>CM035093.1:57341385-57815721 GCA_020205505.1 Panax japonicus
ATTTCATTAATTAATTATTATTAATGATATTAAATTTATTTAATAATTATATTAAATAAATTAGTTTAAAAATAATTTTAATTTTATAAAAATCATTTTAAATGTAAATAAAGTGTTTAAAGATATTTTAAGTTATAAAATATAATTTTTAATATTTAAAGGATAATTTCATTAATAATTTAATATTAATTATATTAAGTTAATATTAATGATATTAAATTTATATAATAATTATATTAAATAAATGGTTTAAAAATGGTTTTATTACTTTAAAAATCATTTAAAAAGGGATATAAATGAATTAAAATATTTTAAGTTATACTTAATGACTTTTAATATTTTTATAAATGGAAAATTAATATTTAAATATTAATGGTAATTATTTAAAAATGATTTTAAATATTTTAAAAATCATTTAAGGGTAATATTAATACTTTAAAAATATTTTGAGTTATTATTAAAAAATTTAATATTTTGGCAATGGTTTCATTAATAGTTTAATATTAATTAAATGTTAATGATAATATAATTTTTTAATATTTAAATCATTTAATAATAATTTCGGTGTTTGAAAATTCATGATAAATTATTATAAATGTTTAAAAAATATTATAAGTCATTCAAAGATAATATGACTGATACTTACAGATGTTGAACTTCAGAATAGAGTCTTAGACTCGATAATTACCCGATAAAGTCTGGACTTAGATAGTTTGATTAGAAATGTGTTTGATTGTGATCCAATGACCGTTAAATATGTGTGGCAATGTGATTATGTTATGTGCTGACTGCAATAAGTAGTATCATGTGCTGCGATATGATATTCTAATCAGTAAAATGATCTTATTACTGATAGGTTATTATACGAAAGATAAAAACTAAGTTGCGTATTGTAAGCAGCAGACCAGGCAAGTATCTTACCTTTGCATTTTCTTTATGCAATGGACATGAGTAAGAAAGGTTCAGAATTATATTATTATTGTACCATATTATTAACCCTATTGTTATATATATTATATTTGATCATTGATTATCAACATGATATTATATTATATAATTCAGATATATATTCTGTTCGTTAAGTTATGACGGTTTGCGGATGAAGTTCTGCTAAACCTATTCAAAAAATTGAAAAAAATGTTAATAGTATGTCACCTTAACCATATTTATAGTCAGTACGTAGTTTAAAAAAATTTGATAGAGAGTTGTTATGTTATTATTATCAGTTCAGATTACTTCACAACTATTGATTCGTTGTGGAATGGTAGTACAAAGAAAACATTTAATCCTTTCAGCTAATATTTATAATTGTTATTACTTGCTGGGCACTTAAATGCTCATCCTTGCTTAATTCAAATATTTTCAGCTAAGTGTTAACCACCAGAAGGCTCTGCCAAGAACAAAGGAAATTGTAATAGATTAACTTTGTTATGATTAGGATGATATATATATATATATATATATATATATATATATATTATCATCATGTAATGAATGCATTAAAGGTTACATACTTGGGAACTAGACTATGATAATTATGTAAATTAAGTTTGATATTTATATTATTGTTATTATTATTAGTGTTATTCCTCTCATAGAAATCGTATCGTGAAGCACCGAGTTCGGGTTTCAAGTACCCAGATTTGGGGGCTTTACAAGACTCAGCTGCTGCCTTGTGGTTTCTGTCTGGCTTGAACACACAATCATATATAATATATTTTGTTATGTTAAAGGCCTTCTCATGCTTCTCAAGTCAATCTAATAAAATTCTAAATTGCTCATTTCAATAATTTAAGGCCATTCAAGGTCATGAAACCACAAATTCTATCATGCTTGCTCTCTAAACATACAAGATAGTTATAAAACTCATATTAGGCATGCGTGCAAGTATTCATAACACATATGTGAAATTAACATCGCTTTAGTTGTAAATATGCTTCGTTCATGCTTTTCTTGAAATATGATACACAAGCATGGTGTATATACATTTATGCTACATGAGTGAGTCTAAGAATATCATCAAACACAATCACAATTATTAGATTCTAACCCTCAAGATATTTTGCACAATATTGACATTCAAAGCTTATTAGTAGTTTGTTCATGCTTCCTTATTAATCACATAAACACAAGCAAATGGTTTATTCATGCATTTCAAAGCCATACTTACATGTTCGCAAGGTCAGTATATAAACATTTTATTCATACTCATCGAGTTTGTTTCTAAAGTTAAAAAGTCATTTTAAATTCCACACTTTCGTTATTCATGCTAATCTAGTCTAAACATGCTCACATTAGGTTAATATATCTGTGTATACCCCTTACATATGTTTGCATACTAGTATATGTCATAATATTATAATAGATTGTAAAACAGAAGCTCCAACTGAGCTCAGGGGCCGGCATAGCTGCGCTGCGCCTCAGTATTAATCTGGCTCAGCTGCGCCGTGTCTGGTTCGAGCCAAGAACAGTCTGCGTCGGCAGAAAACTAGCCCAAACACACAAATTATTCACCATTTCGATTCTAACCAGCCATGTATCAATTGCAACATGCTTATATGGTTATATAACAACTATTTAAACATTACCCAACCTCATCATCATCTAATTCCACATAATTAAGAAATTAAAATTCAAGAACTCTAGAATTCATTTGGCAGAAACTAAAAATGGAAGAATTTGATACCTCTGTAATTATGAATTAGCTTGCTCCTAATGAACTCCCAATGTCCTAGAATGCTCTCAATCTCCTACTTAGTAATTTATCAGACAACTCAAGCAACACAGAGAATGAAGTGAAGTGTTTATTTTATAGGAAATTAATTAACCATGCCAAGCCATTGTCCAAGAAATCAAACCAAAGGATGGAAGAATTGCATGAAGGTTAACAAGGAGTTGGTAATTGGTTGTTGATTTGCATCATGGACACCACTTCCCCATAATCATCAACTAGGAAGCTTGGAAGAAGAAGAGAGGAATATGCCTTAGCCTTTTTGCTACACACGTGATTGAGAAATGAGAAGTAAATGAGACACTCAATTTGCGACAATCCAATTATCTCAGTATGCTTGCAACACTTAGCCCATAAACTTGTACACATTTCTACTCTTATGTTATATCAACCATAAATTAGCTATAACTTAATGTCATAATATGATTTACACATTTAATATTTCAAGGTAGTTGATATTAATCATATATATAATTCATGTACATTTTATTTTAATGTTTCCCCACATGCATATTGTCACATACACCTCTTATGATGTATTCATATCATATAGTTTCCATAAATCTCAATATATTGTTACTATATATAGTATAGTCACATAAATGTCACACCACACTATATAATATAGTTATATTTTTAATTATTGCTTCATATACCCATGACAGTCAATATAATCCTTTATTATTAATAACTTACTTATTTGTTTTATGTCAAATAAAATTATCCACTTCCTTGATTAATTACCACCCATTATTAATTAATTCATTCTTCCTTGATTAATGTTTTTATGGATCCCCATAACCATTAATTATCTATATAATTCTTATTATGTTTATAGACATATTGAAAACAATAATAATCACATATTATTAATTACTTAACATTATCAATTAATCAATATTCTACCACCACCATTAACACATATTATTCATTAATGGCTCACTTAATAATTCCTTCGTCGAACATAACACACTTTGTTCCATGGTTTATTAATGTCACACATATCACATAATTGTTCCATTTAATTTCTAAAGTAGAAAGTTAATTTTTCTCCAACTGACCACTAGTGCAGCTACGCCAGTTTGTACTATTGGGACGGCGCAGCTGCGCCGTACCCTGACAGTGCCAAGACTGGTTTAGCTTCAAGCCAGTGTCAACTTTCATCGCCAAACTTGTTTTATTCAATATGAATTAATGTCCACAAGAGTGATATTACAAGTCTAAGAGCGTATTGATTACATATATGAAATCACATAATCTTACATGATTAATCTTCCTAATTCCCGTTTTAACTCGATTAGTGAATTTCCTCGTTTCACATTATGCCACACAAGGCATTTCACAATTCTCATTTCTTAATACACATTGATCTAATACGAATCAATTGAATTAATCGACTCATAAAACAATAACACTTATATTCACATAAATATTATTTCTATTAATATATTCAATTAATAATACATGGAAATTCTCGGGTAATACAATAATCGTAATAATATGTTAAGTATACTTAATTTAATCTATGCTGATAGAATAAATTAAATAGCTTAATATTTATTATTTAATATTTGGAAATATTAAATATAAATTAATAAGAGGAGTCTTATTAACATTATTACAATTATTATTATTTTAATTTCTAAAAGAGTTTAGGAATTAATTTAATATAAGTACTCTCATTTATTCCTAATAGGATTAGGAGGCAAAATTAGTTAAAGGAGTTTAATTAATTATCCCTAATAAGATTAGGGAGTCTATTTAATTAAAGGGGTTTAATTAAATACATAATACCTTATTTTAATTAAATAGGGTTACCTGATATCTTTATAAGAGGAGTCTTATATCATATATTAGATATACATAATTCTAATAGTTGGAGAGTACGTCCCCTTTTTCTATAGAGATAAAAAAAACTAGGGTTTGAGCCAATACACCCTTCTTCTTGAAATTTGTTCTTCCTTAGTGGATCACCTCTAGAGGCCATACACTTGGGTGGCTAACATTAATCAAAGGAAGGAATCTACCCGGAGATTCAAGGATATCGCGGAGAAGTAGGAGGTGAACTCGTACCTATAGAAGCTCGTATCTACAAGGGTATGATTCCATAACTTCTTGTTCTTAGTTTTAATTAATAATATGCATAAAGGATGATCCGGGTAATTGGTTTGTGAAAAAAATTTAAAATCTGATTTTACTTTGCTTCCGCTAATTTTGCATTTGGATTACTACTTTGATTTTTACAAAACCTTACAGTGGCATCAGAGCCAAACTTTATGCTAATTATTAATTATTTTGATTCCATATATGTATGAGTATGTATTTAGAATAATTTATTGGGCATAATTTGTTGTATAAAATTTATTTTTTTTAAAAAAACCTGTTATCAAAATTCGCGATATCCGTTGTTTCGTGAATTCTGTGATTTGGCTGGCAACTGTTACTATTATATATATATATATATATATATATATATATATATATATATATATATATATATATATATATATATATAAGGGAGCCCTTCCATAGCAACCGGTTGCTGTGAGTACTGTGCAACACCCTCTTTTTGTACCGTTGATAAACTTATTGGAAGGCTGAGATGAAACATAAATATATCCCAGCCGGCACAACTTATACCAGATTTTATTTTAATATGAGGACCCCACATAGTCAACATGTTGTCAGTTTTATTTTTATTTTTAAGCATTTTTCATTAATAGTCATGACTCAGCACATTACGTAAACTTAAAAAAATATAAATATACTCCCAGCGCGTTACAAGCTCTTACGGCTGTTAAAAAAAAGAAAAAAAATCCAACCGGACAAGCTCTTACGTCGTTAAAAAAAAAACCAACCGGCACAACCTCTTCCGGCTTGCACAAGTCTATATTTGTTATTCTTTATAAATATTTGTTATTCTTTATAACTCTTTCATTTAATAACAAATAAAGAATTATAATTCAAATAAAAATTAATATCCTTTTTTTTAACAGCCGTAAGAGCTTGTCCCGGTTGGATTTTTTTTTAACAGCTATAAGAGTTTGAAGTGGTACATTTTTTTTAATTTTTTCCGGCCGGTACAGGCTCATACGGCTGGTATTAAAAAATTGAAAAAAAAACCCGGCCGGTATAGCTTGTCACGGCTTGTATTAAAAAAATAAAAAAAATTATTTTATTCAAGCAACTTGCTGCTAAACAGACTCGAACTCGCAACCTCAAACTCCAAACACACGTCATATAACCACCCGAGCACCACGGGCCTAGCTGTTAATTTCAGCCAAGGATATGTCTTTATATTAAAACTTCACCATCCCCCAAAAATCTATATTCTTGAATTATTATTATATTACGATTTATTATTATTAACAAGTCTATATAATACATATGGGGGTTTGATATTTAGAAATAAGTTAATATCTATATTTATTAAGCAATGATTATTAGTAATGATTTTATATATTAAGCAATGATTTTATTATTAAGAAATGATTTTATACATTAATAAAACTAGTGAAGTATAATAATAATGTGATTATCGAATTTATAAAAGTAGTGAAGTATTATTATAATAATAATAATGTGATTATCAATATTATAAGTACAGATTATACCAATACTAGTACTGCATAACATTAAGAGGAATAGTACATATTACATGTTCATTTTCATAAAATAAAAAAAACATAGAATGATTAATACAACCGACGCCTATTTTTTGGTTCAGGAATCCCTAGCACTCGATAGTGATTTCGCTTATCGTGGTCGGTTTCAAAGCCACAAATTGCATATTTTCGATGAGTTTTAGATGGAATGATTTTCTCGAGTGCACTCTTGAATCTAGATTGTTTTTTGCGGCCCTTTGTTTGAGAAATATTAGGCGACAAAAACTCTTCTTCTTCTTCTACCTCTGCATCTTCATCGTCATTATCGTATCCCATATCATGATTTGGATCTCCAACTGTGCAATCAATGTCGTCATCTGCCAATTCAGTAATATTCTCATCCGGATCATACTGGTTAACCAACTCTTTTCCTCGTGCATTCAGTTTAAGAACAATTTTGTAACCTCGGACTGAGCAAACCGCTTTGCTCGCTAACTCCTGGTAATCAGCCATCAAATGATTGTAGCGCATTGCTTGATTTTGTTCGAAGTCAGCAGATGTGGAGTTAAAGAGTAAGTCTTCTCCATTGCTTTTGTTCGCATCTCTTGTCCACCGATGAAGGATCATGTCGGTCGGTATTTGTGAAATACTCTTTGCTATGAAATATTTCAAGACGTGCCTGCATAATTCACCAGAGTGAGAAAACATTTGGCAGTTACATGTTACCGATCCCAGTTGTCGATTGTTGACAACTTCTTTATATCTTCCACCACTTTCAGTTGCATCTGCATTATACACTATATAAACCTTAGTATCAGTGACACACATCTCACTAAGTTTATGAACATTGTATTTCATGGAATTGACGAATTGACGTTGGAAACGTCTAAACATCTCTTTTGTGTACACTTGTGCAGCATGAACTTTTAAAGATGAACCAAGTACCATAATCCTTTTACGATGTTTTTGTTATGTAGACGGCCTTCCTCTCCCTGATAAACTGTCTTTCTACAGCCTTTTGACTCTGCAGTACAAAACATAGCATACCTGTTGATGCATTAACATGCTCATCAAAAAAGGCATTCATGCTCTCGCTTCTTCCAGTGGTAGTCATTCCTGCGGCAAAATATCTCTTTGTATATGCTGGAATCCATTTCTGTCGTACATCATACAAACTTCCAAGCCATTCATTAGTATACAATTCATAGGATCTTATCAGAATATGCCAACACTCTTCAAATTCCTCGATGGACAATGAGTTATACACACAGTTGTTAAAATCATTTTTGAACGATGGGTGCGCATAATAAACATGATGCAATTTTTCAGGAAATTTATTGCTAATATGCCAAGAACACAATAAATGATGACTAGTTGGAAGTACCGTAGCAATAGCATTACTCATGGCTCTGTCTTGATCAGTGATGATGGTTGTAGGTGCCTTGTAGTCCATGGCTTCAAGCCATGTCTGTAAAACCCAAACGAAAGTGTCCTCTGTTTCGTCTCGTAACAGTGCAAATCCAAACAATATAGACTGATAATGGTGGTTGACCCCGACAAATGGAACAAATGGCATGCCATACTTATTTGTCCAGTATGTACTATCAAATGTCACAACGTCTCCGAACTGTTGATACATAAACCTTGATCGGGCATCAACCCACAAAATACAAGCTATGCGGTTGTTTTCACCAGGTTTCACTTGAAAAAAATCTGCTGGCACTTCCGGATGCAAGTTTGTTCAAATGATTGACAGCAGCTTGTGCATCATTTTCATCTGCAAAATCACGTCTTAAATCTCGCACCACATTCTCAACATTAGCAGTAGAGAAAGGAACATGTTGCAACCCACCTCCCATTGTGCTCAAAACATTCATCATCTTACTAGGACCAATACCGGACTTATTTAAAGTGTCAATTAAATTTCTTGCAACAGGAGTAATATTTCTGTGAGTCTCGATCAAATCTACTTTGGTGGGGGTCACTAAGTGATGATTGTGCTCTAATTCAACAGTAGATATACGCCAATTGTCTTCTTTCTTATTGTGGACAACATATATTCTAGCTTTGCACATTGTTCGTCCTATAGAGTATCTCTGTCTAGTTATTTTATTACTACTATCTTCATCATCAGGTAAACTCTTGCCAACAATTGGTGTACCGGCTTTCTTACATACATACTGCCTAGATCTGATATCATTCGTATTAGCATATTTATGACTAGTTGCAATTCTAATCTCAAATCCATTTTTGCGAACATATGATCTATAAAAATATTCAACCTCTTCCAACGTACAAAATAATTGACCAACGTACGGAACAATATCAGATTTATTACTTTCAACTTCAGTAACAAATTCAGATGTATTATATGACATTTTGAAAACTACTTGTGAATAATAGTGATGAATTTTGCTCGATCAGAACTTCAACTTGATTTTCTGAAGTGAAAGTGGGCAACCAGATGAAACAAATTACGAGTAGAGGTGAAAAGAGAAAATTCTATGGAAGGATAAGAAGATAACTTGAGAAAATAGCAGCTTCTCCGACAATATTTAAAGGTAAAAAGACCAGCGGATACAGCTTTATAATAATAATAATAATAATGGTAATAAAATAATAAAAAAGTACATAAGCCGGTACAATATAGAACGGCTTCATACTCAATTTGTAATAATAATATAATAATAATAATAATAATAATAATAATAATAATAAAAATAAAATATTGAGAATTTTAATTTGGGGGGAAGTGAACTGTTTTAAGATATATACAAATTCAAGGCAAATTAGAACAGCTAGGCCCGTGGTGCTCGGGTGGTCATATGACGAGGGATTGGTGCTTGAGGTCACGGGTTCGAGTCTGTTTAGCAGCAAAAAAAATTTCATTACTGCAAGCCGTTATAGCATGTACCGGCCTAACGGTTTTATTAATAATAATTTTTTTTCTTATAAGCCGTTATAGCCTCTACCGGCCGACAGGTTGGTTTTAATAATATAATAAAAGAAACAAAACAAAACAACAAAACTTTTTCTGCCATGTTTGACTACTTTTTCTGCCACATCGCCTCGGGAAAGAACACCTGCAGGCTCGGTAATATAAAAAGCTGTGACCCATAACAATATTAATGTTTGAATTTGGTCCTAAAATAATTCATGTACCGGACTTACTCACCTTATTTAAACGTCTATTGAGAACATATGTTGTTCAAACTAAAGTTCACTTGCCAAGCTAGATAAAATAAAAATAACAGAGAGTAGAGAGGGAGTATTTCGGAAGAGAGGAGCAAAAAACTTCAACAAGTAAGTTTTTATTTATTGTTATTTGTTCAGTTTTTAATAGTTTCTGTTGTTATTTTTTATCACTAAATGTAATTACTGAATTAAAGGGGATATAATACCATGCATGTATTTATTTCGTATAATAACAACAAAATAATGCAAGATTTATAATTATCACTTTATTTTTTTTTATTAAAAAGTAATTTTATTTTTAATATATTAATTAGACTAATTGGACATATTTTTACAAAAATAAGAAAAAATATTAGAGGGGATAATAATAAATATAGATATTAACTTATTTCTATTTTTAAAAAATCTAATTAATAGATTTTGGGGGATGGTGAAGTTTTACTATAAAGATATATCCTTAGTAGAAATTAGCAGCTAGGCCCGTGGTGCTCGGGTGGACATATGACGAGGGATTGGTGCTTGAGGTCACGGGTTCGAGTCTGTTTAGCAGCCAACAAATTTGGCATACCCCAATTTTTTTTAAAGGACAACTGTCAGCCGGGACAGGCTCTACCGGCCGGGTGGTCATTGTTTTTATTTTATTCCATTGTACTCAATTGTTCACTTATTGTTTTAATTTATTTTTCTTCTTATTGTTTTTGTTTTTAATAGTTTCTATTTTTACTAGTTTTTAATGCATGTTAATATTATTACATTATATACATGCATGTTATTATTACATGCATGTTGTTCAGTTTTTAATGCATGTTAGTGTGTATTGTTATTACTGTCATTTTGCAGCATGTTACTTTCAACTTGAATTTTTCATGCATCTTAATACTAATACGGAATTGATGTATTTTTTAGGTAAAAGATGGATAGTTGGGAATATGGGCAAATTGATCCAAGTGTTCTGCATGATCAACAATATCATGTATCAGATGACATATATCATGGGAGAGATAGGGGAAAACTAAGCTCCAGTCAATATGCTGATCAGAAATATAATCAGTGGGCTTTGACAAAAGAACAAAAAATCCTTTTAGATAAATGTGGATTTGGAGTATTTAGTTATCAAGGTGTTGTACACCAAACTGATCTTGGTTTGATATCTGCCTTAGTCAAGAGATGGCGCCCGGAGACCAATACTTTTCATTTAAACTGTGGAGAAATAACAATCACGTTAGAGGATGTTCACTTTATTTTTGGGTTACCGGTGGTGGGAAAGCCTTTAACGGGTCCCCTTGCTGTCACCAATTTGAATTATTTTAGGGATTGTTTTGGAGATAAATTAGCTGGTGAATATTTTAGTTCAAAAAAATGCAGTGCAAATTCATTAGTGTGGTTGCATGAACATTTTAATAATTGTCCCGAGAATGCAAGTAAAGATGTTGTAGGGCGACACACAAAAGAATACATGTTGTGGTTGTGCGGGGCAATATTATTCCCTAATAGGAATAGAAATAGTGTGCACCCACGATATATGTCTTTTATTGCCAACGCTGAAGATTGTGTAACTTACTCTTGGGGCGTGGCAGTGTTAGCATATTTGTACAGATCTTTATATATTGCTACTAGGAAAGGAGTTAAATACATTAATGGTTGTGTTATGTTGTTACAAATTTGGGCTTATGAGCGTGTAAGTATTGGAAAGCCAAACCCTTGGCCACAATCATCCTTATGGTTACCTAGGGCTTTAGTATGGTCCTATTTTGGAACTCACAGTTACCCTGGTAGACGTGAGAATCCCCATCACCATTTGTCATTTTACCGAGGGGAGTTAGATATTAAGTCTATGTGGGATGTGGTTTGGCGGCCTTACATAATGTGGGATGATGATATCAGTGGATTTAATTTTGAAGGCAGGTTGTTGGGATCTGGTGGGGTCCCCTTGATCCACTTTGATATTGTGGAATTTCAGATGCCGAATCGTGTGATGAGATAGTTCGGGTTCATGCAAGGCATACCATCACCAGCCAAAAACCACGGTGACCTTAGGAATGAGAAAAAGTTTAAATTTATTGATGTCTAGGATTGCATGGCCTTGAGAGGGGAATATATTTTGATGTGGGAGGCATACATGGATCATCTCGAAGGACAACAAACTGAAGTTGCTGATTATGTTCCAATAGATGATTACATGGTCTGGTATAGGAAAATTACAAGTTGGAAAATCCACCGACCTCGACAGACAAGAGACCACGACAGTTTTTATGAGCCTCGGGCCATTTACAACCAACAACACCTTATTCAAATGATATAAAATTATATTCTTCTTTAATAAATCATGTATTGGAGTAAATACTTAATATTACATTTATTCATATTTATTGTTAATAATATTTGTTTGTGTTTATCTTACATGACAGGTTTAGAGTGCAAAGTCGTTACTTGATAAATTTTTAGTACTTACTCAGCTTCCTCCCGAGTTGGTTCTGCAAAAAAATAATTGGGATTTCCAATACGCCCTATATGACTTCGAAGCAAGAGGTAAACAAATACCTCGACAAGGGGGTCCCACAAATTTTGGACCACAGTCGCAATACACACAACTCAGTGAAGGGCTTGGGAAACAAACTGATTATGTTGTACAAGAGAGCTACATACCCACCCCACAAGTAATCGAGGAGAGCTCCATTCCCACCACCCAAGCCTACGAGGAGTGTTACATTCCAACCTTCCAAACCTATGAGGAGTGTTACATTCCAACCAACTCTTCATTTGCGGGACTTTCTGACGCCAAGGGATCTAGTTCACAAAAGGTATATATAGTTATGTTAATAGTGATGGTTTTAATTATTATTGCTATATAATAATAATGTACATTTGGGTCTCAATCAGGTACAAGATGCGGGAGACGACATCTCTTATGGACCAAAAGGGTCCCTATCCAAAAGACTTAAAGATTGGAAGGAGACATTTGTAAATAAACATATTTTTGGAAACGTGGTGGCACCAGAAGGGGATTTATATCCTTTATCACATCCGCGCCACTTATATGAATTAGAACACAATGCAGTACAATCCTTAGGGCTTGGGAGTTGGATATTCGAGCATGTCATGGACGCTTATATGTTGTTGCTACGAGATAAAGAGGAATACTACAGGTCGCGAGGAATACAAAGGTGGTCCCAATTTGGTTTCATGAATTCATTCTTCATGCATCTTGGGCAGGGCTATGTGCCATGCACTAACGTGAATACTGCATGGAGTTTTTGCTATCCGTATGTTAACCAAGATGTTGGTCCACCTTTACACGAATGCAAATACATATTCATGCCGGTGTGTAGTACCAATCAACACCATTTTGTCTTGTTCCTATTCTTAGTTGAAGATTGGATGGTCACCATAATTGACCCGCACTACAATGACACTAAGTATATTAAGTTACATGAAATGTACTCAGAATTCGTTAAAGTTGCGGTATGTTTAGTTTTAAAATATTTTAATTTTATAATATCCTTTAATATTAAATAATTATTAACCAACTACTTTGTACATGCTGGTACATTTGATACCATTTTGTTTGCGAAATGGTAATTTGATGCGTGAGTGGCCCAGCGGTAATCCTACTGTGCAGACATTAAAGATTCGACCGAAACAACACAACAACGCAGACTGTGGCATTTTTGTCTGCAAGTATGTTGACTGTTTCGTTAGGGCCAATGGTAATATTTCTGAAGAGAAGTGGTCCTTGGAAGATGTCACAGTCTTTCGTTACCGCGTGCATGGGAGCTCTACAAGAAATCCGCAAGATTACTTCCGGCCTCTAAGATATAGGCGTCGGTTGTATTAATCATTCTATGTATCAAATGTATCAAAATTGTATCAAATGTATCAAAAATATAAAAAAAATGTATCAAATGTATCAAATATATCACAAATGTATCAAAATTGTATCAAATGTATCAAAAATATATCAAAAATTTATCAAATGTATCAAATATATCAAAAATGTATCAAATGTATCAAAAATATATCAAAAATGTATCAAAAATGTATCAAAAATGTATCAATTATCAAAATGTATCAAAAATATATCAAAAAATGTATCAAAAATGTATCAAAAATATATCAAAAAATGTATCAAATGTATAAAATCATTTCTTAATAATAAAATCATTGCTTTATATATAAAATCATTACTAATAATCATTGCTTAATAAATATAGATATTAACTTATTTCTAAATATCAAATCCCATATGTATTATATAGACTTGTTAATAATAATAAATCGTAATATAATAATAATGCAAGAATATAAATTTTTGGGGGATGGTGAAGTTTTAATATAAAGATATATCCTTGGCTGAAATTAACAGCTAGACCCGTGGTGCTCGGGTGGTCATATGATGTGTGTTTGGAGTTTGAGGTTGCGAGTTCGAGTCTGTTTAGCAGCAAGTTGCTTGAATAAAATAATTTTTTTTATTTTTTTAATACAAGCCGTGACAAGCTATACCGGCCGTTTTTTTTTAATTTTTTAATACCAGCCGTATGAGCCTGTACCGGCCGGGAAAAAATAAAAAAAAAGGTACCAGCCGTATGAGCCCGTACCGACCGGAAAAAATTAAAAAAAAATTAAAAAAAAAATGTACCACTTTAAACTCTTACGGCTGTTAAAAAAAATTATACAACCGGGTCAAGCTCTTACGGCTGTTAAAAAAAAAAAAATCCAACGGGGACAAGCTTTTACGGCTGTTAAAAAAAAGGATATTATTTTTTATTTGAATTATAATTCTTTATTTGTTATTAAATGAAAGAGTTATAAAGAATAACAAATATTTTATAAAGAATAGCAAATATAGAACTTGTGCAAGCCGGAAGAGGTTGTGCCGGTTTGGAATTTTTTTTTAACAGCCGTAAGAGCTTGTCTCGGTTGGATTTTTTTTCTTTTTTTAACAGACGTAAGAGCTTGTAACGGCTGGGAGTATTTTATATTTTTTTAAGTTTACGTAATGTGCTGAGTCATGACTATTAATGGAGAAATGCTTAAAAATAAAAATAAAACTGACAACATGTTGACTATGTGGAGTCCTCATATTAAAATAAAAGCTGGTATAAGTTGTGCCGGCTGGGATATATTTATGTTTCATCTCAGCCTTCCAATAAGTTTATCAACGGTACAAAAAGAGGTGTTGCACAGTACTCACAGCAACCGGTTGCTATGGAAGGGCTCCCATATATATATATATATATATATATATATATATTCATATATATAATATTACCGTAATCAGGTAATAACATTCCACGTGGTTCCGCGGATATTCCAACGTGATACTGTACTTTGGTTATTATATAATATATATATAATATCTTTTTAATAATTTTATAATTAAAATAAAGAGTTTATTTTAATCTTGAAATTGGATTTCATGCAATTTAAAAATGCCCATTAAATGACACTCATATATATATGGAATAATTTTATTTATTGATACATATGATGATATGTATGATAATAAATGTGATTGATAATGGACTATTGACCAATGTGATTGGATTTATTTTGGTTGGATGTTTGAATGAATGAGTTTTATTAAATGAGGTCTGCGTACCTCGTCTTTTCTGGTTTTCTTCTTGATTGTAAATTCTACCTCTCTCCTATGTACTTCCCCTTGACTGCTGATCAAAGTTTCTATTTAACTTAAATAGTTTAATTGTATAGGATTATTTAGAATTTTTCGAAGAACTGGAGATCAAGGAGCAAGGAGCGCTTGAAGACCCATTTTTATTGGAGCTCGGGTTTAAATGGAATAGTTATATTTAAATGTTTATTCTTGCACCAAAGGGTTTGACCTTTTGGTTCAGTTGGTGGCTCTAGTGAACCAAACTAGAATAAAAGTCCATAATCAATCTTGGTAGAATATAGTATTCTATATGCGCATACTAGTATTATATATATTATATATTATGCAAACATGCTTCACATGTTTAATAATATGACGCGTATTTTATATATATATTTGCATGCGCGCTAAACAAGATGAGACTAATAATAACAAACCCCTCAATGAAATTATATTAAGTTGTAACATTCAAAGATATTTGGATTATCGAACGTCGCCTTCTAGCATGATATAAATAATAGAGCATTGAATATTTAATATGAGTTTGTTGTGCACACACAAGACAAGTATTAAATATTTGAGATGTTTTTTTTATTACATTTGATGTTTATAAGGAATTAAACATTACCGCTTTGTTGTGCACACACAAGGGCTGTAGTTTTCTTTCCACTTATATGGAAATGCTGGGTATGACTTAACTTAAATCATTTTAGTTCGGATGTGCACACACATGACCATTATGATTTAAAGGCAAAATATAAGGAGTTACATGATGATGTAATTGACAAGAGTTGTCTACCTATTTATTTATATATAGTTTGTTGTGCACACACAAGGCTATATACATTTGAAATGAGATCCTTATTCTCATTAGAAAATCTTTAATTAGATATTGTCGAACTATATTCATGAGGGTAATATAGTTTGAAGAAAATAGTGGGAGATACCAATATAAAATAAGACCTAATTTATTTTGGTAATTAATTAAATGAATGTTTGCTAAAATATTATTTTTTTTACAAACAAAATTTTGAAAATGTCACATTAACTAATTTCACTGCGTAACATACTTGATGCTAACAAATTGACCGAACCAAATTACATGGATTGGTTAAGGAATATGAGAATTGTTCTCACTTCTGAAAAAATTTCTTATGTCCTAAATTCGCCCGTACCTGTAAAAGTTGTAGAGACAGCCTCTGAGGAAGAGATTGCTACTTTTAAACAGTGGCAAGATGATGCATCTGTGGCTCAATGCATCATGCTCGCATCCAAGAGTAACGTGCTTCAACGTCAGCATGAAACCATGGATGCTCCTACTATGTTACTGCACCTTCAAGAGTTGTACGGTGAGAAAAGTAGGA
The DNA here is from genome assembly GCA_020205505.1 of Panax japonicus. NCBI lineage: Eukaryota > Viridiplantae > Streptophyta > Magnoliopsida > Apiales > Araliaceae > Panax > Panax japonicus. The sequence goes on from CM035093.1 coordinate 57,357,892, forward strand.
CTGCTAGATATGAAATATCTAAGGAGCTCTTCCGATCTCTGATGACCGAGGGCACTACCATTGAGACTTATATCTTAAAGATGATCAATCTGATTGAACGTCTTAGATAGCTTGGGTTCATCATGGATGGGGTGTTGAGTCAAGATTTAGTCTTGCAGTCACTCCCAGACACATGCTCCTAATTTTTTGTGAATTTTCACATGAATAAGTTAGATGTCAGCTTGCCTAAATTACTTAACATGTTGAAAATTGCTAAAGGTCACTTCCTATCCAAGAAGGACCATGTCTTAATGGTGGATGATTCTTCTAAGAAAAGGAAGAGGCCCAAGGTATCTTCTCAAAAGAAGAAATCCAAGAAGGTTAAGGGTAAGGCGAAAGTGAAGGATCAAAAGAAACCTGATCTAGCTAGCAAAGGAATTTGCTTCCATTGCAGCAAGCCGGATCACTGGAAGAGGAACTACAAGAATTATCTTGCGGAACAAAAGCAGAAGAAGCTTGGAGAAGCTTCGAATCCTAATCAAGGTGAGCAAGGATGAGGTCGTCCTACGAGTGGGAAATAGAGTAAAGGTTGCTGCATTAGCTGTAGGGACTTATTGTTTAGCACTGCTTACGAGCAAGTCTATTAGTTTAAATAATTGTTATTTTGTTCCGTCACTTATTAGAAACATTATTTTAATATCTGTATTGGATATGGATGGTTTTGACATTATAATAAAGAACAATAGTTGTTCTATTTATAATAATAATATTTTATATGGTGTTGGTAATTTACGAAATGGACTTTACATTCTTGACTTGCATGAAAATATACTTCAAATTGAACAAACTAACAAAAGGAAAAGAGATGATGTTAATTATACCTATATGTGGCACTGTAGACTTGGTCATATTAATGAAACAAGATTATCCAAGTTACATAAAGATGGGCTCCTAGAGCTATCGGATTATGAATCATATCCAACTTGTGAATCTTGTCTCATGGGAAAAATGACTAAATCTCCTTTTAGTGAAAAAGGAGAAAGAGTTACAGAGTTGTTAGCGTTGGTAAACACAGATGTATGTGGACCTATGACAATGAATGCACGAGGAGGGTATTCTTATTTTATTTCATTTACTGACGTTCACTCAAGATTTGGATATGTGTATTTAATGAAATACAAATCTGAATCATTTGAAAAGTTCAAGGAGTTCAGAAGTGAAGTAGAGAAACAAACGGGCAAAAGTATTAAGATTCTTCTATCAGATCGAGGTGGTGAATACTTAAGCAGTGAGTTTCTCAATCGTCTCAAAGAAAATGGTATAATCTCACAATGGACTCCACCAGGGACGCCACAGCTGAATGATGTATTCGAAAGGAGAAATCGAACATTGTTGGACATGGTTCGTTCCATGATGATTTTTACTAATCTTCCGGTGTCATTCTGAGGATATGCCCTAGAAGCGGCTACATATCTACTAAATAAGGTTCCCTTGAAATCCGTCCCTAAGACTCAATATGAGATGTGGACAGGGAGGAAGCCTAGTCTTAAGCATGTTAAGATTTGGGGATGTCCAGCTTATGTGAAAAGGTTTCAGAATGATAAGCTTGGAACAAGATCTGATAAGTGTACTTTTGTGGGATATCCTAAAGAAAGTTTAGGATATTATTTCTACAATCCTACTGAACAAAAGGTGTTTGTTTCCAAAAATGTCGCTTTCTTGGAAAAGGAGTTTATCCTTGAAGGGACCAGTGGGAGGAAAATAGATCTTGATGAAATTCAAGAACCACAAACAACTACAGATCAAATGGCTGAACCTATCCAAGTAGAGATTCCTTCTGTACCACACCCTATTCGTAAATCTGGAAGAGTACCAAAGATACCTGATAGGTATGGATTTGTCATAGAGGATGACGATGAGGTACGCATCATAGAAGATGGTGATCCATTGAATTACGAACATGTTATGAGTAGTAAAGACTCAGAGAAGTGGAAAGAAGACATGAAATCCGAGATGGACTCGATGTATGAGAACCAAGTATGGACTTTGGTTTCACCAGCTGAAGGCATTAAGCCTATTGGGTGTAAATGGGTCTTTAAAAGAAAGAATGGAGCAGACGGCAAGGTAGAGACCTATAAGGCCCGACTGGTCGCAAAAGGTTTCTAACAAAGACAAGGAGTTGACTATGACGAAACTTTCTCACCAGTAGCAATGCTCAAGTCCATTCAGAATTTGCTTGCGATTGGAGGCTGCAACTTACCATAACTACGAAATTGGGCAGATGGACATGAAAACAGCCTTCCTCAATGAAAAACTTGAGAAGGATGTGTATATGACACATCCAGAGGGATTTATTTCAAAGGTTGGAACAAATAAAGTCTTTAAGCTACAACGATCCATTTATGGATTGAAGCAAGCTTCTCGTAGGTGGAACATCCATTTTAATGAGTCAATCAAAGAGTTTGATTTTATCAAAAATGAGGATGAACCATGTGTGTACAAGAAGGTTAGTGGGAGCGATGTTTCATTCCTCGTATTATATGTTGACGATATATTACTGATAGGGAATGATATTCCTATGCTATAATCAATTAAAATCTGGTTATCTAAACACTTCTCCATGAAGGACTAGGGAGAAACATCTTATATTTTGAGGATAAAGATATATAGAGATAGATCTAAAAGGATGCTTGGCTTATCCCAAGGAACATATATTGACTCGATGCTAAATTAGTTTAGCATGGAAGATTCCAAAAGAGGTCTCATGCCGATGAGCCATGTAATACATCTCTCCAAGAAACAGGCCCCAAATAGTTTAGCCATGTAATACATCTCGTATGAGTAAGATTCCTTATGCTTCAGCAATAGGATTTATTATGTATGGTATGATATGTACTAGACCAGATGTCTCTCATGCACTTAGTGTAACAAGCATATATCAGTCGAATCCAGGAGAAGAACACTAGAAGGCAGTGAAAAAAATCCTAAAGTACTTAAGAAGAACTAAGGATGTATTTCTTGTCTATAGTGGGTCTGAATTGAAACTAGAGGGCTTCACAGACTTAAGTTTTCAAACAGACCAAGATGACAGTAAATCCATTTCGGGGTATGTGTTTACCTTAAACGGTGGCGCGGTGAGTTGGAAGAGTTCCAAATAACAAATAGTTGTTGATTCTGTGACAGAGGTAGAGTACATAGCTGCAAAGAAAGCTGTTTGGATGAAGAAGTTCATTACCGAACTTAGTGTGGTTCCTAGCATTACAGGACCAGTACCTTTATTCTGTGACAACACTGGAGCTGTTGCGCAAGCTAAGGAACCCAGGTCTCATCAGAAATCCAAACACGTGTTGAAGCAGTTTTATTTGATCAGAGAGATCATTGAAAGAGGAGACATCACCCTGGAGCGTGTGGATTCTAAAGACAATATTGCAGATCCATTTACTAAAGAGTTAACACAACAACAGTTTGATCGTCATTTAGAGAAGATGGGTATGAGATACCACGATGATTGGCTTTAGTGTAAGTGGGAGATTGAAACTAGTATGCATATAAGCCAATCATGTATGATGATAAAACATATACTTTGTAATCAATCTTATTCATTTATTAATAAAAGAATTATTTATTAAAGGCATTTAATTATCTATATGGTGTTATTTTAATAATATGTGATAAACCCATTGTTTTAAGCAATGCTTTTAAAATCATGATGAGATCATGCTAATGAGATCTCTTAAAACTAAAATGGTCCCAATCAATGGATTACTAAAAAGGGGATTAGTGAATCCGGATAGATTGGTAATTACGTTGCTTGCTCATTGGATGAGGATGATTGATCTCATGATCATTTATGTGGAGACACTAAAGCAAGTATATAGGTGCTTATTAGAGAATAAGTTCACTGAACGTGACTCGCTAAGGAATACCTAATGGAGTTTTACTTGTCTGTCAATAGGAATTCCTATAGTGATATAGTAGTTAAAATGATCCTTAGACTTGAGATCATCATAGTGTATCTTATATATAATGAATTACACTTTCATTTATTCCTTAAGACTCTTAGAGTATATCAAAGGGTATGTTTGGGTGTAATAAGTTATATATGAAGATAATAAATGATTAATAAAGAATTTATCACTTCTAGTAAAAGAAGGGTAATGTCCTATATGATTCGATAAATGACAACCCACGAATCCTTGGCCAATGTGGAATGAAATTAGAAAGTAGTTTCTAAATTGCATTCATTAGGAGTTGGGCATTTAGGAATCGAAATACATATAATTAAATAAAATAAGACTTGACAGTAATTCTATATCTTATATTTAATTGAGACATTATATGGTAGGAGGATTGAATTGTACGAGAAGGGTATTCCGCCCTATTGGTCTTCGGGATTATGGTCGTAGCAGAGTAGACGAAGACCCAACAGCCATTTTCCTGATTGTTTGACCGAGAAGGATATTCCTCCCTATTGGTCTTCGGGATTATGGTCGAAGCAGAGTAGACGAAGACCCAACAGCCATTTTCCTGATTGTTTGACCGAGAAGGGTATTCCGCCCTATTGGTCTTCGGGATTATGGTCGTAGCAGAGTAGACGAAGACCCAACAGCCATTTTCCTGATTGTTTGACCGAGAAGGATATTCCGCCCTATTGGTCTTCGGGATTATGGTCGAAGCAGAGTAGACGAAGACCCAACAACCATTTTCCTGATTGATTGACCGAGAAGGGTATTTCGCCCTATTGGTCTTCGGGATTATGGTCGAAGCAGAGTAGACGAAGACCCAACAGCCATTTTCCTGAAGATGGATATTCTATTTCGGACATCAGTATAGCAGGATATTAAGGAGTCGATCACAATGACAATTCCACCGCCGATGCATTATCGAAGCTAACCACTACAGATGCTTATAACTTTGACGACAGATGGTGTCATTTCTTCGGATCAGATGCTGGCAAAGAAGACCAAGTACAAGAGTGTCAATTTTGTTCTCATTGATGAGAATCTTTATCAAAGGACCTTTTTCATCATCATTGCTTAAACATTTGGTTCCATCTGAAGCAGAGTGTGTTCTTCGGGAAGTTCACAGAGACATTTGTGGCGATTATTTGGCCCGAAGTTGTTGACCTACAAAGCACTTCGGCAGCGATATTCTTGAAAGAACTGGGGATTCGGCACAGAAAGACTTCGGTGGCTCATCCACATTCACTTTTTCACTATTGATCCTGGTCCTATTTGTCCTATGGTCATTATGGTGTAAGGAGGTATGGTAGGACTCGCTGGCCATTCGATGGCAGCCCATTTGTTGTTCTACCCCGAGTGGTAGACAAATGATCCTATATTGATTTTACCAGGGTGGTAAATCAATGGTCACTATTGATCCTGGTCCTATTTGTCCTGTGGTCACTATGGTGTAAGGAGGTATGGTAGGACTCGCTGGCCATTCGATGGCAGCCCATTTGTTGTTCTACCCCGAGTGGTAGACAAAGGATCCTATATTGATTTTACCAGGGTGGTAAGTCAATGGTCACAATTGGTCCTTATATCTTGGTCCTTATATCTTGATCCTTATATCGCGATCCTTATATCTTGATCCTTATTTCTTGGTTCTTATATCTTGGCCCTTATATAATTGTTTCACCCCGAGTGGTAAACAAATGTCCTTATATACTTGTTCTACCCCGAGTGGTAAGCAAGATTTTGATGGTGCAAGGAGGATCAGCCGAATTCACTTCACACATGACCGATCTCACACTTCAGAAATGATAAGTATACATTACTTTATTTTGTTCAAGTGTTGAGTTCAGCTCATTCAATACTGTTTATTAAATTTTATCCATTAAATTCAGTTCACTTCATTTCATAAATTAACTGTTATATGCCTTATCTAATTCATGCCCTAAGTTAAGTTCATACAGATTAATTGATACTGAATTATTGACAAGAAATGTTCACTCAGAAGTAATAAGGCATGAAGTTGATATTTCATTAAACATTAACTGTTCACATAAAGTTAAAATTTTCACAGAAAGTTCTACAGCTAAAGATAAGGAGAGGTTATCTTCAGACTTCTTCCTTGTCATCGTCACCATCTAAAGAGTCTTGAATAGATGGATCTACCTTGGCCCGAGCTTTTTCTTGCCTTTACTTCGGCAGATTTCATATCCTTTCGCATACATATGGACGATCTTATTGTTCAGCTCGGCGGATTTTCTGTATTCTGCCTGGATATCCTTACGAAAGTCTTCGGTCAGTGGCAGACTCAAATTCTTAAGGGCCCGAAGCTCTTTTGAGATCTTCTTCGAGCTTCTGACGATGTGTCAGATGCTTTGATCCTTTAGCTTGATAGATTGACATTTATATCAGTGACGACCCGATGAGTGACCTTGGTCAATTTTAGTTCTTCTTTGATCTCGTCGATATCTTTCCGAAGGCATTCATTGTTGAAGAGAGCAATATCAAGATTGATTCTTTCTTCCGCCAACACAGACTTCCGGATGGCGTTATCCCTTCAGTCGGTATTCTCTTCGGCATTCTCTTCGGATTTCTTTTCGGACTTCTCTTTGGTATTCACTTCGGCATCCTCTTCGGTATCCTTTTCGGTTTCTTTATATTTGGGACAGAGGCACCCGAAGATAGTGTTTGCTTGCAAATGACCATTATTGGTCAATTAGTTCGAATTAATGGGCAGCGATGTCCATGATGGAACTATCTCCTTACGATGATCATCGGTACCACGGACGCACGCTATTACCGAACCGATATTTCATTCTATGGCTTGAGCTTCGGTAGTTAAAGGCGATTCAGTCGGTACTTCTGTAGAGGTCGGCGAAGATGAATCCTTTACGTTGCTATTTGATGTTCACCAGAGGGGCTTCGGTAAGCCGTATTTTGGGCCTTTATTTATCTTATTATAATTCCTTTTGTCCTGAACCGATGCCATTTATACTCTTTCATTAAACATCTTGTTTAATAAAAGACTGGGGGGTAATGTTGGGGCATGATATTTTAGATATTGGGCCAAAGGGTCTGAGCCGAGTTACTTGGTTAATCTACCGGGTCATTTCAGTTGGGCTCGATCAGTTGGGTCCTTTTTGTTGGGTCGGATCAGTGGGCTAACTCAACAGATGTTTAAATATCTCCATCTTTGACTTGTGATGATGAAAAAGCATGATGGTTGACTGCAATTACTGCCATGCATTAATGTGGATGGGATCAGATGACGGCCGGCGGTAGAAAACAGAGGTCAGAAGTAGTGGGTGAACTGTACACACCTGGCAGGAACCATCAGATCACGGGGGCTGTGTCAGAGGTAGTGGGTGGCACGGAAAATCGGGAAAATAGAGTATAATCTATCAACTAAGTCTTCACAAGAAGGTACGTATTTTCATATATACACACACCACATAATTATTCTCTCGGACACTAGATATTATCATCCTCTTGAGTTAACCTTGTGAACACATATACTTACTCTCACGCCTGAGCTATCCCCCGGCGGTCCGGCCGTCAAGCTTGTGGTGTTTGTTGTATTTACTGTGCAGGATCAGGACGTCTTTTGTGATTGGGACGTGGAGAAAGATCTTGGTGTTAACAACAAGATAATACAATATTAGTAGTATTGTATTGAAGAGAAGCTTGAAGAAACTAATCCAGATGAATCTCCTTGCAGCAATACCGGTAATCACTTTTGGATTCTCTTTAAATTATTGTTCTTAATACATAAAATTCATGTCTCTCATATTTATTTATATTTTCACAATATTCCTCCTGTATTTCGCTATTAATTCGCTGGACAATTGTAGTGATTTCTCAATTAAGGCATAATAATATTAATTAATTGGAAAACAGGATCTGACTTGAATTATGACCTCAGTTTGATTTCCTACAGGTCAAACAATGAACACAAATTATTCACACTTAATTTTCATTCTTCACCATAAATTCTCACTAAAAAATTATCCAATAAAAAGGGTTGTCCTATGAATATTCAAGTGCTTCTAGTATGAAATAATGATCCCAAAATCACTTTTTTTTTTAAACTTATAAGATCGGTGGATCTGCAATTGTATAATATATACAATTAATTATTACTATTACATATATATATATATATATATATATATTATTTTAGATAATTACATGCTTTTTTCTTTCTTTATTTTTTTTCTTTTTTTTTCCGAATATTAAAGAAAGATTTACTTTTAAGAAACTTCAAGCGGCACTTTGTTCCGATCAATCAAACAACGAACCAAGAAAGGAAGCAAGGTACCATAGTTGGACCATCCTGGGCTGGCGAACCCTAAAAGGGGTCGAATCCCAGGGTGGCTGAATCTTAGGAGGTCGAATATCAATGTGGTCGAATCCCGAGGTGACCGAACCCTAGAGGGTTTCCCGTTATTTGCTAATTTTATTCCTTCTTCTTTTCAGGTGCCTTAATCTCTTTTTTTCCAGGCTAAATCTTCTTATTCGAGTTTAGACTTTTTTTCGCTCCGAAAATTGTCAAAAGGAGATTGTTTTCAAGGCGACCTCGTTTGTTCGGTATTCATCATTTCTCTTTTACCATGGTAAGTACTATATTTCAAATGCTTTCCATTTCGTTTTCTTGTTTCATAGAATTCTCATATCAAATCACCCTCGTTGTAGGTTAACTCTGACGAACGTTTTGTAGACCCGAAAACTACTAAGGAAATCTCCTTCATTAGTGAGTGAGGAAGAGCTCCTTTCTTTGGGCCTTTTGATGTTTTCTGGGAATGAACGAAGAATTTTGATCGTGCAACTTTTCCTCCACCTGACAAAGATGGTGTATTTCTTTATGCTGCAGCTGGCGAAAGTGCTGATAGCTTTCCCTGCTCTGCTCACATTTTTTGCAAGTGCATCGAAAAATAGGATTATCTTTTCAGTCCCATTCGTTTTCTGTCCGACTCATCTAGTCACCTTCAAGGATGGCAACCTTGGACCGACGAGATCCTCGGGAATTTCGATTATGTGAAGTTACTGGACAAAGCTGGGATTATGCGTTGTATTCAACTATGTAGGGATCTTTGTATCCAACAGGACTATGACGCCCTTACCTTATTGATTTCACGCTGGTACTCTTCTACATGTACATTTGTCATCGCTTGGGGGGAGTTCACCCCTACTCTGGAGGATGTCTATGCCATTTACCAGTATTTCTTTCTTTTGTTTTATACATTCATCCTCATTTTTCTTGGGTTATGTATTTATTTTGAACTATATCTTGTAGCCTTTCTGCTACTGCTTCAACTTCTTGTGGTTCATCTAGTCTGTCCCCTAGAGATACCAGATATATTGCGTACTTGACAGAAGCCCTCAAGCGGGCTTCCAATTACACCACGGGGTTCCAAGGTAATATAATCCTTTCAGACATTGAGACCCCCAACCATCCAGAGACTTCCTGGCTATCTTGGGTTCGTTATTTCTTTCAGGATTACAAGTTGGGCCACTGGAATAGTTCTGTTTATAGAAAGTCCGCTCATGCTCTTCATAAGGAGCCTTGTCCTTCTCCTTTAGCTGCTTATCTGGCTATGTGGTTGTCCCACTTTATCTTCCTTGGGTCACCCATGGACGGTCCCTCGACCCGTATATTTAGCTTAGCAACTTTGTTGTCTCGGGGTCTGGAGGTTCCTCTTACTGCTCTCTTTTTGGGGATCTTGTATCGTCGCTTGGATGAGACTGTCCTCGCCATGAGAGAATCTGTCGGAAGGTACCCCTTTTTGGTTTCACTCATTTTTTATATATATATATATATATATACTTATCAATATTTCCTTCATATATTCAGGTATGATGTAAACGGTTTCGTTCCATGTTCCTTTCTTCAGATCTTCCTCTTAGAGCGCTTTTGGGGCCATTCTACTTATGTGCAGTTTTCCCAGAAGCGAAGGAAATATCCACCCCTTTCTCATCGCCCAATATTGTTCCCTGCAACACTCGCTGAATTGATCATATGATTACTTCAGATTTGCGACTTTATATCGATGACTTTTTTTGTTTCACTGCCTGTCCTTACACCATTATTTCAGAGGGTGGTTTTCTGCCTCACTTCTATAGGAGGGATTTTCGTTCTTTTTCGAATGTCAGGAAATTGACTAGGTCTTCACTTTCTTGGTTCATATTCCTCCAAGCTGCGAAACTTCCCTATCTTGTTGAGGATGATGGTTTTGGCACCGTACTTTACTCTCCTCATAGAGTCATAAGGCAATTTGGATTTGATCATAATCGACCTTTCGGTCGCTCTTGCCAAAGGGATTACAGGAGTGCTCTCCTCAATTTTGTCCCCACATCCTCCTCATTTGTATGGGAGTTTCCAAAAGCTTTTACTGCTCCTTATAACCCTCTTCATTTCATCATACCAGATGATTCTCGGCAAGGGCGATATACTACTTATGAACGTAACTACTGGCTCATCAACCTTAAAAAGTGGCAGGATGATACTCTGATTTGTTCGCCGCCAAATTCTCCTCCCGAATACTCGTTCAGAGCGTTGGCCAACTAGTAGTCGGCTTCTTGAGCGTAAGACTTTAATGTCTAAGTCTCTTCCTCCTCAGTCAGCAGACCCAGATGTTTCTCCCGCACAGGTCCCTACTACTTCTTGGAATCTTCCATCATGGGCTTCATCTCCGATACCTCCTGCATCTCCTCCCCAGGGATCCTTTGCTGCCGAGGAAATCAAAGTTACTCGTTCTAAAACGAGAGCATCTGCCGTAGTCTTTGTTAGTCGTTCTGTCATTAGGCGAATGCCAAATGGGCAAACACTTATCTTAAATCCTTTGAAATTCTGTAATTAAGCACGCCTAGAGGGGGGTGAATAGGTGTAAATACCCAAAGTGATCTACAGTGGTCAAATTTTAAAGTTTACTATAGCAGACTATAATCGGACGGTCTAACCATGTCCCTATTAGTTATGTTCTTCATCAGTTATAAAAGGAAAACTAATACCTGTCCATATTAGTATAAAATTTTTCTGACTTAAACCAAAATCTACAAATTTTTAAAGCATATAACAAAAGTAAAAGAACAATAAATCACACCAAGATTTTTACGTGGTTCAGTCCCTATTCTCTACTCTAGGAGCATAATCCACGTCCAATACCAACTAGTATTGGAGACTCTTTTTATAAAACTTAATACTCAATTAAATACAATAAAAAGAACTCCCTGTTCAAATAAAGTTTTCCACTGTGATGGACACCTCTACCCCCTTTGCACCACTGCAACCTTTTGATAAGTGGATTTTATATACACGAATCGTTGTCCATTTCATGCTTATTTGTTGTTAATTTCTTGTGTTCATGTTCGTTTTTACTTTTTTTATGTTCTTATATGTGTAGGATGGTTGTTGCGGCATTTAACGTATGTTTGGAGTCAATTGGGATGATTTGGAGTCAATTGGTGCAAATTTGGAAGAAGTCATGAAGCTCAGGAAAACCATTTAGCAGAATAGACCCCCTCTAGGGCGGGGGTCTTCTTACCAAACTAACAGAATGATAGCCCGCTGGGGCGGGCCTTTTAACACATACACCCCCACCGGGGCGGGGGGTATCAAATTTTGCAGACTTATGCTGAGCTTGAAACTCTTATTTGACATGGTTTCTAGCATATTGGATTGTACATGGACTCTACTTGATGGAGAATTTCGGCTGGGACTTGTGTGTTGGACATCTATTACTCAATAAACAACGAATTCAACAAGAGGGAGGGCATATTACGAAGATTAATTCTAGTTTTTCTTAGCAAGCGTTGGAGGAGTATTTCGAAGAGATTTTTGAGGCGATTACAATTTTAGGCTACATGAAGGGTATTTTTCAATATTCTTCTTCTTAGGCTATTATTTGTAATTGATAGAATGTTTTCTATGATTTATTCAGTAGTTATTTCATTTATAATGAACTAATTCGCTTTTTAGGCTTATGATGGATCTTTAAGTGAATCGATGATTTTGTAAACTTTGATTTCCAGTTTAATAATCTATTTCCAGTTTATCTATATTAATTTGAGCTTGAATTTATGAATTGTCTGATCAAAAATTCTTTGTGAATTTGTATGGAATCGAGAGAGGATATTCAAATGTAAACCTAGTTTTTATAGCATGTGTTCATGAATTTTGTGGATAACAAAATCTTGATGAATGTTAAGGTAGAGATATGCTTGACATCGCATGTAATCATATAGAGAACTTAATCTTAAACCTTCTTTAATTGTAATTCACATAGAGATATAGTGAGTTAGTTGATTAAGGTGTTTAACTTGTTTCTATCTTAATTGTGGATTTAAGTTAATACAGTATTAGTACATCGAGAGGTGGTTAATACTACATTCGTGTTCTTGCTTAATAAACTGGGATAGTGAATTGAATTGGGATAAAGGTGTTAGAATGAGAGTGAAGCTTAGGGTGAAATCATAAGTCTAATTCTCCATTAATTGTTTAAAATTCCAGATTTTGATATTTGTGATTGTTTTGTGGTAGTTTATATATTTTTTAATTTAGTGTCTTTAATTATAATCATTGAGTTGAATAGTTTAATAAAATTTGGATTAATAGGAAATTGGTACTTGTAAGTTTAAGATTATCACTAGTTGATCTCTATGGGAACGATACCCAACTTATCACTTTATTACTTGTTGACCATGTATACTTGCGTGTTGTGCGTAATTAGATTTTACCCAACAAGTTTTTGGCGCCGCTGTCGGGGACCAATTTAGTATAGATCTTAGTATTTTTACAATATCATTTTAATTAGTCTCGTATTTCATTTATAATGAACTAATTCGCTTTTTATTTTTATTTTTTTCCTCGTATTTCAGGTGTTTGAAGCAGTTTATGAAACTCGGTTCAAAAATCCAGACTTGCTACCTTTTGAGGACGACATTGAGAGAAGGTTTTAGAGGTTAAGTAAGTGGATCAAGGAAATGAGGCAAGAATTTGAAACATCTGAGAACGAAGAGGAAATGACCGCCGAAGATCAGAAAGCGTTAAGGGACTTTGCCACACCCAAGGTGAATGAACTGCAGTCAAGCATCACCAGGCCCGCAATTGCTGCAAATACATTCGAAATCAAGCCTGGGACGATTCAGATGATCCAGAATTCAGTTCAGTTTGGGGGATTGGCTAATGACGATCCGAATAAACATCTAGTCAGCTTTCTGGAGATTTGCGATACATTCAGATATAATGGGGTGTCGGATGAGGGGGTGAGACTTCGCTTGTTTCCATTCACTTTATGGGACAAGGCAAAGAGTTGGTTACATTCTCTACCGCCTGGTTCGATAACTACGTGGGAAGACTTAACTTAAAAATTCCTCGCCAAATTTTTCCCACGGGCTAAAACTGCAAAAATGAGGAATGAGATAACAATGTTTGAGCAGCAACATGGGGAGTTGTTATATGAGGCATGGGAGAGATACAAAGAGTTGCTTAGAAAGTGCCCACATCATGGGTTGCCCAAGTGGTGCAAATGAACACCTTTTATAATGGATTACATGAGAATCTCAGAACGAGTATTGATGTAGCATCGGGCGGAGCATTCATGACTAAGAGTTACGAGGAAGCCTACAATTTGATTAAAATCATGGCGGATAACAACTACCAATGGCTCACAACAAGAATGACACAGGCAAAGGCGGCTGGGGTTTTTGAAGTAGATGGGGTGACAGCTATACAAGCACAAATTTTTGCGTTGTCCAAGAGTTGGATGCCATTACAGGGGCTCAATTACAGCAGGTTGCGGTAGTATACGAATTGTGTGCGGGTGACCATCCTACAGATTAGTGCGCAATCAATCCAGCATTCGTCCAGTTCATAGGTAGCTACAACAAGGGTCCACAGAATATGTACCAAAACACTTATAACCAGGGGAATAGGAATCAACCAAATTTCTCATGGAGCAATAATCAGCAACATCAAGCTCCACGACCGTCATACCCCCCAGGTTTTCAGAATCACCAACAACCAGCTCAACATCAGGAAAGAAAGTCAGATTTCGAGGAATTGGTGTCAAAGTACATGACTAGCAATAATGCATCAATGAAAAATCAAGCAATGGCCATCAAAAACTTGGAAAATTAGATGGGACAAATTACCCTAGCATTGAACAACAGGCAACAAGGAACATTACCAAGCGACACCGAAAGAAATCCAAAGGGAACTCACGAGCAGTGTAATGTTATTACGCTTAGAAGCAGTAAGGAGTTGGTTTCTAACTGGGATAAGAAAGCAAGTGCAGGAGATGAATGTGGGGATGAAGGGAAGGAATTAGAGAATAAATGTATAAAAAAAGTGGTGCAAAAAGCAAAGGAAGAGAAACAACTTAAAGCTACACCACCTGCACCCTTTTCTTCAAGGTTAGAAAATAACAAGTTAAAGAACCAGTTTTTGAGGTTTATGGATATATTAAAATAGTTACACATTAATATTCCATTTGTTGAAGCACTTGAGCAGATGTTGTGTTACATTAAGTTCATGAAGGACATACTTTCAAAAAACATAAGCTCTAGGATTTTAAAATAGTGGCGTTAACCGAGGAATGCAGTGCAATACTACAAAAAAAGCTCCCTCCTAAATTGAAAGATCCAGGAAGTTTTACAATTCCTTGTGCAATTGGCAATCAAGATGTGGGAAGAGCCCTATGTGATCTAGGAGCGAGTATAAATCTGAAACCACTGTCCATTTACCGAAAGCTGGGGTTAAAGGAAGCAAAACCAACTAATATTAGTCTACAACTCGCCGATAGATCAATAACATACCCTTTAGGAATAGTTGAAGACGTATTGGTCAAAGTTGATTCACTAATCTTTCCAGCCAATTTTGTGGTACTAAATTTTGAAGAAGATAAAAACATCCCTATCATCTTGGGACGACCATTCCTGGCGACTGGACGAACACTGATTGACGTGCCTAACGGAGAACTAATTATGAAAGTGTTTGATCAGGTAGTAACAGTAAAAGTGTTCAAGGAAATCCCAATCCCGACCGACAAGGAAGAGTGCGAGTCGCTCGAGGTATCTACAAGTGTCAAGTTCAGGGATTGCAAAGAGGATAGTGGTCTCAAGGCATTAGTTGAGGATAGAAAGTCAAATTCATTATCTAACACGCAAGTGAACGGGCATGCAATATAACGATGTTGGAGTTGCACAATAAATAATCATCATGTCGCAGTTAACCCATTTGATCCGGAATGAAAAGGGAAGTAGTCAGGCTGAACAACTTAAAATCAAGCACTAATTGGGAGGCAACCCAATCTTTAGTTTATTTCTCGTATTTTTCATTCACATTTGTTAAAATATAGTTTTCATTAAATTACTAGGTAGTAGCATACAATAAAAGTCTTGTTAATCTCTACATAATACATTATGTTATCAACAATCCATTAATGCTCATATTTTATAACTTGCGGGATGGAAAAAGGATCATTGAGTAAGTTACATGAAGCAAAGTTTAAAAAAACAGAGGAAACTAACAGTAGGCATGCCCGCTGGGGCGGGCCCAAAAAGCACTACAACCCCCACCGGGGCGGGGGTCTCCCAGATTTTTAACAGAACACTAGCCCACCGGGGCGGGCATAATAAGCCTTGCACCCCCCGCCGGGGCGGGGTCCTCAATGTTAAATTGCAGTAGACATGCCCGCCGAGGGCGGGCTTTCTAAGCTTAGCACCCCTCGCCGGGGCGGGGGTCCTGGAACACAACAGACTTATTTGGCAGTTATACATGTTTTTTCCTCAATTACATAACCTCCCCACTACTTTATCATTTAATCCTATTCCTCCTCCATCACAACTCCAACCACCACCCACTACACCCACGATTTCCAATACTCCATTACTCCTTTCCACCTCTTCAATCTACCAATAGACCCCATCACACCACCTCCATATATTGCCACTCCTCATCCTAAATTCGTCACAAAACTCACCCATGGAGGCTACTTGAGAGTAATTGAGAAGCAAACATACATTATTTTCGAGTTCTTCAACTACACTCACCATAATTGCCACACACAATTGCCAAGTTTGGGGGATAATCATCTGTGCACACCTAGTGTTCGACAAAGTGTGTGAACCAAGTTTGGGGGGGGGAAAGATACAGTGATACAAGCAATAGAAAGGACATGGCTTCACAACCAACATCGAAACGCCAAAGGGGAGAGAGTTCAACTCTTTGCCTTGAATTCACTATATGAATTCACTATATGGGACAATTACAATATCATTTTAATTAGTCTCGTATCGAGAGGTGGTTAATACTACATTCGTGTTCAAGCATCACCAGGCCCGCAATTGCTGCAAATACATTCGAAATCAAGCCTGGGACGATTCAGATGATCCAGAATTCAGTTCAGTTTGGGGGATTGGCTAATGACGATCCGAATAAACATCTAGTCAGCTTTCTGGAGATTTGCGATACATTCAGATATAATGGGGTGTCGGATGAGGGGGTGAGACTTCGCTTGTTTCCATTCACTTTATGGGACAAGGCAAAGAGTTGGTTGCATTCTCTACCGCCTGGTTCGATAACTACGTGGGAAGACTTAACTTAAAAATTCCTCGCCAAATTTTTCCCACGGGCTAAAACTGCAAAAATGAGGAATGAGATAACAATGTTTGAGCAGCAACATGGGGAGTTGTTATATGAGGCATGGGAGAGATACAAAGAGTTGCTTAGAAAGTGCCCACATCATGGGTTGCCCAAGTGGTGAAAATGAACACCTTTTATAATGGATTACATGGGAATCTCAGAACGAGTATTGATGTAGCATCGGGCGGAGCATTCATGACTAAGAGTTACGAGGAAGCCTACAATTTGATTAAAATCATGGCGGATAACAACTACCAGTGGCTCACAACAAGAATGACACAGGCAAAGGCGGCTGGGGTTTTGGAAGTAGATGGGGTGACAGCTATACAAGCACAAATTTTTGCGTTGTCCAAGAGTTGGATGCCATTACAGGGGCTCAATTACAGCAGGTTGCGGTAGTATACGAATTGTGTGCGGGTGACCATCCTACAGATTAGTGCGCAATCAATCCAGCATTCGTCCAGTTCATAGGTAGCTACAACAAGGGTCCACAGAATATGTACCAAAACACTTATAACCAGGGGAATAGGAATCAACCAAATTTCTCATGGAGCAATAATCAGCAACATCAAGCTCCACGACCGTCATACCCCCCAGGTTTTCAGAATCACCAACAACCAGCTCAACATCAGGAAAGAAAGTCAGATTTCGAGGAATTGGTGTCAAAGTACATGACTAGCAATAATGCATCAATGAAAAATCAAGCAATGGCCATCAAAAACTTGGAAAATTAGATGGGACAAATTACCCTAGCATTGAACAACAGGCAACAAGGAACATTACCAAGCGACACCGAAAGAAATCCAAAGGGAACTCACGAGCAGTGTAATGTTATTACCCTTAGAAGCAGTAAGGAGTTGGTTTCTAACTGGGATAAGAAAGCAAGTGCAGGAGATGAATGTGGGGATGAAGGGAAGGAATTAGAGAATAAATGTATAAAAAAAGTGGTGCAAAAAGCAAAGGAAGAGAAACAACTTAAAGCTACACCACCTGCACCCTTTTCTTCAAGGTTAGAAAATAACAAGTTAAAGAACCAGTTTTTGAGGTTTATGGATATATTAAAATAGTTACACATTAATATTCCATTTGTTGAAGCACTTGAGCAGATGTCGTGTTACATTAAGTTCATGAAGGACATACTTTCAAAAAACATAAGCTCTAGGATTTTAAAATAGTGGCGTTAACCGAGGAATGCAGTGCAATACTACAAAAAAAGCTCCCTCCTAAATTGAAAGATCCAGGAAGTTTTACAATTCCTTGTGCAATTGGCAATCAAGATGTGGGAAGAGCCCTATGTGATCTAGGAGCGAGTATAAATCTGAAACCACTGTCCATTTACCGAAAGCTGGGGTTAAAGGAAGCAAAACCAACTAATATTAGTCTACAACTCGCCGATAGATCAATAACATACCCTTTAGGAATAGTTGAAGACGTATTGGTCAAAGTTGATTCACTAATCTTTCCAGCCAATTTTGTGGTACTAAATTTTGAAGAAGATAAAAACATCCATATCATCTTGGGACGACCATTCCTGGCGACTGGACGAACACTGATTGACGTGCCTAACGGAGAACTAATTATGAAAGTGTTTGATCAGGTAGTAACAGTAAAAGTGTTCAAGGAAATCCCAATCCCGACCGACAAGGAAGAGTGCGAGTCGCTCGAGGTATCTACAAGTGTCAAGTTCAGGGATTGCAAAGAGGATAGTGGTCTCAAGGCATTAGTTGAGGATAGAAAGTCAAATTCATTATCTAACACGCAAGTGAACGGGCATGCAATATAACGATGTTGGAGTTGCACAATAAATAATCATCATGTCGCAGTTAACCCATTTGATCCGGAATGAAAAGGGAAATAGTCAGGCTGAACAACTTAAAATCAAGCACTAATTGGGAGGCAACCCAATCTTTAGTTTATTTCTCGTATTTTTCATTCACATTTGTTAAAATATAGTTTTCATTAAATTACTAGGTAGTAGCATACAATAAAAGTCTTGTTAATCTCTACATAATACATTATGTTATCAACAATCCATTAATGCTCATATTTTATAACTTGCGGGATGGAAAAAGGATCATTGAGTAAGTTACATGAAGCAAAGTTTAAAAAAACAGAGGAAACTAACAGTAGGCATGCCCGCTGGGGCGGGCCCAAAAAGCACTACAACCCCCACCGGGGCGGGGGTCTCCCAGATTTTTAACAGAACACTAGCCCACCGGGGCGGGCATAATAAGCCTTGCACCCCCCGCCGGGGCGGGGTCCTCAATGTTAAATTGCAGTAGACATGCCCGCCGAGGGCGGGCTTTCTAAGCTTAGCACCCCTCGCCGGGGCGGGGGTCCTGGAACACAACAGACTTATTTGGCAGTTATACATGTTTTTTCCTCAATTACATAACCTCCCCACTACTTTATCATTTAATCCTATTCCTCCTCCATCACAACTCCAACCACCACCCACTACACCCACGATTTCCAATACTCCATTACTCCTTTCCACCTCTTCAATCTACCAATAGACCCCATCACACCACCTCCATATATTGCCACTCCTCATCCTAAATTCGTCACAAAACTCACCCATGGAGGCTACTTGAGAGTAATTGAGAAGCAAACATACATTATTTTCGAGTTCTTCAACTACACTCACCATAATTGCCACACACAATTGCCAAGTTTGGGGGATAATCATCTGTGCACACCTAGTGTTCGACAAAGTGTGTGAACCAAGTTTGGGGGGGGGAAAGATACAGTGATACAAGCAATAGAAAGGACATGGCTTCACAACCAACATCGAAACGCCAAAGGGGAGAGAGTTCAACTCTTTGCCTTGAATTCACTATATGAATTCACTATATGGGACAATTACAATATCATTTTAATTAGTCTCGTATTGAGAGGTGGTTAATACTACATTCGTGTTCAAGCATCACCAGGCCCGCAATTGCTGCAAATACATTCGAAATCAAGCCTGGGACGATTCAGATGATCCAGAATTCAGTTCAGTTTGGGGGATTGGCTAATGACGATCCGAATAAACATCTAGTCAGCTTTCTGGAGATTTGCGATACATTCAGATATAATGGGGTGTCGGATGAGGGGGTGAGACTTCACTTGTTTCCATTCACTTTATGGGACAAGGCAAAGAGTTGGTTGCATTCTCTACCGCCTGGTTCGATAACTACGTGGGAAGACTTAACTTAAAAATTCCTCGCCAAATTTTTCCCACGGGCTAAAACTGCAAAAATGAGGAATGAGATAACAATGTTTGAGCAGCAACATGGGGAGTTGTTATATGAGGCATGGGAGAGATACAAAGAGTTGCTTAGAAAGTGCCCACATCATGGGTTGCCCAAGTGGTGAAAATGAACACCTTTTATAATGGATTACATGGGAATCTCAGAACGAGTATTGATGTAGCATCGGGCGGAGCATTCATGACTAAGAGTTACGAGGAAGCCTACAATTTGATTAAAATCATGGCGGATAACAACTACCAGTGGCTCACAACAAGAATGACACAGGCAAAGGCGGCTGGGGTTTTGGAAGTAGATGGGGTGACAGCTATACAAGCACAAATTTTTGCGTTGTCCAAGAGTTGGATGCCATTACAGGGGCTCAATTACAGCAGGTTGCGGTAGTATACGAATTGTGTGCGGGTGACCATCCTACAGATTAGTGCGCAATCAATCCAGCATTCGTCCAGTTCATAGGTAGCTACAACAAGGGTCCACAGAATATGTACCAAAACACTTATAACCAGGGGAATAGGAATCAACCAAATTTCTCATGGAGCAATAATCAGCAACATCAAGCTCCACGACCGTCATACCCCCCAGGTTTTCAGAATCACCAACAACCAGCTCAACATCAGGAAAGAAAGTCAGATTTCGAGGAATTGGTGTCAAAGTACATGACTAGCAATAATGCATCAATGAAAAATCAAGCAATGGCCATCAAAAACTTGGAAAATTAGATGGGACAAATTACCCTAGCATTGAACAACAGGCAACAAGGAACATTACCAAGCGACACCGAAAGAAATCCAAAGGGAACTCACGAGCAGTGTAATGTTATTACGCTTAGAAGCAGTAAGGAGTTGGTTTCTAACTGGGATAAGAAAGCAAGTGCAGGAGATGAATGTGGGGATGAAGGGAAGGAATTAGAGAATAAATGTATAAAAAAAGTGGTGCAAAAAGCAAAGGAAGAGAAACAACTTAAAGCTACACCACCTGCACCCTTTTCTTCAAGGTTAGAGAATAACAAGTTAAAGAACCAGTTTTTAAGGTTTATGGATATATTAAAATAGTTACACATTAATATTCCATTTGTTGAATCACTTGAGCAGATGTCGTGTTACATTAAGTTCATGAAGGACATACTTTCAAAAAACATAAGCTCTAGGATTTTAAAATAGTGGCGTTAACCGAGGAATGCAGTGCAATACTACAAAAAAAGCTCCCTCCTAAATTGAAAGATCCAGGAAGTTTTACAATTCCTTGTGCAATTGGCAATCAAGATGTGGGAAGAGCCCTATGTGATCTAGGAGCGAGTATAAATCTGAAACCACTGTCCATTTACCGAAAGCTGGGGTTAAAGGAAGCAAAACCAACTAATATTAGTCTACAACTCGCCGATAGATCAATAACATACCCTTTAGGAATAGTTGAAGACGTATTGGTCAAAGTTGATTCACTAATCTTTCCAGCCAATTTTGTGGTACTAAATTTTGAAGAAGATAAAAACATCCCTATCATCTTGGGACGACCATTCCTGGCGACTGGACGAACACTGATTGACGTGCCTAACGGAGAACTAATTATGAAAGTGTTTGATCAGGTAGTAACAGTAAAAGTGTTCAAGGAAATCCCAATCCCGACCGACAAGGAAGAGTGCGAGTCGCTCGAGGTATCTACAAGTGTCAAGTTCAGGGATTGCAAAGAGGATAGTGGTCTCAAGGCATTAGTTGAGGATAGAAAGTCAAATTCATTATCTAACACGCAAGTGAACGGGCATGCAATATAACGATGTTGGAGTTGCACAATAAATAATCATCATGTCGCAGTTAACCCATTTGATCCGGAATGAAAAGGGAAGTAGTCAGGCTGAACAACTTAAAATCAAGCACTAATTGGGAGGCAACCCAATCTTTAGTTTATTTCTCGTCTTTTTCATTCACATTTGTTAAAATATAGTTTTCATTAAATTACTAGGTAGTAGCATACAATAAAAGTCTTGTTAATCTCTACATAATACATTATGTTATCAACAATCCATTAATGCTCATATTTTATAACTTGCGGGATGGAAAAAGGATCATTGAGTAAGTTACATGAAGCAAAGTTTAAAAAAATAGAGGAAACTAACAGTAGGCATGCCCGCTGGGGCGGGCCCAAAAAGCACTACAACCCCCATCGGGGCGGGGGTCTCCCAGATTTTTAACAGAACACTAGCCCACCGGGGCGGGCATAATAAGCCTTGCACCCCCCGCCGGGGCGGGGTCCTCAATGTTAAATTGCAGTAGACATGCCCGCCGAGGGCGGGCTTTCTAAGCTTAGCACCCCTCGCCGGGGCGGGGGTCCTGGAACACAACAGACTTATTTGGCAGTTATACATGTTTTTTCCTCAATTACATAACCTCCCCACTACTTTATCATTTAATCCTATTCCTCCTCCATCACAACTCCAACCACCACCCACTACACCCACGATTTCCAATACTCCATTACTCCTTTCCACCTCTTCAATCTACCAATAGACCCCATCACACCACCTCCATATATTGCCACTCCTCATCCTAAATTCGTCACAAAACTCACCCATGGAGGCTACTTGAGAGTAATTGAGAAGCAAACATACATTATTTTCGAGTTCTTCAACTACACTCACCATAATTGCCACACACAATTGCCAAGTTTGGGGGATAATCATCTGTGCACACCTAGTGTTCGACAAAGTGTGTGAACCAAGTTTGGGGGGGGGGAAAGATACAGTGATACAAGCAATAGAAAGGACATGGCTTCACAACCAACATCGAAACGCCAAAGGGGAGAGAGTTCAAGTCCCGCACAACCGACACGGACCTTTGATCGCCGAAAATTTATGAGTGCCACTGCCGCCGACCGTTATGAATACATGCTCACCAAAGCCCTTACACCGAAGTGGGGGTTGGAACCGGATCTTAGTGATGGGGAGATGATGCCTCAAATCTATCAAAAGGGGTGGACTAAATTCACCGAAGAGCCAGAACTCGTTGTGGTCAACATTACCAAGGAATTTTATGCAAACGCTGAGGTTAAAGCTCCATTCAATGCGTTTGTGCGGGGTCACTTGGTGTCATTCAGTGCCGATGCAATTAACACTTACTATCAACTGCGGGTACCTCGACAATGCCAATATGCTCAATTACGTGATTTTGATCCGGACTATGAGGCCATACTCAAGGAGATGACAAAGCTGGGAACAACTTGGATTAAAGGTCGGAAGGGAGGCACGGTGTTCCACAGCAAAGACCTCAGCCGGTATAAAAAAATTTGGTATGCATTCCTATGCGCTGAACTGTATCCATCCCAACATACCTCGGACGTGACCAAAGAGAAGGCATTACTGCTGTACGCAATTGTACAATATTTCATCATCAACGTCGGGGCCATTGTCTGTTTCTCCATCCGTCGTTGTTTACGAGGAAATTTTTTGGGCGGCTTGCCACACCCCGTACTCATATGTGGGGTGTGTCGTCAAGCAGGGGTGAGATGGTCTGACAATGAACCCACACAAATGTTGCTCGCATTGTTTGATTCCAGAATGATAGCAGGGTATTCTGTATGGGCAAAAGACGATTCACATCCGCGTGGATTGGGCTTTATTTTTCCATTGACTTCGGAAGACGAAGTTGATGCTACAGAGACGTCGGAGGTTGATGATGAAGCTATGGGAAATCAAGGGGCTGAGCAGGTCCCGCAGACCGAGGCAATATCCAGTCCTCAGTTCTTTGATTTCAAAAATCAAATAAATGTGCACAACAAAGCTGCACGTCGAGAAATGTGGCAACTCGCCACGAGGCAAGACCACATGTTTGATGCTATGAACGCGTCTTTCGCCTCACTCAACACAACCCTTCAGAGCTTCAACCCGGCGGCTCAATTTTTATATCAGCAGCTCGTGCAAATGCCGAGGTTTCCACCACGTGATTCAGATGAAGAAGATCAACAACCACCTCCTCAGACTTAAAGTGATGGCAGGGAAGTCCTCACGTACTTAAATTTGATTATTCATCCAATGAGGACATTGTACTACTTAAGTTTGGGGGATTTAAATTCATGTTTGCATGCATATGTAGTAATTAGGTTTAAATTTTGTCATTTTAATTTCAATGTTGCATAGTAATTTAGAAAGAATTGCATGATAGCTTAGGTGCATGCATAGTAGCTTAAGTTATTTTTGTCATTGCATTGTTTTTAGTTTTGTAAATAGTGCATTTTATCTATAAAAAAAAATTCAAATATGTCCAGCAATGTTGTAGTTCATGTTATTTGTGGGCCAATGATGAAATTGATAATAAGTTAACCAATACATCATTGATTATTAGAACTATGATACAATTTCTGTTATGAATTAAATCTTACACTTGTTTGAAACTGGTATAAAAGGTTAACACGATTAATAAACATCTTTGTTGACTAGTCAGTTCAAATTGATACATAAATAGTCTCTAAAGGATAATGCTAGAGTAAATGAAAAAGCGACAAGGATAGATAGTAAAGGCGAAAATTAGGCAAGAACCTAAGTTTGGGGGATTATATGTGGGGTATATAAGCTTTATTAAAAAAGGAGTATATATCGTGACTAGTCTTGTTTCGGGGCCTTTGTTACTTTAGCAAGTACACCCGAGGGGATTGTCTTTACACATAGCGCCCTAAGGTCTTTTATGATCTGAGAGTCGTTGCTCGAAAGCTCAATAAGGGGTAGCACTGTCAGCCTAATGGGATGAGACATTGCATAGTCATGTATGTATATAAAAAAGAAATGAATAATACGGGAAAAGAGCAAAAAGCCCCCATGGAAAAAAAGAGAGAGTAAGAGAATATATATATATATATATATATATATATATATATATATATATATAAAGTATAAATACCCTGTGTGAACCCTTGGGATTAGTAATTGCTTAGTTTTAGTTGGAACTTGTCTATTTTTGGAATTTTTAAGTTTGCACTGTATGATTCCTTCTAAGAAATGGATTATGTATTGACTTTAAGTCCGTAGCAGTTATCATGGATGTTGATCAAACACGCACACTATACCAGTAATAATGGGTTAAGATTTAAGGATTAAAAAGGAGTTGTGGATTGGTTTTGATAGTTAATATTATAGAGTTGCTTGTTTTCTCTAAGGCCGTTAAGATAATCTTGATTCTGCGATACTGATGGATTCGAAAGCATATAAATTAGATCATATTCATTTCATCTTGTTGCATTGCATAGCATGTAGTTGTTTTGTGCTTGAGGACTAGCACGGTTTAAGTTTGGCGAATTTTGATAAGTGGCTTTTATATACACGAATCGTTGTCCATTTCATGTTTATTTGTTGCTAATTTCTTGTGTTCATGTTCATTTTTACTTGTTTTATGTTCTTTTATGTGTAGGATGGTTGTTGCAGCATTTAACGTATGTTTGGAGTCAATTGGGATGATTTGGAGTCAATTGGTGCAAATTTGGAAGAAGTCATGAAGCTCGGGAAAACCATTTAGAAGAATAGACCCCCGTCGGGGCGGGCCTATTTGCCTTGTTAACCCCCGCCGGGGCGGGGAGTCTTCTTAACAAACTAACAAAATGATAACCCGTCGGGGCGGGCCTTTTTAACACATTCACCCCCGCCGAGGCGGGGGGTGTTGAATTCTACAGACATATGATGAGCTTGAAACTCTTATTTGACATGGTTTCTAGCATATTGGATTGTACATGAACTCTACTTGATGGAGAATTTCGGCTGGGACTTGTGTGTTGGACATCTATTACTCAATAAACAACGAATTCAACAAGAGAGGGGGCATATTACGAAGATTAATTCTAGTTTTTCTTAGCAAGCGTTGGAGGAGTATTTCAAAGAGATTTTTGAGGCAATTAAAATTTTAGGCTACGTGAAGGGTGTTTTTCAATATTCTTCTTCTTAGGCTATTATTTGTAATTAATAGAATGTTTTCTATGATTTATTCAATAGTTATTTCATTTATAATGAACTAATTTGCTTTTTAGGCTTATGATGGATCTTTGAGTGAATCGATGATTTTGTAAACTTTGATTTCCAGTTTAATAATCTATTTTTAGTTTATCTATATTAATTTGAGCTTGAATTTATGAATTGCTTGATCAACAATTCTTTGTGGATTTGTATGGAAACGAGAGAGGATATTCAAATCTAGACTTAGTTTTTATAGCATGTGTTCATGAATTTTGTGGATAGCAAAATCTTGATGAATGCTAAGGTAGAGATATGCTTGACATCGCATGTAATCGGATAGAGAACTTAATCTTAAACCTTCTTTAATTGTAATTTTCATAGAGATATAGTGAATTAGTTGATTAAGGTGTTTAACTTGTTTCTATCTTAATTGTGAATTTAAGTTAATACGGTATTAGTACATCGAGAGGTGGTTAATACTACATTCGTGTTCTTGATTAATAAACTGGGATAGTAAATTGAATTGGGACAAAGGTGTTAGAATGAGAGTCAAGCTTAGGGTGAAATCATAAGTCTAATTCTCCATTAATTGTTTGAAATTCTAGATTTTGATATTTGTGATTGTTTTGTGGCTGTTTATTTTTTTTTTTAATTTAGTGTCTTTAATTATAATCATTGAGTTGAATAGTTTAATAAAATTCGGATTAATAGGAAATTGGTACTTGTAAGTTTAAGATTATCACTAGTTGATCTCTGTGGAATGATACTCAACTTATCACTTTATTACTTGTTGACCACGTATACTTGCGTGTTGTGCGTAATTAGATTTTACCCAACACCTTTCTCACCACTGAGACCTTTGCTCCTCTGCAACCTTGAAAGCTTTCTATGAACAGACCCTATCTATTGCTAGATAGACCAAGCCCAACAGGACTTGAACTTAAATTTCGTTACAAGAAATATATGATTACAAACTTATTTCCAGCCAACAAAAAATTAATTATATAACAAGACTTGCTAGAACTGAACTTTGATAGCTCTCTATTGAAATATCTTTGTATAAGACAGATGCTTGCTTTGATTTTTCTGGACTGATATATCATTTAAGTCTTTGTCCCTAATATAGCCAATAAGAAGAATATATATAGAGAAGGAACTAACGATTCTATATTGATTAGCTAAGAACTCTCAGACCCATTTGGGAGGTCCCACAAACTTATCAGCTTTTCATAACCAAATAGATAATCTTCAGCAACTATATGACTTTCCAAAGGAAAAACTAAATCACTTAATAAAAGGAAAGAAAGAACCACTTTTGTATAACAGATATAATAATATTTGTAAGCATAAAAATCATCACTATTGGTATGACTCATCTTTTCCACCACTAAATAATAGCAACTAATATAAATGATTTGCAAAATATCTTTACTTGTTATATTTCTTTGATTAGCATGCAATTGACCAACGAATATATTATGAATAAATTAGCCTGAAAAAACTAATTAAGTTGGTATATCACAACACTTTTGCAATATAAAGAGTCCAATAGATATAAGATGTCAAATCATATATCAGATAACTAAAATAAAGGAGACATAGTCTAACAGGATTGCTTAGTCAACTCATTTAAAAAGACTCCTTTCCAATTTGAATAACATGATATAAGGAGAGAAATAGTCTAAGTGAAATACTCAACAGATTGATTAATCAGGTTGGTTACCTAAATAAACTCAGATTGCATACCTTTATTTTAATTGGCCAACCGAGAAATATCTTTCCAAAATAGCAAGTCAACAAATAGATTAATAAACCAACCTAAATATAAGGAGCAACATGAAATGAAAGATATGTTTCCATGCAAAGTATATTATATTAAAAATATATAGCCCAAATAAATCAAATAAGACCATTACACAAATCCAAATATATTATCATTATTAAAATCACAAAAGATATAAACCCGTGAATCCTTTACTATACACCCGTGATTTTCTAAATTCAAATAGTATCATTTCCATTCTCTTATAAATAGGATGCTTAGTTTAAGATTGAAAATCACACCAGAATTAAAAAATTCTTCTTCTATAATATTAAGCGTATTTCTTTAGAGTTTAAGAAAGATTGTGAGTGTAGAAAACAATTCAAGTTTTCTTCAAGAATATTCCCGCTATACCAGTTGGAATACTCTCCTTTTTAAGGTAAGGGATATTTTTTTGTTCAATATTCGTATGAAATAATATTTTCTTCCATACTATGTAGTATGTAAGTAATATTATTTCATTTCAGATTCTGAATTCTACGCTTATTTTATTAAAGTATTGCTTCTATACTCCTTAAAATTGGTAGAATATCCTTGAAATTTGCGTTTCATCTAGTATCTTTTCATGAAAATATTATTCTGAGCATTCTTGATAATTTTTAATCTTTTCATATCGGGGTACTATTCACGAGGTACTATTTCCGAAGTACTATTCACAAGGTACTATTCACTCGGGTACTATTTACCCGGGGTACTATTTATGATAAAAATTAATTTCTTTTCGGTCCAAATCATTTTTAGTACAATATTATTCTTGAATTGTACTCCACAAAGTAGTATCATGTTGGCAATTTGGACATTATTGAATTCTAGATAAATTAAATTATAAATCTTTAAAATTTATCCTTTGCTTTCATTTAATTGAATTCTTATATCATTGTCACCATCCTCATGCTTATATTATGATGAATGTCATATTTGGCACGTAGGGCATAGATGGACTGTTGATTGGGGTGATTATGACCAAGGATTATTCGGTATAATCATGACCTATAAATGTTACAAATGATGTCGTAAATGTCCTCATTGGTCCCTTAGTGAATTGATGGACAGTTGTTTCCATGATCATGACCATTAGTGATAACACAAATATCTTTGGCCCGTAGTGCTTGGATAATTCAGTAATGTGGATTATTTATTAAGTTGATTCTCAACGATAAAATTGATGATAAACTTTTTAAATCATAGAAGATAGTAGATATCATGCTCTATTTGACTCTTCTAATGGATTGCTTGTTCCGCTGCAGTTAAACTTGATGTTTATTATATTTTATCAGTTTAACACTGTTGAAGGCTAACGATAATTTTTTTCTGAATTATCTTAGTCATAATATTTCTTACTGGGCTAGTTGAGCTCACCCTTTTACTTTCATTGTTCTCTTCAGGAAATGAGAACGTAGCCGGGACTAGTCGGAGAACGGAGTGATGGTCCGAGATGGTGGCTATACTAGTCCTCACTATTTTATAAAATAGTGTGATAATAATTGTAATGAGAACTCCATTTGAGTTTGGATATTGTCTAGAATACAATATTCGTGTTAGAACTCTCAACTATGTTTTGTCGTATTTTACACGACAATTGTGTAATTAAATTTGTATTTGTATTTAGTGTCATGTATTTGGCGACTCAGAATGGGGGATGTATACCTATTTTGGGGGCGTCAAAAAGAATATATATAGAGAAGGAACTAACGACTATATATTGATTAGCTAAGAACTCTCAGACCCGTTTAGGAGGTCCCACGAACTTAGCAGCTTTTCATAACCAAGTAGATAATCTTCAGCAACTACATGGCTTTCCAAAGGAAAAACTAAATCACTTAATAAAAGGAAAGAAAGAACCACTTTTGTATAACAGATATAATAATATTTGTAAGCATAAAAATCATCATTGTTGGTATGACTCATATTTTCCACCACTAAATAATAGCAACGAATATAAATGATTTATAAAATATCTTTACCTGATATATTTCTTTGATTAGCATGCAATTGACTAACGGATATATTATGAATAAATTAGCATGAAAAAAACTAATTCAGTTGGTATATCACAAGACTTTTGCAATATAAAGATTCCATTAGATATAAGATGTCAAATCATATATCAGATAACTAAAATAAAGGAGACATAGTCTAACAGGATTGCTTAGTCAACTCATTTAAAAAGACTCCTTTCCGATTTGAATAGCATAATATAAGGAAAGAAATAGTCTAAGTGAAATACTCAACAGATTGCTTAATCAGGTTGGTTACCTAAATAAACTCAGATTGCATACCTTTATTTTAATTGGCCAACCGAGAAATATCTTTCCAAAATAGCAAGTCAACAAATAGATTGATAAACCAACCTAAATATAAGGAGCAACATGAAATGAAAGATATGTTTCCATGCAAAGTATATTATATTAAAAATATATAGCCCAAATAAATCAAATAAGACCATTACACAAATTCAAATATATTCTCATTATTAAAATCACAAAAGATATAAACCAACAACCTTTATCAAAATTCCCTCTTGATAACTCTTGCTCTAGTATGTCGGCAGCTGAGGATCCGGTCAAGAAACAACGCAAACTTTTATTCAAATTTATAAGCATTTTCATTTGTCTTTCAACCATTAATATAGCTATTTTTGTGTTTCCTTATGTCATTATTTCTTTGTTTTTTAGATTGTCGAGGTTGTTAAAGAGGATGATGATGCTCCTATTGGGTTTCCTGCGGGTGCTGTAAATAAGACGGTCGCGACTTCCACTACTTGTGAGCCTCCTCAATCTATCACTGTTGCTATCGAATATTCTTCACCGCATGATAATCGTGTTAGTCTTGATGTTGAGGATTATTTATCTAATGTGAGTTCAGGTCATATTGTGGGTTGTACAACTCTCTCTTCACATCCTCTTATAGCACCTCCTCATGAGAATCTTGAGGGTACCGGTGAGGCTCCTATTTTCTTGAGGGGGAATCCGTCTAAGCTTATTGCTGACATTTCGCTTTCTGTGGCATATCACGACTCTTTATCCATCGGTGTGAGTATTTTCTTTAGTTGACCTATACATATTTTCTTTCTTCCTCTATAATATATTATATTTTATCATTTCTTCTTCTTCTCTTTTTTTAGAGTGAGAAGATGAAAGATTTGCCTTTATATGTCGAGTCGCTTGCTTTATTTGATGCTCTCAATCCGGGTGTTGCCACATTGTCGTCTAGTGATGACCTTGGTTATCCTCCTACGTACTGACCAAGGCTTTAAGGAGTTATTAGCAACACAACAGCCACCTATTTCTTCATCATTTGTTAAGGAGTCATCAACAGCACATCAGCCACCTGTTTCTTCATCCTTTTCTCTCGAGTGATTTTATGGTGGCTTCTAAAGTGGCTCATACTAGAGCTTCCTTTAATCCAAGTGGAGATCTTATTTCTTGGAGGGGTTTTTAGATATCTTCTTCCAGCCAGGAAATTCTCGATCGTCTCTTAACTCGATTTCCATAAACACTTGACCGTCTGACAATCTGCATGGGCCCCATTCAAACTTTCTTTTTGGATTGAATTGCTAGCCTTATTCTTGAGTTGTACAGTCTTTCCTTCTATTTTTTGTGAGCTGAAGACTTAGATAGATTTAGCAGTGAGCTTAATGACTTCTCCATTGTTGGCTTTGATATGTCTCCCTTTCGTGCTTGACAGGATCTTCTTAGTTCCACTTTTCAAATTGTTGCGCTATGGTCGGAGGTTACTATGTATCAATGTGAGAATAACTCATTTTTAGAACAACTTTCGGATCTTGAGAACACCGCAAACGAATTAGAGACCCAACTTCAGGGTTTAAAGTTAAATATCCAAACTTTTCAGAAGCTGAAAGCCGCCAATGTGAAGACTAGTGACGCTGCCATTGCTAAATTAGAGGGCCTAGCTTTGCCCCCCCCCCCCTTCAGTTTGATATATCATGACCCTTAGATCATAACTTTTTGTAGTTTTTTTTCTATTCATGTATCAAAAAACTCATTTACATATATTCCCCTTATCAGAATAGAGTTTCTTTAGCCCTATTAATTGCCTTTAATTTGAATTTTTTAAGACTCGATGCTTAACATTGAATCTCATGTAATTCAAATTAATATTTTAACACAAAAAATTGAATAATAAAAAGGCAAACATGAATTTTATTAAAAAAACATGTTTTTTCCCTGTAAACCAACAGTTGAATCCATATTTTTAAAATCAGAAAAATATTCAAGTATAAGTGAAAGTTTGACATTTTAGTTGATAATCATGTTGCTTTTAATGAAAAATATAACGTTTCAAATTTTCATAATAATAAATCTTGCTTTTGTCGGAGAAAGCATAACGTTCGCCACTTTTAGAAATAAAGTGTATCTTTCTTGGATTTAAGGACTTAAACTTAGGTGCCTCAATTACTTTTAAATTTGAAAGTATAACTTTTCTGTGATGACTATCTCATGTATAATATTTCTTTACCCATTTCAGGTTCAATAGGCCCAAGATAGCATCTGATCCCACATGAGATATTTTGCAATATTCACTTTCAGAGATCTCTCGCACCTATACGAGCCTTCCCATTTAGGGAAAAATTTGGTGGTTGGTGTTCCCCTCATGACTTGATTCGCTGTCTTGAGCACCAAGTCCCCCACCAGAATTTGTCCAGGTACCACTGCAGTATTGTATTGTTGTCGCAGTTTTTTATGGCACCGTTCTAATTTTTCTTTAGCTTTGTCTCGAAAGTCAGCTAAGGCTTATAGAGCAGCTGGTCGGTTCTCTTCCTCGACTAAGCAAGATAACTTACTAACCATATATTAAAGCGTATGGGGTTTCACCTGTAGACTTTCTTTTTGAAGTTCGATAGACCCATAGTGTTATTGGTAACTGTTCTGCCCATGTTTTTCGGGTGATCGTCCAGGGTTTTCGAGAGAATCTTGATCAAAGTTTTGTTTGTGGCCTCTACTTGTCCGTTGCATTTTGGGTAGTAAGATGATGATTTGTAATTTTTACCATGTGTCTATCTATCAGGCTCTTGACGTCCCTATTGATGAAAGGAGTTCCATTGTCTGATAAAATGACATTCAGGATTCCAAAATGATAAATAATATGTTTCTTGATGAAATTTGCCACTGTTGGTCCTGTAGCCCTCTTTAAGGGTATTGTTTCTACCCACTTTGTGTACATCTCAGTGGCAATCAAGATCTAGATGTTGCCCTTTAAATTGGGATGAATAGGACCTATAAGATTCATTCCCCATATATGAAAGGGTCATGGTGTTGCTAAGGTCCGCAAATCCACAGCGGGAGCATGAATCAATTTTCCATGAATTTGACAAACGCGACACTTCTTGGCAAACTCTAAGCAATCCCCTTCCATTCTAGGCCAGTGGTAACCATGATCAATCAACTATTTATACAACTTGGCTCCTCTTTGGTGTTCATCTTTGTGCATTTGGTAGACCAAATCCTTAGCCTCTCCTAATTCCAAACACCGTAAGGGTTTGCCGTTAAACCCTCTTCTAAACAACTCTCCGTTTTGTAAGAAGAATCGGTGTGCTTTCTTCTTTATTGTGACTGCATCCTTCTTTTCGGTGGGAAGAATACCACTTTGTAAAAACTCTCTATATGGGCTTCGCCAGTCCGCTATGTCGTCGATGAAGGCACATTCCTCCTCCCCAGGGTATTCTTGGCACGAAAGACATTGTCGTTGAAGTGCTTCTGCTTCTTTATTTATTTCGGGCCAATAATACCCTTGGCATTGCAACCTTCGATTCAATCCAATAGCTGCCAATCCGCAGTTTTCTTCATGTACCTAATATAAAATGTTATTTTCTTCATTCCTCTCCAAACATCTTGTCAATACACCGTCTGCTTCTTTATGGTACAATACTCCTTTAATGATGCAGTATTTCTAAAGCTCCACCGGTGATATTATCCCTTCTTTTGTTTGTAATTGATGAGAGATGGTATGTCTCCAATCTTCTATCAAATCTTTGGGGAATAATTCCAACACCGTGGTTGGGAGGATCCTTTTGATTACCTTCATATCCAAGTCTTCTCCTTTGACATACACTCTAAATGCTACTGTGGCTAATGCATCAGGTTGGATATTTTGTACTCTTGACACGTACTCAATCACTACCTTCTTGAAGGCTTCCATCACTTTTTGTGCCACGGTTCGGTATGGTGCCAAGATAGGTTCTTTTACTGAGAATTGACCTCTTACTTGTTGAACTATCAGATTTGAATTCTTTACTTTGAGACACTTGACTCCCAATTCTCTAGCCTCCAATAAGCCCAATATGAATGTCTCATATTTTGATTCATTTTTTGTGCAAGGGAAATCCAGTTTGTATGACAGGGCCACTTCCTTTCCTTCCTTGGTAGTTAACACCACACGTACTCCTCTTTTCCCTTCTGCGGACGATCCGTCAAAGGCCAAGTTCCACCACTCCGAATCTTCATCCACCACGTTAATTTTTTTTACTTCTCCCCCCGAAAGATCCTCTAAGGGAGGTTCATATTCTTTATGCGAAAACTAAGCTAGCAGATCTAATAATTCCTGACATCTGATTACCTTCGGTGTTACATACTTGATGTCATATTTTGAAAGGATTATCGTCCATCTTGCAGGTCTTCCTACCAATGATGGCCTAGTTAACAAGTATCTGATCGTGTCAATTCTCGTTACGAGTTTCACTTCATGTGCCAAAAAACAATGGCGTATTTTTTGTGCGACAAACACTAGTGTCAGGCAATGTCTTTCTAACTGCGAGTATCTGGTTTCTGGTCCCCTGATTATTCGGCTGATGTAGTACACGTTCTTTTCTTCCCCATCTACCTCTTGTGTGATCAATCCTCCTACAGACTTTGCGGTAGATGTGATATACAGCTACAACGGTATCCCTCTCTGTGGTATTACCATCGTTTTCGTCGAGGCCAAAATTTCCTTTACTTTCTCGAAGTCTTGTTGTTGGTACTGCCCCCAGTCCCATTCTGTCTTTTACTTTAGCAACTTTCCAAAATGTTCTGTGACTTCTACTAATGCTGGCATGAATCTCCTCAGGTAGGAAACTTTCCCTAGAAAAGCTCTTCAATTATTTTTACGTTTTTGGTGGGAGCATATCTGTAATAGCATTTGCCTTGTTTAGGTGTACTTCCAAACCTCTGTTGTGCACCAAGAAGCCTAAAAAATTTCCAACTGTCATCCCAAAGGGCTTACTTTTTCGGATTCATCTTTAACTTATACCTGCAATAACGTTCAAACACCTTTCTTAAATCCTCTACGTGGGTTTTCTCCTTTTTAGATTTCACCACTATGTCATCCACGTAGTCCTCCACAGTGTCATAAATCATGTCCTGAAAGATGACGTGCATTACCCTTTGGTAAGTTGCTCCCGCGTTCTTCAACCCGAATGGCATTACTACATAGTAGAAATTCCCAAATGGGGTACGGAAGGTTGTCATCTCCGCATCCTCTATGGACATCTTTATTTGATTATAGCCTACGAACCCATCCATGAATGACATCATCTCATGATTAGCCATTGCATCCACCAAAGTGTCTAAATTAGGTAGCGGGTACATGTCCTTTGGGCACGCCTTGTTTAAGTCCTTGAAATCCACGCATATTCGCAACTGCCCATTAGATTTCTTTACTGGTACTGATGCTGGATAACCATACTGGATGTTGAATTGGCTTGATGAATCCTACATCTAACAACTTCTTTATCTCTTCCTTTATTTGTGTTTTAACTTCTGGTGCATAGGTGTGAGGTGCTTGCTCACTGGTTTAGCTCCTGGGCTTAGGTTCAGATTATGCTCTACCAACTCCTTGTCGATCCCGGGCATCTCATTATAGTTCCAAGCAAACATATCCCCATACTCTCGTAGTAGTTTCACTAGTTCTTCCTTTTGGTTGGCGTTCAACTCCTTATGAATGTAAGTCGGCTTTGGCGTTCCTTCTCCTATTGCTAGATCGACTTCCTCCAATTCATTTTGCTAAGGTTTTGGCCGATCCTTGAAACATTCTGGAGCTGGTTCCACCTTCTGCTGCATGATTTCTTCCTTTTTGTTGCTACAGGAGTGGGGGGGGGGGCCCTCCTGAGCCCTCATGTTTAAGTGTACCTTCGAGCTCCTCCCCCTTGCACCGTCACAGGTGAAGCACTATTTTTCCATCGAGTTTGATTACTCTTTTCCACTTTGTCTTCTATTCTTCTTTTCTTTTATTTACTTTGTCAGCTTCCGATTGGGCTGTCCGTTTGGCATTGATTATATTTCGAGCATTCTCCGAGTTTGTTGCCCGCTTCCTTGGGTCTTTTTCTTTATTCTCTACACCTACTAATACCGGTTTCTTATTTTTGAAACATTCACCTTGTTCTAAGGTCTGCTTCTTTTCCTTTTTTATAGGCACAAACTTGTCCTCCTGTACCTCCTCTCAGCTTACTAGCTTCAGAGAATCAGGCTTGGCAATATGGTTTTCTCCTTCTTCGGTGACATCATCGAAGAAAGCTGCTTCGATGATATATGCCTCCTCCGGCCCAAAAGGGTTCCTTGTCGCTGGTACCTTAACCTCCTTGCCTTTCCAAATTGCCTTCATGCACTGATGAAAAACTGATGGTACCATCCCATAGTCATTCTGCCAAGCTTTTCCTAGCAACACATGATATGCTGCGTCAACCTCTGCTACACGGAACATCACAGGTCCTCGGATCTTCCCCACTTGCATATCCACCTTGATGTATCCAAGGGTTCTCGATGTTTGTCTTTTCCTTCACAATCTTCTTCTCTGGCATACTTAACTGTTTAAAGATGGTGTAGGGCATGATATTTACAGATGCTCCATTATCGATGAACGCCCTCCGCACTTTTATGCCATTAATTATTGTTGTCACATATAGTGGTCTATTATGTGGGTATCTCACCTATCTATCAGCCTTAGAGAAAGTTATTTTGTTCTCTTCCTCCTCCACCGTCTTCACAAACCCTTTGTTGACTGCCATGCAAGTCTATTGTGCTTCGGCGGCTTTGATGATTGCCTTGGTCGCTTCTATCCTTACTTCCTTGGTCAATCCAAACTGATCAAAAAAATTTCTGAACTTAGTTCTGTTCATCAATGCGGTCACCTGCAAACCTGGATCAGAATTATCCTCCATCACTTCTGTGTTCTCCATCATCTCCACTTCTCTTCCTTTTGGTAATTCACTATGAGTAATAGTGTTGCACGTTTTTTTCCCTTGCAGTTAGGAAGTGGCTTGTCCAACACGTTGTTTCCTCTTTCTAGTTCGATTTCTCCTGTCGCTAATTTCTCATGGTAGATCCTTCGCAAACTGTAACAATCTATAGTGGAATGTATGGCATATTGATGGTATACACAGAAGTCTGGTCTCCTCTTTATCTCTTCTGTTATAACAAATCCGAGCCTTGGAGGTTTTACAACTCTATGTTCTACCCATTGCTCGTACAAATCCCTGAACACCTTCTCACTGCACATAATAACCCCTAGGATTGACAATCTCGAAAACTTATCTCCTAGTTTTCCACTGTTCCTTTCATTCTTTCCTCTCTTTTCCCTCTTGACACCTTGTGGCTTTTGTTGAGAATATGCCAAAGCCACAGTAGTAGTTTTTTTGCCCTTTCACGTAACAGTCGCATGGCTTGCGGGCAAAGTCATAATTCCTCCCAAGTCTTGTGCAAAGTGTTTCAAAGGAATCACATACTTTAGTGACCAAGTGGGGCTTAAAGGTATCTAGGGCACCATTGTTGCATATGCTCACTAGATTCTTCTCCTCAATTGGCTCCACACATTTTTACGCCTGAGCCCTGAATTTGTCTACGTAATTTGACAATTCCTCATTTGGCTTTTGTTTGAATCTCATTAATTCCACGATGATCACTTGTTTCTGCATATAGAAAAACTTTTTAAAAAATTGTAACTTTAGATCATCCTAATCTTGGACTGATCCTTTCTCTATATTGTAGTACCAACTAAAGGCACTATCTGTCAATGTTTTACTAAACTCACGGAGTAAGAGGTTGTGGTTGATTACTTCATCATAACCCAACCACGGAGACATCGACTCTACAAACCTGACTATATGTTTTCTCGCATTCCCTTTCTCTCCATTGTACTTCGGAAATTATGGCGGGTGCTCAATATACCCTGCTGGGTAAGGCTATCTCCATATATGTGCCGGGTATGGTGGAGTGAAGTCCAATTCTGAGGGTCTGGTTGTCTCTCTTCGGAGTTGATTGATTATGTCAAGTATATCATCCTTTGTCACATATTGACTTGTTGTATGGACTCTTTGAGGGGCTGCAATGTATTTTTGCACTGGCGGTATATATGGAAAGGAGATCGGCTGGTGTACATTGGCTTCATGCAAAGCATGCATTGCTTGTACTTGTTGGCTTGTTCGTTGGAAGTGGCTCGGTATAGTCGTTATCTGTACTTGTAAAAATGCTGGGAGTGTAATGGGAATGATGGTTAGTTAAGGCTGGCTTGTTTCCACTCTAGGTTGTGGTACATCACCACTATTTTGAAGCTCTAAATGGATGATTGGAATCGGCTGACTCTCCGTCGCTGGAGGCACATTCTGATTTTCCTTGTTGACATCCAATCCTACTCGTTCTACCTGTGAACTTCCTGGAAACATAGCTTTGAAGGTTAGAATCTGTATTAACTGCTGACAAAAATTCCCCATCTCTTCTTGTTGCTTCCGTATTTCTGACATCATGGCTATCTTGAACTTCCTTCAGAAGCGTCTTCTACGAGTGGTTGATCGAGATCCAGATTCGTGCCTTGGAAATGTTGATTTGTTTGCCTTGGAACCGAATCCGATGAAGTAATGTTAGGTGTCGGTGAAACTCTTCCTATAGTTCTCCTGCTTCGAGTCGTGGGCATACCATTCACGAATTCTACACCTCCCCAGCAGAGTCTCCAAATAAATGTGGGTAAGGAAACCGTACCTTACTAGGGTTAGGGTTTCGTGTTGGCTAAAGAGGAGAGAAATCCACAAAGAGTATGGTATTGATTGATTGATTGATTGAAAAGGGGAGAAGAACAGGTAAACGATTGCTCGAGTAACACGTGGCAGAACTCTGAAGATTCAAGAGTCTTCTTCAA
The DNA here is from genome assembly GCA_020205505.1 of Panax japonicus. NCBI lineage: Eukaryota > Viridiplantae > Streptophyta > Magnoliopsida > Apiales > Araliaceae > Panax > Panax japonicus. The sequence goes on from CM035093.1 coordinate 57,396,590, forward strand.
AGTCTTCAGTTCAGAGAGAATCAAAAAGTTACTTCTATTGAAATGAAATGGGGTATTTATAGAGTTTCCTAGAAAATGGTCACATGCCTGGCACATGTCTGGGTCTTGGGCATGTGATTTCAGGAGAAATTTCAAAAATACCCTTAGTTACTTGAGTAATGCCCAAATCATTTCGTCCTTTTAGCCACCATTCCAATCCCTCAATCAATTCCCAAAATGAGTCGCCTCCACGAGCTTTTTGTCTCGAGACACGTGGAGGCTTCTCCCGAGTCATTTAATTCTTTAGATCACATGTCAACTATAATTTGTATTTGGGCTCGCAAGGGGAATGTTGATTTTGGACAGTTTAGAACTGATAGTTTTCTCAAATTAGCTGTGATATTATAGGAAGTTCATGTTGATTGAGTTTTTATTGAAGAAGTTTAGAGCATCTTTGAAGAACCGATCAATGGTCAAGGTGAATTTGCATTTTGCAGGAGATTGTTGGAAGATTTAACGTTTTGTTTTAGCATATTATCATTTTCCTTGGAGTGAGAAAATTAATTGAGGCTGCTTTTGAATCTAAATTTATGTGAATATACTTCATTTTCTTTTGTATAATGAGCAAGTAAAAAAGAAAAACACTTTTTTTTGTAAAGAATTTTGTGTCCTCAATTTGTGTGGAATAATAAAAATTGGCAATTTGAAATCAATGGAGTATTCTTAATACTATTTGAAATAATCGGCCAATAAATAAACTTTGATGGAGTCTATTTTTAAGGTTTAAAATCGATATAAACTCATTAATTCTAATTGACCTCTTCATCGAATAAACAATATATATAAATATAACTATTTAAAATCAAATCAAATCCCACCCAAACTTGCAACATTTGAAATAAAACCAAGTCCCATAAGCAGAATCAATACAAAGGACACCCATCAACAGCTATACCTTTGGCAGTTGGGCAGGAAGCCAACTCACAATGCTCACCTTCCGATCCCCACCATGAAATACTAACGTCCTCCATGCTCAAACAGAAGTACAAAACCACCCCCATAAAAGCCAAACCAGCATCCAACGCTGCGGAAAGAACATAATTGTATCTTTTCCACCAGTTTTTCCTATACCGGAAAACAAAGAAATTGAAAACAGTGCCCACCAAAATCCAGCTGTTGAAATTCAAGGTTGTAGCTGGAGGCATTGCGGCCGTTGAGCCTAAAAGTACTGGAAGGTTTATCAGTTTGATCCATTTTTGACTGGGAAACGCTTTGTGCAGCAGCCATACCACAAGAGGGCCTATTGCACCTCCTAGGAAGAACCAGTTGAGGGCGGAGTAGTTGCCTAGAGAGCCGAAGATCCGTTTGGGGCCCACTAGGCCCCAGATGACAGAGGCGTCGAAGAAGACTCTGTCACCTGGGCATGTCCAAGGGCTGTTGGGAGGGAGTAGTTGATCTTGGCATATGTTGGGGATGGTAGTCAGTAGCCACCATGCCACACCAATGTTTATGGCTCCAGCTATTACAGTTCCAATGAACTATTTGTAGATGCAATGAGATAATTAGCGAGCAATTATGTACTTGAAATGAATCCGAATAGTAGCAAATTAAATAGCGGGTGAAAACATATTTATTTTATTCCGTTCATTCACTTTTATCAAACAACACTTTAGTCTACAATATTAATAATTGCATTAATCAAAATCAACCATTTTGAATATTAGGATTAGACAAATTGACAGAGAAAATCAAATTGGACTCTATTGTTAAAAGGAGGGAGTATTAGTATATGTACTAGTATTAGTTAGGACTTAGACCTATCTTAATTCTTAGTTTATCTATCTATTTATTTATTTTTTACTCTCGACTATTTTCCAGCTTTGAAATAGATGTCATGCGAAAAGGGTGAATACCTGAACAATGAACATTGATCTTGGTGGTATCTTCATGTAATGGCCTAATTTGAAATCATTGAGAAAGGAGACTGCCTGGCTCATGCTAATGTAGCCAAAAGTTTTGAAGCAGACATTTGCTATTGGCCTCCCTGGATAAATTATGCCCATTACATACTCTGTGATGATATTTAGCCCTGGTGTCTACATCCAAAGAGAAACAACAAATTACGGTTAGAATATCAGAAGAACATACCGTTATTGGTGGTCCAAACTTTAATTCAGAGACTATCCAAAAGGTAATTTGGCTCGTTCCTGGAGCAGAGGGTACCTGGTTTGTGGTGGCGGTTATGATGCTAATAGGGAGCGTAAAGAGTAAAGCAAGGCCGGCGGCAAAGAGGAGTCCCCACCACGGCAGTTGGACCTGATCGTTCATGAAAATGCAGAGGACAAGGGAAAGAGCGATTGCCCCAACCAGCATAACATAAAACCACCAGTTGGGTATGTCCTTGTATTTTCTCATTAGTTTTGTGTGTATATCTTCCTTTTCTGTATGAGCAGCTTTGTATTGGTCAAGTATCTCCCTGTTTGTTTAAATCAACACGATCATTACTATATCACATCATTTGTTTAAAAAGATATGGATTCATGAAATATATAGCATTACTCTGGACTTACCTTCCGTTAAACGCAGCGACATGCGTGAGGGTAGCAATAACAGCAGCAAATCCCAAGCCATAAGTAAGAACAAAGAAGATGCTGAGATATATAGGTCCCTCCTCTTGAAACTTTGGCAAGTCTATCTCAAATTTGTCATTCACAATAGCACTCACGTTATACACCTGCCCCTGCTCCGTAAATAAATGTGACGAGAAAAATGGAAAATGCTTGGCCTTGTACAAATTCAATCCCCAATATGCTAATGGGGTTAACATGTACATTGTCATCACGTACCCCACAAAAACATTCACAATGGCGAAGAATGGGGTGATTAGTGGGCTGCCCAGATATGAGGCTATAACTGACCAATCCACGGTGAAGGATCCAATGCCCAGCCCGCGCATGCCCGATCCGATTTGTTGGGCCGTTACTGATTTCGGGAAGGCCCAACATAGCAATGAAATGTTGGACAATGTTGGGAAGAGGTAGCCCGGGAAGACGTACCAGGAAAAGCTGCATACGAGTGCGATTAAGAAGAATTTGCCTCGTGACATTCGATTGTTATCTTTCTCATGGAGAGCCCTGCACAAGATATTAAAAAATGTTATTTATTTATATTGTTAGATTTGTATTTTTCCACCCTCCGTCCACTAAAGTATAACATAATTTTTATTTTTATATAAATTAGAGATTTTAATTACATGAGAGGATATTATTATAAACTGGGTTTTAATTTAACCAAAAGTGGACCCACTCAAAAACATTATTATTATTATTAAAACACGTGAATCCAACCATTTCTTTTTAATTTTGAAATATGATGATCTTTATGGTACATTTTTTCTAGGTCTGTACGTAAACGAATCGAACCATTCGTGAACGGATTCTATTCGAATTCGATTAAATTGTTTTGTCGAGTTAAGTTCACACATGGTGTCACGTCTGATTGCCCGATCGAATATGTTCGCAAATCACGTGGTTCATTTCGACTTGTTCGTGAACAGTTGAGGTTAGGTTCGATTTGAGTAATTCGCAAGTAGCACGAGTGAGATACTCAAGTATTTAAAATATTTGATCTAATTTTTGTTTCAGTGCGTTGATGATGTTCGCAAACATGATGATATTCTATTAAAATGCCATCCAATTAATATTAGTATTATAGATAGATCATAAATCATAATATATTTTTCGTTTGTAAATATTTGAAGGGTAATGTATATATAAGATAAATACTTGGCAGTTCATATTTATGTTCATGTATATGTTATCATTCAATTAATAATAGAATTTATAATAGATAGATGTGTTGTAATTGCTCGGCTTCAGTGATATAGAAGATCAAGATATTATTTAATTCTTTTTAATTTAATTTTTTTTTATTTAATTCTCTAAATTTTATAAAAAAAATATTTAATTTCACCTCACATAATTTATGTATTATAAATGCATGGATTATAATATTCGTTAACAAGATGAATATTATATCCAAGAGGTTCTCATAATTGGACTATTTATCGAACGGAAAATGTACCAGGTGGATGGGTCATTAGTCCAACGTCGAACCATTATTAACCCAATGACATCATTAATATATATAAAATATATATTATTAGTAATTAATAAAAATTTTAAATTTCTCATTTTTTATGAACTATAACATAATAAAAATGAAATACAATATTAATAAAAGTTTTAATTTTAATATTAAAACTATTTTGGTAAAAAAATAATTAAAAATCGGGTCAATTAATCGGGTTTACCTATTGGACCACCGGTTGGACTAGTGGTCATAATTTTTTCTCCTTATTTTTTTTTATCAAATTACGTTTCTATAATTTTTTATGTTTGCAAAATATTTAAAAATAAATTATTCTAAGTAATGGTAAGAAAGTTTATCTATAAAAGTTTAGAAATTAATGTGAAGTTTTAATGTCTTAAAATCAGCATATTAAAATTTAATTTATAAGAAACTAAATAATTAAAAGTTTAACGTATATTATAAATATAAAAATTCATTTTCGGTCGTTTAATCTCAAGACGAGTGAAGTTATTATTATTATTATTATTATACCTGAAAAGAGAGACTTGAACTAGACTACTAGGCCACCACATGTGCGCCGGCTCCACCACGTATTTCCTTAGAATCCCAGCCCAACCATATCCTAGTACCTGCATGCGCGGATTCCAAAATAACTGTCACTTTCATCCTGTACTACTATTTCACAGACATTATTATAGTGTGTCAGTATTCTATTAATCAATTAAATAATTTATTATAAAATAAATTTTATATTAACCGGATTTATTATAAACTGGATCTATTATAAATATGACTGGGATATCTTATTGTAATTAGCTTCTTTGATAATTTATTTTGTTAATTTTTCTTTATTTCTTTCTTTTTAATATTGATTGATTATAGGACACAAATGACATCCTCTTCTCAAGTGTTTTTTTAATATCATATAATTCATTTACATGGCATTACAACTATTTACTAAAAACTTTAATTCCCGTAACCAAAATATATATATCTTGTAAAATTGTGATGCAAAATTCAAGAAATTTTGTCATTTTATATTATCATCGATATAAATAAAAAAAGGAAAAAAATATTTTTTAAAAAGAATTTTTTCTTGGGAAATGAATGAATGGAATATTACAATCTTTATATATAAACCTATTATTTTTTGGAATTTCTAGCAGTTGGTTTGGGACAATATATAGTCTTTCTTTTAGTATAATTAGAGAGTTACAATTTCATAATACTTGTATAACAAATACAAGTACTCTCTAATTCTTTAGATTGTCCAAAATAATCAACTACCTATAGAAACAATATATATATATATATATATATATATATATATATATATATATACACACACACAGTCCAAATCATGTAAGGTCTCCCTCATTTTCTTAAAATGAGGAATTTTTTTGCTTTTTTTTAAAACAATTAAAAAAAAGTTTAATATTTTATGGAACTGAAATTTTTTCATAATATAATGTTTTGGGCGTAATTTGAATACCTATACCAAAAAATGTATGTAGTATGTACATATATTTTTTGGTATAGGTATTCAAATTACGCCCAAAACATTATATTATAAAAAAAAATTAGTTCCATAAAATATTAAATTTTTTTTAGTTGTTTTAAAAAAACAAAACAAAATTAAATTAAATTAAATCTCTCATTTTAAGAAAGTAAGGAGCCCTTACTTGATATATATATATATATATATATATATATATATATATATATATATATAAAAGTGAAGAGGAATGGAGAAATTAACTAAACCTGAGTGCAGATAACAAGAATCAAACTAGCCGTGAAAGATATCTTCCTATGATAAAACGCCTTCACAATATCCACAATCCCCACCGCATAAGCCGATCCACTCCCAAACGCCGAGCCCGCATTCGCAAATATAGAGATCAACACATGCTCCTTCATATTAAACGGCCCCGGGTTCAACACCCCTTCCGGCAAAACTTTCGCCATGAACCGCCCGATTGGCAACGTCGCAATCTGCACCGATATCATCGTAATAAGGAGCGGCTCCGTCCGGTAGCTAAAGAATGTGTTGAGAAACGAGAGGAGGCAGCATGAGATTATGCCGAGAAACCACATCCGGAAAGTCCATACTGGGAGGGATGGATCATCGGAGTTTGAGACGGTTAACCGGACTTCTTCGATCGGAGAGACTTCTTCGTCGACGACGTCGACGGCTTCTCCTTGTTTTCGCCGGACGGCGATTGAATGGGGATCATCGTCTATTTCAAAGGAGGCCATGGAAATTCAGTCTGGGATCCGGAGTGTGAATGAATGGAATGAATATTTTAGGGTTGAGATTACGCGTGTGATATATATGTATCTTTCTTATTGAGAAGGACTAGTAGTGTTAGTTGGAATACCTATAAATAGAATCATATGAGCATGGGCTAAATACTATTCCATCCTCCAAATAATAACATGTCCCAATAAATTTTTATCGATATTAAATACAGACGATACATGTCATATGAGAAAAATTATATATATATATATATATAGGGATCTCTTCCATGACATCCGGTTGCTATGAGAACTATGCAACACCCCCTATTTGGACCGTTGATCAACTTATTGGAAGGCTGAGATTGGGATATATTAATACCAAGTCGTGACAAGCTCTACCGGTTTCTATTTAAATAAGAGGGGCCCACATTTTAACATATTGTCAGTATAGTTAAACAAAATGAATATTTAATATTAAAATATTCCGGCCGATACAAGTTGTACCGGCCTACTCTTTTTTTACGCATTGATGCTTTATCAATTTTTAATCAAATATAAAGAGATTGCACAAAATATTAAATATTAAAATATTTAAAATATATTCCGGCCGGTACAAGTTGTACCGGCCTACTCTTTTTTTTAACACATCCATGCTTTATCACTTTTTAATCAAATATAAAGAGATTGCACAAAATTTATTTTGACTTACAAATATAATGTTAAAAATAAATATTAGTAATATAAAAATAAATATAATTATATTATAAATATATAAATATTAATATTATTTTTAATATTAATATATTAAAAATAAATATAATAAATATATAATTATGCAAGATATATAATTATATTATTAATAATTATGCAAGATGTAATAAAGATGTAAATATTATTAATATAAAAATAAATATAATTATATTACATCTTTATATAATTATATTTATTTATATAAAGATGTAATATAATTATATTTATTTATATAAAGATGTAATATAATTATATTTATTTTTAATATATTTATATAAAGATGTAATATAATTATAAGAAAAAATTGAATACTTTTATTTATTTAAAATTCGGGGTCTTACATATGCCACATCAATAGTTTATAAAATATTTGTAGAATAATTTGTATCACTAACATTATTCATATAAATATATGAAATATGAAAAAAATAAAAGAGGAATGTACGTGTGAGTGACTATAAATTATGATTAGCCATATCAAAATAATTTAGTTCGAAAAAATGCACATGATATTAATGAGTAGAATTTTCAAGAGTGATGTGTTTAATAGTGTTGACAAATCAAAATGACCTTGAGCTTACCTTCTTAAATACATATTTCTTTTTTCTTTTATTCACAAATGGCAAAAGAATTTCATGATGGAATATATATCTTTTAATATCTTTAGAAACTTTAATTTTCTAAAATAAATAAATAAATAAAAAGTGTCTTTTTTCATTTTTTTCATTTTATAATTTTAGCATTAAATGTCATCATCACATTTTATCGGAAAGTACTCATTATTTTAGAGATAATTAATTATATAAAATGGATAAATAAACTCTTGATATTTATAAATTAATTTTTTTTATAAATGAAACTCTTATTATGGAACGAATACAATATTTATGGGAAGATCATACACAGAACATATATATTGGAGAAGAATTTTATTAAGTTTACTTCTGAGGCGCACAACCGTCTTACACGCTCTTCCCGGCGTTCCTGCTACCGCCGCTCCGGCTCAGGCGAAGGGCTCGGGATCCTGCTTTTTCACTTGTGTTCTTGTGATCCAGCTGTATTATTAGTATTAGCTGATGATTTCTTTTTTTTCCAAGTGTGTCCGATTGGTATCACTCGCATATTTTCTTTTATTTGTAGCGACTGTGTTAGAAAACTTTCATGAATAATATTTTATTTGCATTAAATAACATTTTATTTGTAAAAGTCCTAAATATTTAACATAAAAAAAATCCTGAAAATACAGCTATCGCAACTGCCATAGTTGGCCCAAGGGGGATCTGCCTTGTACATATAAATATAAATTATTTTCCAAATATAAATAAGAAGAAAGTTTCATTTTTTATTTCTAACTAACTAATACATGCACATGCACATGCACATGCACATGCACATGCACATGCACATGCACATGCACTAGGGTTATTTTGTTTGCAAAAATGATAGGTGAGATGCAATTATTTGTACAAATTTATTATCTAACTTAATTTGGACTATTTTATTCCATGGTTAACATATACTATTTATGATTATTTCTAAAATCACTTGATACCTCAAAGGGATATATAAATACTACTTTTTTACTTAGATTATTTTAAGATAATTGTTAAATTCACAACATTTTTTGTTATTTTAATTCACAATAAAAAGTATCGCTGTAGATGTATAGCGACAGTGAAAACCATCGATATAGGATCTATAGCGACACTTTTATTGTGGAAATAATAATTTTTGTTGTGGATTTAGCAATTTCCTATATTAATCATCCATAAAGTGACCTTAGAAATGACAATTAAAACATAGTATATGAGATTAAATAACGGACTAATCATGGGACAAAATAATCAGACGTAATAATAAATCAGTGCAAATAATCCTACCCCACTTATCATTTTTGCAAACAAATGTAGCCTAGATATATTAATGAATTTATATTTATAATTAGAAAAACCAATATAAGTGTTTGTATATGTTAATTATACATGTGTGTGTGTGTGTTGATATGATGATGTAAATTTGTTATAGATCATACTTAGCTAGCAAAGAGTGTTTAATTCGGCTACGTACATCAGGATTGATTTTTATCCCAATGCAATGATTGTCACTACTTGCTAATTGCTATACCATGTTTAGAAAAAATTGCATCCATAAGTGTGGATTTTTTGTTTAGTGCCCTTATCTTTATTATCTAAAATATTTATTCCCCCGCAAGTAATTATGTCTCTAAAGTAATAATACACATAAATTCTTTCTCATTGAACAAATTAAGCCAATGTTTAATTATTTGATACAAAAATATCACAACTGAAAAGAAACAACACATAATATAACATAGCATAGCTATTGAAATCATGGCCTAAACAACTGTATATATATAGAATATAATAGAACTATCTTCTTGAAAAGCAAATCTACACAACTTCTGTAATGAGTTTCAACCTTGAGCAAAAGCCAATGCAATTTTCAGATGGGTAATGACAGGCTAGGGGTCTCAAAAATGCACATCATCAATACATAGGTGTGTAGTAATTGCTTAGAACCCACCATGATGTTGAACACGACGTGTGTATTTGAGAGCCAAATTTGAGATGTTTACCTTATCGATATCAAAATGTAGGGCAGCCGTCTACCGATATACCCTTGGCCGTGGGGCAAATTGCCAAATCACAATGCTCAGGGTCATTAGTTCCCCACCAAGATATGTTTCTGTCCTCCATATTCACAGTGAAGTAAAGCAGAACTGCCATAAAAGCAACCCCGGCATCAAGAGCTGCTGAAAGAATATAATTATACCTCTGCCACCACTTTTTCCGGTATCTAAACACAAAGAAGTTGAAAATAGTTCCGACTAGTATCCAAGAATTATAGTTCAATGCGGTAGCTGGAGGCATAGCAGCAGTAGCGTGTAATATCCCGAAAAAAAAATTAATAATATTAAATTTATATTCTTAAAACATATTGTTTGGACTTTGTCTTTATTTGGGTCAAACTAGTTATTTAATTTGTGTGGGCTAATAAATATTAATAAGTGATGGGTAAATTAATTTAGTACAATTTGGACTTTTAAAATTTATTGGGTTTAAATTATATTTGTTGGTAATAATAAATCCTATTTAAATTAGGAGAGTTAATATTTAATAAATTAATAACTAAACCTAATCTTCCTCATATATATTTTGTTACGAATTGGTGGAGAGAAAAGAGAAAGAAAGAAGGGAGCCGCCATTCAAGAACTTCTTGGTCCATTCATGGGAGAATAGGAAGTAATAGAAAATTCAAGATAACATTAATTAGGTGTGTACCATTTATTTGTTATTTGTTTTTTATATATATAATGATGTTAAGATATCATGTGTTCATTCTTTCTGAAGAGCATTGATAAGTTGTATGGAAAGGGATTGGCATAACAATTAATATATATATATATATATATATATATATTAGTGCAATCATAAATAATATAAAATTTATTTATTAAAAATGATTCATTCTCCTGTTGGAATTTTTTTTCATGAAGTACTAATTTGAATAAGCTATATTGTATATATGCATGCAGATTTTTAAAGTGGTATTACAGTAATACTTCTAGGATGTCACCTCTAATCCTATACCAAATTACAAGACTCACTTATAGCTAAATAGTATTTAATTAGAGTTTGAATGTGATGATACTTTAGGTAATTTGAAAATGGATTATACATTATATTTAAAACGGAGAGAAGTGGGTGAATCTGTTGCATAATTAGTCTCATGAAAGAAATATGTGTACTTTTTAATAACAACAACAGTAATTATAATTCGGTAATTATACTTTTATTCATTTTTTTATTAGTTCGGACGGAGGGAATTTAAAGAGTTACATTTGGAATATAAATTTTGGAGTATTAATAATTGATAAAAGGCGATGATTAAAGGTATATTAAAAAGATTATGAACTATTTTGAAATCATTAGTTTGGATTGTTTTTAATTTGAGGTGAATATGTTTAGGTTGCGAATAACGTTTCATATTTGATATCGTTGGCATTTGAGGGAGTCTAACGGGTGATATTTGGCTTCAGTGAATTATTTTGGTACTATATTAAGGTACGGATTCCGTACTCTTTCAGCGATACTCTTATTAAATTTGATTTATTCGTTTATTTCCTTATTTCGAATTCTGTTATGATTTCACATAATTGTTTCCGGTGAAATAAATATATTAGTTTTATTTTGGAGTTGATACATATGACTCGTATTTGTACTCTTTGAATTAGGATATCATGTTTAGTATTTATTTTTGATAATTGTAGAGCGGTACATGTTGCTACCTTCTTTTTGAAACCTTATGACTATAATTTGATTTGGTTCAACATGTACACATAGAACCCTTTTGTTGGTATTTTGTCGCATGTGTTGTGACAAGATATTTTTGTTAGAATATACTGTAGGGTATACCTGAGCTATAACCACCTGTGGGGGTACCACAGGCATGTCGTCTTGGCACGAGAGGCATGACACTTTTCGTGGCGGTGTGATTAGTCCACGGCGTCTCCATTTTGGGCTCCGGAGTAAGTGGGTCATTTGGTGTTTTGTTGTGGGAGGCGTATGGGTTAACCCTAGTTTTCTGTTCTGCGGATTAGTGATGTTGTGCCTAACACACTATCCGATTTGCATACATTTGGATTCGCGGTCCAATGTGTGATTTGCCTGTGTGGCATTATTTTGGTTGCCTGTGTGGCATCATTTAATTTGCCTGTGTGGCATTATTTTGGTTGCCTGTGTGGCATCATTCGATTTGCCTGTGTGGCATTAGTTTGACTTGCCTGTGTGGCAAGATATATTTTTGAGCTCATTCGGTATGAAATAACTCCAGCCATTTGTTTCAGCCTATTATTTTATTGGATTAGTTTTGTTGGTTTTTGTTCAGTTCAAGTCATTGAGTTAGTTACTTCAGTTCGTTATTTCTTTATTCTCTTATTGGTTTCGTCAATTATGTTGATTCATATATATTCCATTCAGATTCTTGGATATTACATTTTCGTTCGTTCGTATTTGCACTTGAGGCTTGTTCAGTATTTTGTCTCAACTGTTTTCGTATATCAGTTATATATCTGTATCCGTACTGGGCAATTGGCTCATGCTGTGTTTTTCTTCCGGCAGGTTGCAGGGGTGATTCAGGGCTAGTGTGATGAGAGTGTTGCCTTTGACCATCTAGGTGGATTCGAATTTTAGGTTTTGATTATTTTGACTCTATGTTGAGAATCGTATTTAATGCCTTATTGATGGTTATCATTATTACATATTTGAAGTCTTTAGTGCTCTGTTTACTAATTTTGAGGTTTGTTGTGCTTTGCACGTGACCTCCCTTTCCTTTTCGGGAAGGGGGTGTTACAGAGATGGTATCAGAGCTTAGGTTCTTTCTTGTAGAAAACCTATTTAGGTTTGACCTGTGAGTTGTGGGTAAACCATTGGGTAGATGTATGAGTTTGGTTTGATTTTGGTTCTTTGTGTGGTTGGTCTCTATTTTGACCAATTGTCAATTTCTTTTCGATTTATAGTTGATTTGAGGAAAGTGGAATAATTTATTAAGGTGATTGAGTAATGATATTTGGTAAGAATTGTGATTTAATCATTGAGGTGAATAAAGTTATACTTTGTACAGATAGGAAATGATCTTATATGAGATGTGATTATGATGTGAGTATTTGTATATCTCGACGAGTATTTGATTTTGGAAAATTAATCTTTTAGAGTTATTTTTTTTTGTGACAATTGTTATAATTGTTGAATTGAGGATTTGATTTGAGTTAGGTTTTGATTTTTGTTAAGCTTGTGGATAATTTGAGGTTTGTGTATTAATGTCTTACTATGATAAGGAGATAAATTATTAAGTGTAGAGGATTTTTTTTATAAATTTGAGTTGTTGATATTCGAGGAAATTAAATTAATCATTTAGAGTTAATGATCAATCTTGTGGCTACTTTCTAGTAGGATGTTGAAGTTATATTTTATGAAGTTTCTTTGTGATAGTATGAGGAGACATTGAAATTCGTTGAGTTAAGGTTTGCACTACGAGAATGATTGATTTATTGAATGATTAGATGTAATAAGTGATGAATTCAATATATTTTAAGAGATTTTAGAAGGTATAGTTTGCTTATTCAGATAGTAGAATATATGATTTGGAGTTTGGTATGGTGATGGAGAGATCTAATTAGTAGTAGTATATTTTTTTGTGTAATAATATGTGAGAACTAATTTGATTTGAGGTTATGTATTTTGAAACTCTTAAGGACTTAAGAGAGTTAATGATAAAGAGATATTAATAGTATATTCTTTGGTGTAATAATATTTGATGAATAGTTCAAATTAAGGATGAGATATTTTGAAGCTCTTGAGGACTTGGGGAGAGTTGGTAATATATATATAGTTTGCATAGTTGTTTTGTTTATCTGATGTCATTAGAGTTTTGTATGAATTTATGTAAAATAAAACAAAAACAATTTGTTAGATCTTTGTCATGTGTGGAATATAAACGTTTTACGAATTAAATATAATTCTAAATATTTTGGGTATTCGAATCGTATTTAGATGAAGAAAATTTTTGTGATTTCGAATTATGTTCTGAAGAGTACGTACGTTTGCAAGAATGAAACTCAAAGATATTAGCGACGATCGACCCGCACCAATCGTGGAGCATGTGATCTAATTTGATGCAACACGAAGAACGTTACCAAGGCTTGACACGATAGCCAACGAATCTTTTACGAGTACATGAATAATTACGTAAACCGATGACTTATCTGCGTTGATCGTTACCAAGGCTTCACACGGTAGCTGACGAATCTTTTACAAGTACATTGATAATTGTGTGGACCGATGACTTATCCGCGTTGATCGTTACAAATGGCGGCGGCGTGGCGCTACGTCGTAACTAATTTTTTTTGTAGCTTATTTAAATTTCGAGGACGGAATTATTTTTAAAGGGCGAAAAATATAATAACCCATTTTTTTTATAATTAAATATTAATTGATTTTATCTGATACAATTGTGTTTAAATTGAAAAAGGTAAATGATTTTGTTTTCCTCTTTTCTTCCTTGTTTTGTTTGAGAAATTAAATTCTTTTAGTAGATAATTAAATAATTGATTAAATTAAAATTGAGGAAGATAATTCCTTTTGTTAAAGTCTTGTGGTAAAATCATTCGGAGCGGAAAGCTTCTTGGGAGATAGAGGAGTCTATTCGAGTGGAGTATTCGCATCTTTTGATAATTAGGTACGTTCATTCTTTTGATTCCGGGGACGGAATCCTTTTTAAGGGGGAGGTAATGTAATATCCCGAAAAAAAAATTAATAATATTAAATTTATATTCTTAAAACATATTGTTTGGACTTTGTCTTTATTTGGGTCAAACTAGTTATTTAATTTGTGTGGGCTAATAAATATTAATAAGTGATGAGAGTGTTGCCTTTGACCATCTAGGTGGATTCGAATTTTAGGTTTTGATTATTTTGACTCTATGTTGAGAATCGTATTTAATGCCTTATTGATGGTTATCATTATTACATATTTGAAGTCTTTAGTGTTCTGTTTACTAATTTTGAGGTTTGTTGTGCTTTGCACGTGACCTCCCTTTCCTTTTCGGGAAGGGGGTGTTACAAGCGCCTAGGAGAACCGGAAGATTAATGAGGGGGATCCAGGATTGCTTGGGGAATGCCTTGTGAAAGAGCCATATGACAAAGGGTCCCAACATTCCACCTAGGAAAAACCAGTTAAGGGCTCCATAGTTGCCATAAGGACCGAAGATTCGCCTCGGTCCCACCAAACCCCAGATGACAGAGGCATCGAACAAGACACGGTCATAGGGGCATATCCAGGGGCTGTTTGATGGAAGCTTGTCTGGGTTGCAGATGTGGTCAATTGAATGGAGAAGCCACCATGCTACACTCAGGTTAACTGTTCCTGCTATTATGGTTCCAATAAACTGGGATGCGTTTGTTAACATTAAATTAGTTAAGAATTGAATCAGATTAGGAGGAGATGTTAATTATGAAATCAAAATCAACTTCTTATTATTTTTCTTTTTTTTGGTTATTTCGTGGCTTTTTCCTCACCCCAGTCTGGTCAGGCCTTTCCATACCAGTATTAGGGGTATCACAAGTAGGAGCTCTTCTAGGTGGACATGAAAATGAGACATGAGTGTATTTGAATTTCGCCTATTTGTATTTTTACCCACCATTGGGGGTCAAATTACAAATAAGTGAAATTCAAATACACTCATAAATACACTCATGTCTAATTTTCATGTCCAATTTTCATGTCCGGACAGAGTTTTTGCCCAAGTAATTACTCGCGACTCTGCTTCAGGAGATTTCTACTGTAACTTGTGGCTTCAAGGGGCAGCTAATTAGTCAACTTACTACTTGTTTATTGAGAAAATTTTGGAAACATCTATATGCAAACATGTGCTGATGATTAAGAGTAATTCAGAGTTCCTAGCTATAGATAGGAGAGATTCTTTGAATGGTTGTATCAGAATTCCTAGATACTCTTATTGACCTAGCGAGTCATATTGATAATTGCATTCCCAAATATGGTACTTTACGTATCGATATTCTAAATTTAGTGTACCGAAATATTTTTATGTCGTTTTACCTATTGTTGCGTACATGTAAATATTTTGACTTAGCATTGGATGCTCAAATAGCACAATTATACTAAATTATTTATAGTACAATAGACTTGTTGATTTAACTAAAAATATTATATAAAACTTAGTTTTATTGCATTTAGATTCTAAGAGAATTTCTAATTATATATAATCACTCATATAAAGCTACCTACATTGCATTTTAACTTATGTAGTATAGAGTGTACCCGTACTTGTTACTCGAACCAAAACAAATTGCGTTCTCGGTAACACTGGGTTGTATAGCTAGCTAACATTACTTTTTAACAAATGTGGGTCATTTGCAATTTCAACATTCGATGAGTCTTGGAGGAACATTTACATTTCACTTTTATTGAAAGAAAACAGGAACATACCTGAACTAAAAACATAGATCTTGGAGGATCTTCATGTAATGGCCCAGCTTGAAATCGCTAAGAAAGGAGATTGCCTGAGTCATGCTCATATAACCATAGGTCTTGAAACAGACATTGGCTATAGGCCTTCCAACATATATCAGTCCCATTATATACTCTGTGATGATATTTAGACCTGGTGTCTGTAGATGAAATATAAAAATGAATATATAAGCACTCGAAAACATAGACCTGTTACAGTACCTATTGGACACAGTATACATAGACTGATAGACCTTTTAAAGGATGTTTTGGGGTTGTTTACTGTGACTCATTATTATTCATATTTATTCAATAATTTTGGCTGTTTTTATCACTCTTTACACTACTTTGTGAATTCTTGTGATCGCAAAGCATATTCAATTCCTATGATTGATTTTATTATTCTCCTAGTCTTTTGCTATGTCATGAGCATCTTAAATAACTAGAGAAGAAATAGACAAGGTATGTAGAAATTTTGAATTACCTGATTTGTGGTGGCAGTAATTATGCTGATTGGAAGGGTAAAAATGAAAGCTAGGAAAGCTGCGAAGAGAAGTCCCCAGAAAGGCATCTGAATGTCATCTTTCATAAAGATGGTGAGCGCAAGAGAGACCGCCATTGTCACACCAAGAAGCACGTAAAACCACCATGCAGGTATGTCGTCGTAAGTTCTCATTAATCTTGTGTGAACATCTACCTTCCCCTTAGTCGAAGCTCTGTAGCGATCATAAATCTCCCTGGAGCATTCGAGTTAAGTGTATCATACAATATCAAGTTTGAGTTCAGAATATTGTGACAAAATTGAATAAAATCTGGCATCCTAACAACTTACAAACAAACTCACACTTAGTAGAGAACAACTAGATATTTTATCACAATAACTAGAGTTTACCTAAGATGGATAATTGTGTGGCCCACGTCTGGTGATAAAATATTTAATTGTCCTCCACGAATTGTGAGTTTGTTTGTAAGTTGCAAGTATGCCAAGATTTACTCGACAAATTTAGGCAAGAATAAACAAGGGAATTGACAAGTAACAAGTATAATTACAAGCATGAATAGACGAATAATATAAAAAAAAATTACCTTCCATAAAATAGGCCAACATGAGTTAGTGTAGATGCAATGGCAGCAAACCCAAACCCATAGGTGATTGCGAAGAATGTGCTCAAATTGATTCTCCCTTGCTCTGCATACTGTACCTTATCTAACTCGAAATTTTTATTAACAATTGCTGTTATGTTATATGGTTGACCTAATTTAGTGAACAACTGTGGCGAAAATATGGGAAATGTTTTAGCATTGTACACATTTAGTCCCCAGTAGGACACAGGAATCACCATGTAGATAAAGAAAAAATAGCCGAAGAAGACATTGACAATGACAAAGAAGGGGCTAATGAGAGGGCTGAACAAGAAGGAAGCTACGGCTGACCAGTCCAGCGTAAAGGCTCCAATTCCTAGGCCATTCAAGCCTGAACCAATCTGGTGGGCGGTCACGGAGGTGGCCGGTGGGAAATGCCCAGCATACCCATGAGATGCTTTGCAGTGTTTGAAAGAAATAACCAGGGACCAAGTACCAGCAGAAACTACAGGTTAGTGCAATGACAAAGAATTTTGACCGCGACATTCGTTGCTTGGTCCTGGTATTGTCCTGGTTAAGTTCTACATCTCCTTTCTCATGCAGTGTCCTGTTAAATTCAGTTCAATGAGAAACACAGTGACAACAAACTATGGCCAAACACAAAAATCAACGAAAAATTAAAGACATTCTTTTCCAATAGATATTGACACTTGATCAGTGTTTTAAATATTGGTAGGTGGACCTAGACGGCTGAGCATGGGCGGATTCACCATAGGGGCAGGGGTCAATTGACCCCACCGAATTCTCAAGGGTCAATTTTTTTATTTTTTTAGGATGTTTAATTAAAATATGAAATTTTGATTAAAAATGTATCAAAAATCTTAAACTTCTGCAGACACCGCACTCCACTCTCTCATTGTTTAGTAACTTACATTGGTAAGTAATTGAAAAGGACACTATATTGCTATAAATTCAAACAATGATCCTCGAAAAATGTTGTTGTAAACAATATTTCAGTAGTATTTACTTTCATAATTTATTTTAATTTTTTAGTGGGTGGCTGGATCCGCCCCTGCGGCTGAGGCAGGGCCTAGGCTGCTTAGGTAGTGTGTCGGCTTTTCATTTCTGCTTAGACTTTTTATTTGGACTTTATAGGATATTCTGAGGGCCACCACAATACTGGGCCCACTCTTATTGTTTAGTTGAAAATATAGAATGTATTGAAAATCATGTAAATAAAAATTACTACGTTAATTTAGTACTGGTAAAGAATTATTCAAATAACGAGAAATAATATGATTATGTCTATACTTAATACAAACATACCGGAATAGGGAGATTTGGACAAGGGTACTAGGCCACCACATGTGTGCCGGTTCCACTACGTATTTCCTTAGAAGTCCAGCCCATCCATATCCCAGAACCTGGCCCAGATCGAAATGAACGTTAACATGAATCATTACTACAAATGAAATTATAACAGTTTTGTTGGGCCATTCCAACCCCCAACAATAAAACAGATATAGGAAACTCATAGATCGACACGTATTTCCACATTATCAAGCTCTTAAGCATAAAGAGTGTTGTGTCTGACTGTCTGAGACCGAGCCACGGTAAAAATAACTAGGAACAAATTATTTGAATAATTATAATTGGTAATAATTGAATAATATATTTGATAGAGTGGGTTAATTTTATAACATTACTCAATTTTAAGATTTATAATGATATTATTCATGTAAAAATATTATTTTCTGTAATGGATTTATCGGTTTAGCAAAAGTATCTCAAATTCCAAATATTTGAACTTGTTAAAAAATAATTTTATTATGCCAGCAATTAAAAAAAAGAGTGAAATTAAATACAATAAGTCTAGGCGGATATTTTTATTGGACCAGATAATTGGATATTTTTTATTTTTGTTTTTGTTTTTTTTTCTTGCGATTTTAAAAAATATATATATTATTTATTTCAATTAAAATTTTTACAGAATATAGTAGTAGTATTTTAAATATAATTTAGATATATATACAAAATATATTATTGTATATATATATAAATAACACCTAAAATACTAATTAAAATAAATATTATAAATTTTTTTGAGATTCAAAAGAAAAAAAATTTGAACATGTTCAATAAGTAGAAAGACTCAATTAAATAAGTAATAATGTAAGTAAAGTAGAACCTGGGTAGTGATAATGAGAAGCCAAGCAGCCATAAAATGAATTTTCCTCTCATAAAAAGCTTCTATAATATTCACTATTCCGACCGCATAAGCCGACCCATTTCCAAAAGCACTTCCAGCATTTGCAAATATGGAGATAAGCACATGTTCCTTCATGTTAAACGGACCCGGGTTCAGTGAAAACTTTTTCGACCCGCATCCGGGGAGGTGGAACTGGGTCATTGGGATCACGGCAGCCATGAACCGTCCGATGGGGAGCGTTGCCACCTGGACGGTGATCTGGGTTATGATGAGTGGCTCCCTCCGGTAAGAGAAGAACTGGTTGAGGAATGAGAGCAGGACACAGGAGAGCAGACCCAGGACCCACATTCGGAAGGTCCATACCGGTTGTGTCGGGTCGTCGGTTGTGGGTACGGTTAATCGGACTTGCTCAATTGGTGAAAGCTCGTCTTCCTCGTACTTATTCTCAGCTTCTGAAATTGGAGTTTCGACTTCCATTGTTCCCATTTTTGGAGAGAGAGAGAGAGACGAGTTTGATCTTTGATATTTTTTCTTAGAAGCAACGATGTATATATATTGACGTACTTCCTTAGTATCAAACTCCCTAATAAATTATATGAATATTATTAATTTTTTAAACTTAATTTTAAATATTTTTAAGCTCAAAATTTAGATTATTTATTAAAAATTATAAAATAATAAAACTTATAATAAATAATACTCCCTCCGTCCCAAATTAATTGCTCAGTTTTGACTTTTTAAAGTCAAATTGACCATTTTTAAAACTAATCTTTTTACTATTTTTGTTAAAATATAGGTGAAGAGAATATAACCAAAAGAAAGTATATACAATTTATTACTAATCCTAATTTTTATAATTTTAGAAAAATATTTATATATGCTTAATTATTAATTCTAAAAATAGTCAATTTGACTTAAAAAAGTCAAAACTGAGCAGTTAATTTGGGACGGAGGGAGTATATTTTAGATAATAGTTTACAATATTTATTATTGCATATATTAAATAAAATTAAAAAAAAATGTCAATTTTGAGTTTAAAAATTTCTTAACAATGATCAAATAATATAGAAGGGAGAAAGTAATACATAAAATTCTTCTTTTTAATAGTTCTGTTACGAAAGTTTTCTGTTAAATTATAATTATGAAAAATTCTAATACATAAATTGAATATGATTATAAAGCTAACTCACTATATTATATATCTGTTTGAAAAAATTATCATTTATATTTATTCACATAGCCGATAACAACAAATTTGATACATAGAGTCTAATATATATCATTTCTCATAATTTTATTGTATGTCATTATTACAAAATTAATCATTTATAATAAACACTTCCTTTTATCTAAATTATAAGACAAATATTGATTTTTTGATATTTAATTTCAAACTTAAAATTGATATAAATTCATTTACTTCGTGTTAGTATAATTATGAACATCATAAATTACACTGCTAGTTATAAGATTTATTATTTTTAAAATTTAAATGAATCACGCTAATTTTAAATTTAAAAGTATTTCAAATTAACTTTTAAAAAGTGAATATTAATCTTATAATTTGGTACAAATTCCCACAGGAAAAAAAGAGAGTATATAATAGTGTTTGAAGAAAGTTATTTTGTATTTTACTGGATTACTATCTTTTCTTCTTGTGAGTTTAAGATTTAAGAAGATAGTAATAATCAACTTGCCGTTTGGGTGACGATTAGAAATTAAAGGTTTTAGTTTAAAATTGAGGTTACGGGTTACTTGAAATTCAAGTTATATATATATATATATATATATATATATATATATAGAATGGATCCTGTCCGGGAGTCCGGACAGGTCCTAAAATGCGGACCAAATTTTTTTTTCTTTTTTTTGCTTTTTTTTTTGAAACAACTAAAAAAAAAAAATTTATGGAACTGAAATTTTTCCATAATACAATGTTTTGGGTGTGTTTTTAATACCTATATCAACCAATGTATGTACAGTCTGCCCAGACTGTACAGAAATGTTTTGGTATAGGCATCCAAATCACGCCCAAAACACTGTATTATGGAAAAATTTCAGTTCCATAATTTTTTTTTTTTTTAGTTGTTTCAAAAAAAAAGGTCCGGATTTTGTTAAAATTCGGGAGTCCGGACCTGATCCGGACTCTATATATATATATATATACTGAAAAGATCAAGAGTAGAATTCTTAAATAGCAGAATGCCTTAAATAATAGAATTTTATCAAAACGAAGTAGTTTTGATAAGACGCGGTGACATTTTTATAAATACGCGGTGGCATGGTATTTAGAAAAATACCACCGCGTCTTATCAAAACTACGTCGTTTTGATAAAGTTCTATTATTTAAGAGATTTATACTACTTAAGAGGTCTACTCTTGATCCTGTATATATATATATGCAGCCGTTCTCCAACGGACTGGTCCGTTAACAGACCAAACTTTAGCGACGGACTGTCCATCGCTAAAATCCATAACATTGCCTGTTATTAGCTTTAGCGACGGACAGTCCGTCGCTAAAGGCTGGTCCGTTAACGGACCAGTTATATATACATATTTTGTGTGAGTTTATTTTTTCTATTATGAAATTTATTTTATTTTTATGTGAGATTTAATTAATTATAATAATTCCTTTTTTTTCTTCTCTTCTAATATATGTATAAATAGAAAGACTTTTTAATAAAAATTATCTTTATATAATTTTAACTTGCCATACATACTCTTTTGAGGTTAAAATAGTGAATATCTTGTAAATTCAGACCCAAAAAATTTCCTATTTGTCATAGGCCAATTGGGATTTTTTTGATTAAAATATGCAAATTACTGTAATTATTGGATTTTTAGAAGAAGCTCAGAAATTGCTGCCAAATTTATTTAATTAAATATGTCAGCTAAAATTTGTTTAGGATTTAATAATTTAAAAAGTTAGTGCTTACAGTGATTATTTTGTCTACAATGTAGTGGACATAGTCTCACAGCTAGTAAACACAACCAAATTAATTAATCATTTTTTAATATTGTAAATTACATTCAGATTCTCATTAATAATAAACCGCTTTTTCAGATTCTCATTAATATTTGAAGCGTTATTAGGTTCTAACACTAAATACACAAATACAATACTTCTTCACATGTTCCTTAATATAAGTTGAAAGTATTTTTTTTTGTGTGTTATAAAATTATGTCCATTGAGTTTTGAAACTCATAACTCTTTAGTTTTATAACTTCCTAGTAGTATTGATGTTCTTACTTCTATAAATATGACAATTGTAAAATGATAGAATGAGATACAAAAATATTATGCAAATACACTCTTTTCTCTAATCATCTTTGATCTTGATTTTAGTTATCTTTATATCACGTTATCAGCACGAGTTGCTCTTCACCTTCATTTTGAAGATAATTATTTTTTTGATTTGAAGTAGAAGAAGGTATAACTCTCTCTATATATGTGTGTTTGAGTATTGCATGGTCATCATGCATCTTTTTTTTCTTTCTGATAACAGAGATACCAAGAAGAAAAAAAATATCTGTTATCGGTGTGGAATGAAAGGACATTGGTCTCGTACCTGTCGTACAACTAAACATCTTGTTGATTTATATCAGTCCTCATTGAAAGGAAATGAGAAGAACATAGAAATAAATTTTTCTCATCCACATCAAGATAACGATAATATCTATTTTGATCCTATGGATATGACACACCTTGACGTTGCAGATTTCTTTACTAATGAGATTCCTTGTAATGAAAATAATTAGTTTATTTTATGCTGATGTATTTTCTTTCATGTTGACTTATTTAATGTATTTTGTTTTCTTTCGTAAAGAATTGTGTTATTAAATATATATAATATTATGTCTTATTATGAACTTATTATATATTTATTCCTTTTATGAAGAAAATATGGATATGCGCCATGCTATACATGAGCCTAATATCAATGGTTGAGATATATGCTTAGCAGATAGTGCAACGACACATACCATTCTCAAACATAAGCAATATTTTTCAAATCTAAGAATGATGAAAGCAAAAGTAAATACAATATCAGGTTCAGCAGACTTGATTTAAGGCTCTGGAAGAGCTAATATAATGCTTCCTAGTGGAACAAAATTTATTATTGATAATGCTTTATTTTCCACTAAATCAAGGAGGAATCTGCTAAGTTTTAATGATATACTGTGACGCCCCCAAAATAGGTATACATCACTCATCTTGAGTCGCCAAATACATGGTACAAAATTCAAATACAACTTAATTATACAACAGTCGTGTAAAATACGACAAAACATATGCTGTGAGGTTTAATACAAATATTGTCATCTAGAAAATATCCACACTCAATTGAGTCCTCATTACATTTATTATCACTCTATTTAACAAAATAGTGAGGACTACTAATGTTATTATCTGGACCGTCACTCCTTTCCCCGACTAGTTCCTGCTACGTTCCCATTTCCTGAAGAGAATAATTAAAGTAAAAGGGTGAGCTCAACTAGCCCAGTAAGAAATATTATGACTAAGATAATGTAGAATAAATTATCATTAGCCTTCAACAATCTTAAACTGATACAATATAACAAACATCAAGTTTAACTGCAGCAGAACAAGCAATCCATTAAAAGAGTTAAGTAGAGAATAAAATCTACTATCTTTTATGATTTAAAAGGTTTTTTTTATCACTTTTATCGCTGGGACTCAGCTTAATAAATAATCCACATCATCCCTGCACTACGGCCAAGGATATTCATTAGTATCACAACCAAAAATTATCCATGCACTACGGGCCAAGGATATTTGTGTATTCATCAATGGTTATGATCATGCCAACAACTGTCCATCAATGCACTACGGGCCAATGAGGACTTTTACCACATAATTTGTAATATTACGGTCATGATTATACCGAATAATCCCTGGTCATAATCATACCAAGTCCATCTATGCACAACAGGCCACAAATGACTTTCAACATAATATAAGCATGAGGATGATGACAATGATATAAGAATTCAATAAAACAAGTTCAAGAATTAATTTATCCAGGAACTAATAACATCCAAATTGTCAACATGATACTTCTTTATAGAGTAAAATTCAAGAATGCTCAGAAGAATATTTCCATAAAAGATATTGGATGAAGCGCAAATATCAAGGATATTCACTAATTTCATGGAGTATAGAAGTCAAAACTTTAACCAACTGAGTATAATAAAGAATGGAATAACAAAAGAAATCACCAAGCATGCGATAGACCGCACAGACAGGTTATTCCAACAGAATAATAAACAACGGAACCAGGTCATGCGTAAACGCGCAGACAGGATATTCCAACAGAATAATAAATAACGGAACCAGGTCAGACACAATTCGCACCGACAGGATGTCCCAACAGAATAATAAAGAATGAAATAACAGAAGAATTTCACCATGTATGCGGTACTTCGTATAGACAGGTTATTCCAATAAAATAATAAAGAATGAAATAACAGAAGAATTTCACCATGTATGCGGTACTTTGCATAGACAGGTTATTCCAACAGAATAATAAAGAATGGAATAACAGAAGTTCTCTTCATGAATACGAAAGAAATAATACTCCTTACCTTAGAAGAAACTGAATATAGAAGTGGTGAAGTAGCAGAACACTTTTCTTCTTTCTCTCTATAGTTTCTCTCTCTAGAGTTTTAGTGAATTCGTAAAAAATAATTAAGGAATGAGCTTCTATTTATAGAAGAATGGACTGAATAATAACTAATTCTTAAACAGTCCATATTGATTTACTTTTAAACGGACGGTTCAGATTGATTTAATAAAATATTCTAATAAAACAAAATCTTTTTAAATAAAATATAATATATTCTATTTATAATCTAATAAAACGAATAACTTTATAAAAGTATTCTGTTTTATATAAAAAGATTTTACTATGTAAACACCATACAGGCACTATGCAAACACTATGCATAATAAAATATAATATATTCTAATTATTGTCTAATAAAACAAATAACTTTATAAAAATATTCTGTTTTATATAAAAAGATTTTACTATGCAAAACACTATTCATAATAAAATATAATATAGTCTAATTATTGTCTAATAAAATAAATAACTTTATAAAAGTATTCTATTTTATATAAAAAGCTTTTCTATTTTATTACATTAATAATACAAATAAAACAAAACTTCATCATCATTATTATAATTCACACTATTAATCGACCAGGTCATTCTCAGGAAAGAGGGGGCTTTCCAATAAGAATTTCTCCCTATTGGCACGCAATTAGGTGACCAAACCTCTCATTGGCAGAACTTCTAGACATCGTTAATATTGCAAATAATAATGTTAATAACTTCGTCGTCTTAATTATTGATTTAATAATATCTAAAATTTCGAAAATAATTGAATCAATTAACGTGAGATACTATGCAACAATTACTGAAGTAATAATTGAACAAAATTGAGTGACTTCTCACATAAGCATCAATAATCAATACCGTGTGCTACTATGCAACCACGCGTATTACTGTACTTTTAACACTGGGTGTTTCAACAGTTAACGGAAAAACTTCTGCCGTTATTTTCATAAAAATATTTTTGTCGTTTTCTTAATCCGACAATAATTCTGTTGTGGGGTCCACCAATGATTGGGCCGTCGTACGAATATTCCATGTTAAAATGAATATTTCCCGACCAATCGAATATTATATAACAACTTGCGTACTTTGCAAAATTTATAAATATTACCCACAACTATAACATTATATCAAATTCATTCCATAATATTCAAAAATGATAATTATAGAAAATTCATCTTTATTCATAAAAGTTGGGGTCTTACAATCTTCCCTTCTTATGAAATTTTCCCTCAAAATTAGGGTACGTACCTGGTATGTCGAAGAGGTAAGGATACCTTGATTTCATTTCAGATTCTAACTCCTAGGTCATTTCCTCAACATCGTGGTTCCTCCATAAAACTTTGACTTGAGGTATAACATTGGAGCGTAGAATATGTTCCTTCTTATCAAAGATTTGAACATGAACCTCTTCATACGTTAAATCTTCCGCTATTTCATCCGGTTCTAACTCAATAATGTGGTTCGAGTCTTTCACATATTTACGTAACATGGATATATAAAAAACGTTATGAACACGAGACATACTTGGCGGTAAAGTGAGTCTATAGGCTACAGTCCCTATTCGATCGAGGATTAAAAATGGGCCAATGAATCGAGGATTGAGATTTCCTCTCTTTCCAAATCTCGTAACTCTTTTCCATGGAGCAACACGTAACAACACATGATCTCCAATATCAAATTTCACGTCCTTTCGATGAAGATCAACATAACTCTTTTGTCGGTCTTGTGAGGTTTTTATACATTGTCGGATCGTTTGAATCTTTTCCGTAGTCATATGTACCAACTCTGGTTCCAATAACGTTGCTTCACCCACCTCATCCCAGCATACTGGAGAACGACACTTTCTTCCATACAACGTCTCGAATGGAGCCATGCCAATACTTGCTTGATAACTGTTGTTGTAGAAAAACTCCACCAATGGTAAGAACTTGTCCCAACTTCCCTCGAAGTCAAGGACATAGAGTCTTAATAAATCTTCAAGAGTTTGAATAGTCCTCTCTGATTGTCCGTCCGTCTGAGGATGATATGCAGAACTAAATTATAAATCCGTGCCCATAGCTTTTTGCAAACTAACCCAAAATCGTGAAGTGAATCTTGGGTCTCGATCAGAAACTATGGATACTGGCATACCATGCAATCTTACAACCTCGTTTATGTACATACGAGTAAGACGTTCAAGTGTATAAGTTTCTCGTATAAGTAAAAAATGAGCAGACTTGGTCAATCTATCAACAATGACCCAAATTGCATCTATGCCTTGAGCAACCTTAGGAAGACCAGTAACAAAATCCATGGTAATGTGCTCCCACTTCTATTATGTAATTTCAAGTGGTTGCAATGGACCTTTTGGTACTTGATGCTCTGCCTTGACTCGTTGACAAGTTAGACACCTTGAGATAAACAGCGCTATCTCTCTCTTCATATTGCTCCACCAAAATGTATGTCGAAGATCACGATAAATTTTGGTACTCTCTGGATGGATTGCAAATAGTGTGTTGTGCGCCTCCATCATGATTTTATACTTTAACCCAAGGTCGTTAGGAAAGCAAAATCTGGAGTTGACTCGAAGTATTCCTTCTTCATCGATTCTTGCTTCTGGCATAGCACCTTCTGGTACTTTCTTCCTCATACGCATCAGCTCCAGGTTTATAGCTTGAGTAGCTTTAACTTTATCGATTAAAGTCTGTTCTACTCGTATATTCTCCATCATCATGTGGGTCCCTAGAGTCTTTATCTCTATCTCCATTCTTCACAAGTCATACAAAATGGGCCTTTGCGTTGACAATATTGCACTCGTACCCACACATGATCTTCTACTCAATGCGTTAGCTACTACGTTTGCTTTTCCAGGATGGTATTGGATGGTATAATCATAATCTTTCAATAGTTCAAGCCAACGTCGCTGTCACATGTTGAGTTCCTTTTGAGTGAAGAAATATTTTAGGCTTTTATGATCCGTAAAGATCTCCACTTTCTCCCCATACAAGTAATGCCTCCAAATTTTAAGTGCGAAGACAACAGCTGCCAACTCTAGATCATGAGTAGGATAATTCCTCTCATATTCTTTGAGTTGCCGAGAGGCATAGGCTATGACTTTTCTATGTTGCATGAGAACACATCCTAACCCTTTACCCGAAGCATCACTGTAGATGACAAATCCCTCCGAACCAGATGGTATTGTCAGAACAGGTGATGAAATGAGTCTCCTCTTGAGTTCTTGAAAACTCTTCTCACATTCCTTGTTCCAACCGAATTTTGTATCTTTCCGAGTCAGCTAAGTTAAGGGAGTAGCGATTCGAGAAAACCCTTCTACGAATCTCCGATAATAACCAGCTAAGCCGAGAAAGCTACGTACTTCGGTCACTTATTTAGGTTGCTCCCAGCTTTGAATAACTTCAATCTTTACTGGGTCAGTAGATATTCCATGACTTGATACTACGTGCCCAAGGAATGCTACTTCCTCAAGCCAGAACTCGCATTTTTTTAACTTGGCATAAAGCTTATATTCACGAAGCTTTTGGAGTATCAGCCTCAAGTGTTGCTCATGATCTTCACGACTTTTGTAATAAATAAGGATGTCATCAATTAAGACGACCACA
Source organism: Panax japonicus (assembly GCA_020205505.1). NCBI lineage: Eukaryota > Viridiplantae > Streptophyta > Magnoliopsida > Apiales > Araliaceae > Panax > Panax japonicus. The sequence goes on from CM035093.1 coordinate 57,425,239, forward strand.
AAGTGATCAAAATATTCCTTGAATACTCGGTTCATCATATCTATGAAGGCAGTAGGAGCATTAGTCAATCCAAAAGACATGACTAGGAATTCATAATGCCCGTATCGAGTTCTGAAAGCCGTCTTTGGAATGTCATTGGTTCTAATCTTCATTTGGTGATATCCGAAATGAAGATCACTCTTTGAAAAAAAATTGGTGCCTTGCAACTGATCAAACAGGTCATCAATACGTGACAATGGGTACCTATTTTTGATGGTGACATGATTCAACTCCCGATAATCAATACAAAGTCGCATACTCCCATCTTTCCTCTTCACAAATAGAACAGGAGCACCCCAAGGAGAAGTACTAGGAGGAATAAAGCCAATGTCTAACAATTCCTGCAATTGGGTCTTTAACTCCTGAAGTTCAATAGGAGCCATTCGATATGGGGCTTTGGAAATGGGTTTTGTACTGGGTTCAAGGTTGATACAAAATTTAATTTCACGCTCTGGGGTAGGCTAGGAAGTTCTTCAGGGATTACGTCAGAAAATTTATTAACAATAGAAATATCATTCAAATCTGACGTATTTTTGTTTAGATCCGTGACATGAGCTAAGAAAGCTTGACATCCATTTTTCAATAATCGAATAGCTTTATGGCTTGAGATGACAGTGATTGATTTTAATGGTTTGGTTGCTTGAATTCGCATAATAGGTTGGTTAGGAATATGAAAGCTAACAACCTTACAAAAACAATCAATTTTTACACGATGAAGTAGTTAACCAATAAATCCTTAGAATTACGTCAAATGCAAGTATTTTCAATGAAATAAGATCGATAGGTAATGTGAGGATACCGATTTGAACCAAACAAGACTTATAAACAGTGGATGTAATGAAGGTTTCTCCCAACGGAGTTTCAACAGATAAGTCAAATTCTAATTTCTCCAGAGTCAAATTTAAACGTTGAGCGCAAGTAGGAGAAATAAAAGAATGGGTAGAACCGATATCAAATAAGGTATATAATTCGCTAGAATTTATGATAAGCTTACCTGTGATGACCTCATTCGGGTTCCTTGCTTTTTGGGAGGTCACGACAAACGCTCTCCCTTGCACTACAAGGTTTGACTTTTCTGGAACGTCCTTTGGTGCCTCTATCCTAGCTGAACTTGTCTTCGGTGAATGACAAAATCGGGCTAGGTGACCATCTCTTCCACAATTATAACATGCTTTGGACGGCATCACACAGTTTGGACTGATGTGTCCCTCCCTTCCATATTTGAAGCATATGATAGGTGGTCGTTCTCCTTCCTTAACAACGGGTGCTGGTGCTGACGTCCTTCCATCATTATTAAATCTCCTCTTCTTGAAATGTCCATTCTTATTGTTTTGGCCATGATTACCACCGAAGTGGTTACCATTTCTGGCATGTTGATTCCCTCCACGCTTATTGTCACTGCTTCGATGACTGCTATCACTAGTATTATCATTTTGCTGGCTGCTCTCTTTTGGTTGGGTTGACTCATTATCGCGCTCCAATAACTGAGTCATGTTAACAACATCTGAATACAAACACAGTTTATGAGAGATAAGATATTGACGTATCTCGGGTTTCAAACCTCTTAGAAACATTCGCGTCATTCTTTCCTCATTATCAACCAAATGGGATGTAAACCGGGACAACTCGGTGAACTTAGCTTCGTACTGCGACATGATCATGTTGTTTTGCCCCAACTTGATGAACTCTACCTCTTTCATGTGACGAATACTTTCGGGAAAGTACTTGTCGTTGAACCATTCTTGGAGCTTCTCCCAAGTCATCTTCAGTGCGGCAGGTTGAGTAAGTTTTACAGATTCCCACCAGTAATCTGCTTTTGTACACAACATGAAGGTGGCAAAGGGAACCTTTTGCTCCTCGGAGCATCCCAAGACATCAAATATCTTGCAGATCTGCTTTATCTACGTCTCCGCGGTTTTGGCTCTCCAAAAAACTCCAGTGATCCCAGTTCCTTGAACTGCTTAGCGGTGACCGTCCGAGAGTTGCCAGTGTTTCCACCTGTATTTTGGACAGGAGCCGCTCTTGCCTGATGTTGCATGAATTTCATAATAAAGTCTCTGAACATTTTATCGTTCAACATCTGGTCAGTGTTGTTGTTTGCCTGAGGATTGTCACCTTCTTGATCCATATTAACCTGATTATTGATCTGTGGAGACTCAACGGTCTCCTGTGCTCCATTGATGTTCTCAACATTCTCGGATGCCATTTTCAAACACTGCCACAGAACAAGGGTTAATTAATATATCACATATTATCCCAATATTCTGACCGACTAATTAAATACCAAATAAACTTAGGTAGTTTATACTAGCGAAGGAATTCCCCGTCTCTCCCCTCCTAGTTCTTATCTCACATCTCAGCCAGGGATCATATCCCTAAGCTTTGATACCAACTGTGACGCCCCCAAAATAGGTATACATCACCCATCTCGAGTCTCCAAATACATCGTACAAAATTCAAATACAACTTAATTATACAACAGTCGAGTAAAATACGACAAAATATATGCTGTGAGTTTTAATACAAATATTGTCATCTAGACAATATCCACATCAATTGAGTCCTCATTACATGTATTATCACTCTATTTAACAGAATAATGAGGACTACTAATGCTATTATCTGGACTATCACACCGTTCCCCGAATAGTCCTTGCTACGTTCTCATTTTCAGAAGAGAACAATGAAAGTAAAAGGGTGAGCTCAACTAGCCCAGTATGAAATATTATGACTAAGATAATGCAGAATAAATTATCATTAGCCTTCAACAATGTTAAACTGATACAATATAACAAACATCAAGTTTAACTGCAGCAGAACAAGCAATCCATTAAAAGAGTCAAGTAGAGAATAAAATCTACTATCTTTTATGATTTAAAAGGGTTTCATCACTTTTATCGCTGGGACTCAGCTTAATAAATAATCCACATCATCCATGCACTACGGCCAAGGATATTCATTAGTATCACAACCACAAATTATCCATGCACTACGGGCCAAGGATATTCGTGTATTCATCAATGGTCATGATCATACCAACAACTGTCCATTAATGCACTACGGGCCAATGAGGACTTTTACCACATCATTTGTAACATCACGGTCATGATTATAACGAATAATCCCTGGTCATAATCGTACCAAGTCCATCTATGCACAACAGGCCACATATGACTTTCAACATAATATAAGCATGAGGATGATGACAATGATATAAGAATTCAATAAAACAAGTTCAAGAATTAATTTATCCATGAACTAATAACGTCCAAATTGTCAACATGGTAGTTCTTTGTAGAGTAAAATTCAAGAATGCTCAAAAGAATATTTCCATGAAAAGATACTAGATGAAACACAAATATCAAGGATATTCCACTAATTTCATAGAGTATAGAAGTCCAAACTTTAACCAACTGAGTATAATAAAGAATGGAATAACAAAAGAAATCATCAGGCATGCGATAGACCTGCACAGACAGGTTATTCTAACATAATAATAAACAACGTAACCAGGTCATGCGTAAATGCACATACAGGATATTCCAACAGAATAATAAATAAAGGAACCAGGTCAGGCGAAATTCACACCGACATGATGTTTCAACAGAATAATAAAGAATGGAATAACAGAAGAATTTCACCATGTATGGGTACTTCGCATAAACAGGTTATTCCAATAGAATAATAAAGAATGGAATAATAGAAGAATTTCACCATGTATGCCGTACTTCGCATAGACAGGTTATTCCAACAGAATAATAAAGAATGGAATAACAGAAGTTCTCTTCATGAATACGAAAGAAATAATACCCCTTACCTTAGAAGAAACTGAATATAGAAGTGGTGAAGTAGCAGAACACTTTTCTTCTTTCTCTCTATAGTTTCTCTATAGAGTTTCAGTGAATTCGTAAGAAATAATGAAGGAATGAGCTTCTATTTATAGAAGAATGACTGAATAGTAACTAATTCCTGAACGGTCCAGATTGATTTACTTTTAAACGGACGATTCAGATTGATTTAATAAAATATTCTAATAAAACAAAATCTTTTTAAATAAAATATAATATATTCTATTTATAGTCTAATAAAATGAATAACTTTATAAAAACATTCTGTTTTATATAAAAAGATTTTACTATACAAACACTATGCATAATAAAATATAATATATTCTAATTATTGTCTAATAAAACAAATAACTTTATAAAAGTATTCTGTTTTATATAAAAAGATTTTACTATACAAAACACTATACATAATAAAATATAATATATTCTAATTATTGTCCAATAAAATAAATAACTTTATAAAAGTATTATGTTTTATATAAAAAGCCTTTCTGTTTTATTACATTAATAATACAAATAAAACAAAACTTTATCATCATTATTATAATTCACACTATTAATCGACCAAGTCATTCCCAGGAAAGAGGGGGCTTTCCAATAAGAATTTCTCCCTATTGGCGCGCAATTAGGTTACCAAACCTCTTATTGGCAGAACTTCTAGACATCGTTAATAATAATGTTAATAACTTCGTCGTCTCAATTATTAATTTAATAATATATAAAATATCGACAATAATTGAATCAATTAACGTGAGATACTATGCAATAATTACTGAAGTAATAATTGAACAAAACTGAGTGACTTCTCACGTAAGCATCAGTAATCAATACCGTGTGCTACTATGCAACCACGCGTATTAGTGTACTTTTAACACCGGGTGTTTCAACAGTTAACGGTAAAACTTCCGCCGTTATCTTCATAAAAATATTTTTGTCGTTTTCTCAATCCGACAATAATTCTGTTGTGGGGTCCACCAATGATTGGCCCGTCGTACGAATATTCCATGTTAAAATGAATATTTCCCGACCAATCGAATATTATATAACAACTTGCGTACTTTGCAAAATTATAAATATTATCCACAACTATAACATTATATCAAATTCATTCCATAATATTCAAAAATGATAATTATAGAAAATTCATCTTTATTCATAAAAGTTGGGGTCTTATATATACGACTTAACGGGTACCATATTGAGACAGCCAATGAAAATGGTATTGAATATCTTTACATTATATCAAATGTCTCTACTGGAAAACAAATATTGGAAAACTTACCCGTTTTATCTTCAATTTTGTACTATACAAGTATTAGTACAATTGATGTCAATGCAATAATGAACCAGAAGTTCAATGAACTAAATAATTTTATTATTTGGCATGACCGGTTGGGTCATCCTGGATCAATAATGATGAGAAGAATTATTGAGAATTCACATGGTCATCCATTAAGGAACCAGAAGATTCTTCAATTTAAGGAATTCTCATGTGCTGCTTGTTCTCAAGGAAAAATGGTCATTAGACCATCACCAGTTAAAATTGGGATTGAATCCCCAAGGTTTCTAGAACGTATTCAAGGAGATATTTATGGACCTATTCACCCACCAAGTGGACCATTTCGATATTTTATGTTTTTAATAGATGCATCGACAAGATGGTCACATGTGTGCTTATTATCAACTCGCAACCTGGCATTTGCGAGATTACTTGCTCAAATTATTAGATTACGAGCATAATTTTCGGATCAAACAATCAAGACTATTCGTCTTGATAATTCTGGTGAATTCACATCCCAAACATTTAGTGATTATTGTATGTCTCTTGGGATAAATAATGAACATCTTGTTGCCCATGTTCATACTCAGAATGGTCTTGCTGAATCATTTATTAAACGTCTCCAGTTAATTACAAGACCATTGCTCATGAGAACAAAACTTCTTGTATCTATTTGGGGGCATGCTATTTTACATGCAACAACACTTATTCGCATTAGGCCAACATCATATCATAAATTATCCCCGTTATAATTGATTTTTGGTCAGGAGCCAGATATTTCTCATCTAAGAATATTTGGTTGTGCGGTATATGTTCCAATTTATCCTCCACAACGCACAAATATGGGTCCTCAAAGGAGGCTGGGAATATATATTGGGTTTGAGTCCCCATCAATAATTAAATATCTTGAACCCTTAACAAGTGATTTATTTACGGCACGATTTGCCGACTGTCATTTTGATGAGACTATGTTCCCAGCATTAAGGGGAGAAATTAAACAGTTGGATAAAGATATTACATGGAATGCATTGTCATTATTAAATTTTGATCCTCGTACAAAACAATGTGAACAAGAAGTTCAAAAGATACTTCGTTTGCAAGATATAGCAAATCAGCTACCGAATGCATTCACTGACTCAAAAGGAATAACCAAATCTCATATAACAGCTGTAAATGCTCTAGCTCGGATTGAAGTCCCAATAGGACAATCTGAAAAAATTATAACAAATGAGTCTAAGGCCCGCCAGAAGTGTGGTAGACCAATCGGTTCGATAGACAAAAATCCTCGGAAAAGAAAAGAAGTAAATAAACAAGTTAGCATTATTGAGGAAGAAAATATTTATGAGGATATAGACATAACTAATCATAAAACCCCAGAAGAGGTTCAGGTACCTGAAAATAATAAAAATAATGAGATATCGATAAGTTATGTCTCTACAAAGAAAAGATGGAACCGAAGTGAGATAGTTGTTGACAACAGTTTTTCATATAATATATCGCTTGATATAATTAATGAAAACGAGGAATTTGAACCTAATTCTGTCAAAGAATGTAGGCGCAAAAATGATTGGCCAAAATGCAAAGAAGTAATACAGGCAGAATTAAATTCACTTGCAAAACATGAAGTTTTTGGACCTGTAGTCCAAACACCCGAAGGAGTTAAGCCAGTTGGATACAAATGGGTCTTTGTGCGAAAAAGAAATGAAAAAAATAAAATCGTAAGATATAAAGCACGACTTTGGCACAAGGGTTTTCACAAAGACCTGACATTGATTACAATGAAACATATTCTCCTGTGGTCGATGCAATTACATTGCAGTATCTTATTAGCCTAGAAACTCATGAAAAATTAGATATGTGTCTAATGGATGTTGTTACAACCTATTTATATGGGTCAATTGATAATGATGTTTATATGAAAATTCCTGAAGGATTTAAAATGCCTGAAACATATAATTCAAATCCCCAAAAAGTTTATTCAATCAAGTTGCAAAGGTCCCTATATGGGTTAAAGCAATCAGGACATATGTGGTACAATCATCTTAGTGAATATTTATTGAAAGAAGGGTATAATAATAACCCTATATGCCCATGTGTTTTTATAAAGAAGTCAAAATATGGTTTTGTTATCATTGCTGTGTATGTTGATGATTTAAATATTATTGGAACTCATGGAGATATTCCAAAGGCAATGAATTATTTAAAGAAAGAATTGAGATGAAAGATTTAGGAAAAACAAAATTTTTCCTCGGCCTGCAGATCGAATTCTCATTCATCAGTTAACTTACACAGAGAAGGTCCTTAAAAGATTTTATATGGATAAAGCTCATCCATTGAGCACACCAATGGTTGTTAGATCACTTACTATGAAAAAGGACCCTTTTTGACCTCGTGAGGATAATGAAGAATTACTTGGCCCTAAAGTACCATACCTCAGTGAAATTGGTGCATTAATTTATCTTGTTAATAATACAAGACCTGATATAACATTCTTTGTGAATTTGTTAGCAAGATATAGCTCTTCTTCTACCCGGAGACATTGGAATGGGGTTAAACATATTTTTCGTTACCTACAAGGAACTATAGATATGGGCTTATTTTATTCAAATAATGATAATCATAAATTAGTTGGATATGCTGATACAGGATATCTATCTGATCCACATAAAGGTCGATCTCAAACAGGTTATCTTTTTATGTATGGTGATACTGATATATCATGGAGATCTACAAAGCAAACATTAGTTGCCACTTCATCTAATCATGCTGAAATACTTGCAATCTATGAAGCAAGTCAAGAATGTGTGTGATTGAGATCAATGACTCAACATATTCGTGAAACATGCAGTTTATCCTCCTGCAGAGGAACTCTAACCATTTTGTATGAAGACAATGTTGCATGTATAGCTCAATTAAAAGGAGGATACATCAAAGGAGATAGAACAAAGTACATTTCACTGAAATTCTTTTTCACATATGACCTTGATAAGTGTGGTGACATTGATGTTCAGCAAATTTGTTCAAAAGATAATCTAGCAGATTTATTCACCAAGGCATTATCAACTGCAACATTTGAAGGCTTGCGTCGCAATATTGGAATGCGAAAGCTGAAGGACTTAAGGATACATTTATGAAGGGGAGCTAATACGCGTTGCACTCTTTTTTTTCTTAACCAAGGTTTTTTTCCATTAGGTTTTTCCTAGTAAGGTTTTTAATGAGGCAACTTTCAATGCGTATAGCTATACAATTGACATCCAAGGGGGAGTGTTATAAAATTATGTCTAGATTCATAATATAATGGATGTCTAGATACATGTAACTGCCATGTCCATTGAGTTTTGAAACTCATGACTTTTTAGTTTTGTAACTTTCTAGTAGTATTAATGTTCTTACTTCTATAAATATGACAATTGTAAAGTGATGGAATGAGATACAAAAATATTATGCAAATACACTCTTTTCTCTAATCATCTTTGATCATGATTTTAGTTATCTTTATAATTGTTTGAGAATTTTACGTAAGTATTAATTTCTTAGTTTCTAATATTACCCCAAATATTAAATATAATTTTGGTACTCTCACTATTTTTGCGTAATAAATAACACTTTCCTTTTTTAATACAAGGACAATATAAGTAATTAATATTATACTAGTTGATAGCTCGTGTAGTACACAAGATAGTTTGAATAATGGATTTAATACTTTGTCCAACATTCATGTCAAAAAAAACTGGAAGTACACAATCTATGTACCAACATTAACTCATATCCCACAATTTCAAATTAACTAATGAGTTTAGTCAATATTAGAGAAAAGAATTGACAAGAGATATTAAAACCATATAAATGAGTTTAGTCAATATCAAAACCGTATAAATGAGATAACTTAAATTATTATTATGATGACAACCAAAAATAATTATCAATCTAATATGACAATGTCTAAATGATACACATACTTCAGTACGTGGACTTCTTATGTCATAAGAAGTCCACATACTTGAGTTAAATCTAAATTTATATGACTTGACAAACACACTGATATTCCTGCTGTAAGAACCTCTAAAATTGAATAAAACACACAAAATATCTGAATATCGATTTATGTTATTTGTTAGTCAATTATCTGAATAGTACTTAACTATTACACGCTTTCTTTCAGAGTTCAGAAGAAGAATGTTTTTGATGCTTTGACAAGTCTCCTATAAATCACAGTTTCAACAATATAATAAAGAATCATTTGCAGTGCTGAATGCAATTTCGAGATCCAAACAATCATATTATCAATCATAATCCAGACTCTCTAGAGTTCATACAAAAGAATTAAAGGCTGACTAATTTACCGAAAACACACTCATATCTCTCCAGAGAGGGTTAAAAATAAGTTTCTTAATCAATCTAAATAGACTAATGAGAAAATTTGGGGTAGTGAAGTAAAAAGAAGAAGGGATAAATTTAAAAAATAATAATACTATTCTTACCTTTTTGTAGCATTTCAACAAACAGGTAATGTGTGTCTTCCCGCACCAGCTTCAAGTGGATATCCAAAAACCAAAAAAATTATGAATTCGCATTCATCATCTAATCTTTGTAACGACTCCAAAATCAGGTCTATTTCTCTTCCCAATCTTGTGCGTTAATACTATTTTGCTCTTGCTTTAAAACATTATTTAATGTTACAATAGCTAAAAAATGTGAATTTTTTGTCATTCATTTTCTGAATCGCAACCTTTACGATTCTTCTTTATACTGAAATCATATTCATTTTATGATTTATTTAATCTGAGTAAATGTATTAAGAGCTTTATGTCTCAATACTTAATACATTTTCTATCGATGTTTCACTTATTTTAGAATTATATTTATTCTCATTTCAGAATAAACATTCTTTATCCGTTAAACATTTTAAACTATATATATCTGTCAGTTACATTTAACAAAACCATCAATTTTAGTTTTGTATAATTTCTAATTCAGGAAAATGTATTCATTTTGCACATCGTTCAACATTCATCGTCCATATAACAAGTAATATTGCATAACATCATTAACCTGCAAAAAGTTTGTTTATGTGAGATTGAGTTCGACAGCCCAATAAATTTAACAGTCTATCATGTTTCACATAGGACATAACCCTATATTCACCACATGCAACATATTTTTTTACTATGCATATCATGCATGCATCAATAATTCAGTGTAATACATATATTCATGCATTATAAATTCTTGCAATGCATATATTTCTAATTATCGAGTTACATCATACAACATGTGCTATCACATATCACATATAAATTAAGTTCCATAATCCAATTGACGTAGTCATATTTTGACTTCAACAATTCATAGAGCATGATATGTAATTCAACACATAATCCAAATTCAATCCACAAAAATAACATAACTGAAAAACTTGTCTTGATTGGACATTACCGTAAAATTTAATATAGCGTTACTCCATAATTCCTACACAATTATTTTTACATGCACACACATTAGATAATTAAATATATCACAAAACATGCATGTTTATTCATTAATAATAATTATTAGTTTTATACAAACTAATATTATTTATTCTTACTCAAAACGAATATTAGTTTATTTAGAAACTTAATTTATTTTAACATTTTTACGCCAAATAAAGGTCCCTCACATTTTAGTATGTAAATATTTAACACTTTGAAGCTTAAATCAATTATATTCCACTTTAGGAATATCTTTTACATTTATTTGTGATTTCACCTTCTAAACAAATATTATATATCTTCTATAGTAAAAACTCAATTTACTATATTATTTCTTGATTTAAATAATTTTTATATCATTTCGGCAGTTCATGAGTCAACTCGAACCATTGCCTCATGTATAAGTATTTATTCTGCTAAGCACAATCACCGCATTTTTCATTTTGCAAATATTCACATTTTCATTATATGTATTTATATATTAAATATATATAAATCTTGGCTCAAAAACTCCATTTTGAATTTCGAAAATCTTCATTACATCATCTTTATGATTATTTTAATTTATTGATGATTTCCCACCTTTTGTTTTGTTACAAAACCATTCTTCACACCAATTACAACGTACATTCGCTTAAATTCGCTTAAATATGAAAAGTCATATTTGTAATATTTTTTATTGCATAATTTATGTGCGAAAGGAAGTTTCATGGCATAAAATATTAAATACAGTCAAAACTTATCTCTTGGGACATAGCTTAAAATTTAACTTAAAAGCAATCCGGAACGTCGAACTGTCAAAACAACTCGTCACGGATACGCTCTGCGTCGCTCAATTTTCAATTTCTGACATGCCTATTCACCTATTTTTAATTCTCAAATCATTAATCCAATAATAGTGAAATTTTGATATGTTATAGATCTGATGTCATAGTATTTTAGAAAAATTTCAAATCGTGAAAAAAGATCACGGAACCCAATCAAAACAAGACTCAAAAAGCTTGTCAAGTAACTGCACTAGCAGCACTGCGCGACGTGCGCTGGCGCAGTGCCCAGCCGCTGCTGTTGTGCCAGTTGTCTTGCTGCCTACTTTGCGATTTTCCCACGCTTTGATCGTTTATCGGAAAATTCTCAAATGTTAGTATATTTTTCATAACATATTAGAATATTTTTAAAAAATATTAAACCCCCATTCGGGTTCGATAGGCAGTCCAAATAATGCGTCAAAAGTGGACAGTTCATAACAGTTTTCAGTTCATTTCCATCTTTACCCTCTCTCGCTAAAATAGTCATAACTTTTTTGTTTCAAAATATTTTAGAGCGATTCTTGAGCCCACACAAAACTAACTTCCAGGGCTACAATTTTTAATATTTAAGCATTTTCAAATTCTAAGCTCAGATTTCCAGAAAATTCGTACAATGGACTGATCCGAATCTGATTTCTAGATTTTGGACAAATTCGAGGCGCGTACTTTGAACAGTCATAACTCTTTGGTCCGAAGTCGGAATTAGTCCGTTCTGGAGTCTATGAAAACCTTATTCAGTGTACTATAATACCCCAAAAGCACAGAATTTTTTGAAAAGTCTAGCTAGCCCCGAATTTACCCTTAGGGTCAGCAGTCTACTAACTTTTAATTTTTTTCGTTTTGACATCTAAAACTTGCCTCGACTCGTTCCAATGCAACACGAATCCCAAATAATTTCTATTTAGGATATTATAACTGATCTTAAGTCTGGGCTTTGCAAAATTTCAAGCTTTTAGCCATTTTAGCTCTTTAAGGAATTTTTACAACATAATGCGCGTGTTTTCTTATCGATTTGATTGTGGGTAGTCCATAACTTTCTTCCTTATAGCTCCGCACAACCAAACCTAGCCACAAAGTCTCTAATTCCACGATTCCATCATTAATACATAAAAAATTCCAAGCCAAAACAAACCTAGTAAACGAAATAGCTTACTAACAAAACTCATATTATTATTTCTTGATTCAAACCTTTTTGTAATGCCGTATTACATATATACCTATCAAAACTTGATTCATTACTAGGAAACTTCATCTAAATTTCCATCAAAGCTAACTAAACTTTCAAAATTCAAAGTTTAGCTTAAAAATCCATAATTACACGAATTCTAATTAAAACCAAATATTAAAAGAAATTTTATACCTTATGCTATAACTTTTCAATATTCCAAAGTTTTGAAATCTTCAATTTGGCCTAATGCTTGAATCCAATTTGATTTGGGACTTATGGTGTAAGACCCCAGTTTTTATAAATAAAGATGAATTTTCATAATGATTATTTTTGAATATTATGGAATAAATTTGATAAAATATATAGTTGTGGGTAATATTTATAAATTTTGCAAAGTACGCAAGTTGTTATAAAATATTCGTTTGGTCGGGGAATATTCTTTTTGTCGGGGAATATTCGTACGACGGCACAATCATTGGTGGACCCCACAACGGAAGTATTGTCGTAGTTAGAAAACGACAAAATTATCTTTCTATAAAATAACGGCGGAGGTGTTACCGTTAAAACTGTTGAACTACTCGGTAGTAAAAGTACAGTAATACGCGTTGTTGCATAGTAGCACATGGTATTGATTATTAATGCTTACGTGAGAAGTCACTTAGCTATACTCAATTATTGCTACAGTAATTGCTGCATCATATCTCTTATATTATTGATTCAATTATTGTCACAGTATCATCTGTATAATATATTATATTATCTAAACAATAATTGAGACGACAAGTTATAAATGATTAATAATTATTGAAAGGTTAAATATGTGTTGATTAAAAAAATAATAAAATGATTTCTGGTAATTTTTATTCAATCCTTGATGTATATAAAGAGTCTATTATTAGACGTTTGTGGTAAGTTTAATTATTTATGGGGGGTCATATGTCATCATCTAAGAGTCTTTTTCATAAATAGTAATTACCTTCGTAAATAGTAATTACCTTCGTCAGTAGTATTTACCTTCGTCAATAGTAATTACCTTTGTCAATAGTAATTACCTTCGTAAATAGTAATTACCTTTACCAGACGTCAAACCACTTGCCGTTTCATATTACAGGCGTCGAACCACTTGCCGTTTCACATTACAGGTGTCGAACCACTTTTCTTTTCACATTACAGGCGTCAAACCACTTTTCTTTTCACATCAACAGTCGTCAAGACACTTGCCTTTTCACATGGCAAGTGCTAAGCTGGAAATCTTCTATAAATAGAGGCCTAGGACTTCATTATTTTTCACGAATTCGCTCAAGCTATAGAGAGAGAAAGTATAGAGAGAATAAGAGAGAAAGAAGAAGAGTTTTCGGTTATTACACTACTGCAGTATTCAATCTCCTAAATAAAGTAAGGGGTGTTATTCTTTCTTCTTGAAGAGAACTTATGTTATTCCATTCTTTGTTATTCTGTTGGAATAACCTGTAAAAGTGGCATACCCTATACATGACCTGTATACGCGGTGTACCCTATACTTGGTGAAATCCTTATGTTATTCCATTTCTTATTATTCTATCGGAATAACCTGTATACGCGGTTTACCCTATACTTGGTGACATTCTTCTATTATTCTGTTGGAATATCCTGTCTGTGTGTTTTACACCGGACCTGGTTCCATTCCTTATTATTCTGTTGGAATATCCTATCTGTGTGTTTTACACCGGATCTGGTTCCGTCTTTATTATTATTCTGTTGGAATATCCTATCTGTGTGTTTTACACCGGATCTGGTTCCGTCTTTATTATTCTGTTGGAACATCCTGTCGGTGTGAATTTCACCTGACCTGGTTCCGTTATTTATTATTCTGTTGGAATAACCTGCCTGTGCGGTCTATCGCATGCATGGTGATTTCTTTTGTGATTTCATTCTTTATTATACTCAGTTGGTTAAAACTTTAACTTCTATACTCCATGAAATTAGTAGAATATCCTTGATATTTGCGCTTCATCCAGTATCCTTTCATGAAAATATTCTTCTGATCATTCTCGAATTTTACACCACAAAACAGTATCGTGTTGACAATTTGGACGTTAATAATTCCTGGATAAAATAATTCTTGAACTTGTTTTATTGAATTCTTATATAATTGTCATCATCCTCTTATTTATATTTTTAAAAGTCATCTGTGGCCTGTAGAGCATGGATGGACTTGGTATGATTATGACCAGGGTTTTTTTCGGTGTAATCATGACCGTAATGTTACAAATGATGTAAAAATTAAAAATCCTCATTGGCCCGTAGTGCATTGATGGACAGTTGTTGGCATGATCATGATCACTAATGAATACACAAATATTCTTGGCCGTAGTGCATGAATAATTGTGGTCGTGATACTAAAGAATATCCTTGGCCGTAGTGCGGGGGTGATTCGATGATGTGGAATATTTATTAAGCTGAGTCTCAGCTATAATGATGATGAAAAACCTTTTAAATTATAAAAGATAGTAGTTTTTATTTTCTACTTGACTCTTTTAATGGATTGCTGGTTCCGCTGCAGTTAAACTTGATGGTTATTGTATTTTATCAGTTTAACACTGTTGAAGGCTAATGATAATTTATTCTGCATTATCTTAGTCATAATATTTCTTACTGGGCTAGTTGAGCTCACCCTTTCTTTCAATGCTCTCTTCAGGAAATGAGAATATAGCTGGGATGAGTCGGGGAACGGAGTGATGGACCAGAGAATAGTATTAGTAGTCCTCACTATTCTGTTAAATAGTGTGACAATAATTGTATTGAGGACTCCTTTTGAGTTTGTATGATCTCTAGTAGACAATAATTGTATTCAAACTCACAGTTATGTTTTGTCGTATTGTACACGACAGTTGTATTAGTAAGTTGTATTTGAATTCTGTATCATGTATCTGGCGACTCAAGATGGGTGATGTATACCTAATTTTGGGGGTGTCACATATGGCATACACGGCTAGTTCATCATCTTTCTTGGTTGGAAAAATTAAACTTTCATGTGGTGAGAGGAAGAGAGATGGTGCGGTTGGGAAGGGAGGAAGGAGTGGCCAATTTCCCAATTTGGTAAGCAAACCAACTTGGAGACCAAGATTATTATTATTATTATTTTTTGGTTGGGCTCTACTCTTCTCCTCTTCTTCTCATACACGGCATAAGAAAAATTGGTTTGGGAGCAAATCTTTCAACAGTGCTTTATTAGTAAGGATAAAACCAATTTTGCTTGATTTAATAATTAAACCAATTACTCACTTTATGCCTTTGTTAAGTACTTTAATTACCCGATACTTGGTAACTTAATTTTATTTATTAAGTTACTACTTAACCTACTTATAAAATATTTACACCCACTTGAAAGTATATAAAATATATATATATCATCATTAATATATAAATTATATATTTCATAATAAAAACATAGTGGTGCACAAATGGCCTGCGGCCTGGCCTTGATTCGGCCCGAGCCCGACCTGGTCAAAGCTCGGCCTGGTCAAAGCCTGGACCGATCTGGCCCGGCCTGCTAGACCAAGAACAGACCATGAATTAATGACACATATCCGGCCTGGCCCAGCCTTCTAAAAAGCCTGGCCTGGCCCGGCCTACGGCCTAGTTCTAGCCTGGACCGGCCTGTTTCATAGCCTGGACTGGCCCAGCTACCTAATCCGGCTTAAAATCTTTAGTTGTGTAATATTGTAATACAAGCAAGTCTTTTTATAAGGAAAATCCTCCTTATATTTGCATACCCCTTTCAATGTGGGACTTTGCATTTTATAAGACATTGTGTAATATTGTATTACTAGCAAGTCTTTTTATAAGGAAATCCTCCTTATATTTGCATACCCCTTTCAATGTGGGATTTTTCATTTTGTAAGACATTGTGAAATATTGTATTACTAGCAAGTCTTTTTATAAGGAAATCCTCCTTATACTTGCATCCCCCTTTCAATGTGGGACTTTGCATTTATAAGATAAACATTGTATCCTCCTTATATTTGCATACCCCTTTCAATGTGGGACTTTTCATTTTGTAAGACATTGTGAAATATTGTATTACTAACAAGTTCTTAAAATGAACAATGTGGGACTTGGTTATTTTGAAATAAAGAATTTAAAACTCAAGTCATTACAGAAAAGAACATAGTACATGCATCGGATAACTACTTTACCATAGTCATACTCATCCCACATGACAACCTCCTCTTTCAACAACTTTAGAATACTTATCACAAAGTTGAGTAATATACCAAAGAAAAGTTCTTAAAATGAACAATGTGGGACTTGGTTATTTTGAAATAAAGAAATTAAACTTAGGCCATTACAGAAAAGAATATAGTATATGCATTGGTAAACTAATTTTGCCATAGTCATACACTCCTACTCATCCCACATGACAACCTCCTCTTTCAACAACTTTAGAACACTTAACACAAAGTTGACTAATATACCAAAGAAAAGTTCTTAAAATGAACAATGTGGGACTTTTAGTTCAATTACATTTTTGTTTCAAAGTCCCACATAGTCTAATTAACATTTCTTGTCCCAAATTTTCTTCTATAAATAGAGGAGAGTTCAAGTCATAATAATTCAAGCAAAATGTACTTGAGCATGTGTTGGGGTTTGGCTTTGCTTAGTCCCACATAGTCTAGTATAAGATTTTTGTTCTTGTTTTCCTTTAATAAATGGAGGATAAGTATAGTGGGTTTGGCTTGCTTGGCATAGTCCCATATTGTCTAGTAAAAGATATTTGTTCGTGCTTTCCTTCAATAAATGGAGGAGAAGTAAGAGTCGTTTGGCCAAGCAATAGAGTGGGTTTTGCCATGCTTGGCATAGTCCCACATAGTCTAATAAAAAGTTTTTTGTACTTGTTTTTCCTCAGTAAATAGAGGAAAATAGTTTTAAGTGAATACTTGGGCCTGGCTCGGCCTGGCCTATAGGCCTTAACAGGCCACATATTTTTGTTTTAAACCTGGCCTGGCTCGGCCTGTAGACTAAAAGTCAAGGCCTGACCCGGCCTGGTCAACGGTAAAAGCCTGGCAGGCTTGGGCCGGTCCAGGCCAGGCCGGCCCGTTGTGCAAGCCTATAAAAACATAACATAATATGTTTTTATTAGATATTTATTTTATAACTGAAAAAAAAATATGTCACACATAATATCCCTACCTCATTAAAATAACTCCATACAAGAATTTATTTTAATGCTCTTAGGTAAAGCATATAAAAATATTATATATTTAACCCACCTCATTCGTTTTATTGCGCAAATTCTTCACTTTATTGCGCAAATTCTTCACAACAATTTCATTTCCTCGTGTAATATATATATATATATATATATATATATATATATATATATATATATATATATATATATATATATAGAGAGAGAGAGAGAGAGAGAGAGAGAAAAAAATGTATGTGCATAGCTGTGTATTACACAGTCGGCTATGACGACGGGTTTTTAGACTATAGCAATAGTTTCACCCGTCGCTATAGCTATTCTGACTATGGCGACGGGTGAACCGTCGCCATAGCCCAAAAAATCTGTCGCTATAGTCCGACTGTGTAATACACAGCTGTGTATATACATATAGCCCACATATATATATATATATATATATATATATTATCTCAAAGCTAAGCAACACACCACACATGTGCACATAATACTTATAAAAAATAAATAATAAATTTATTCTCTCACATTATAAATTGTTTATATCAATTTATTTACATAATAGTAAATACAACTTGATATATTTACCGTATCACATAAGCACACATATTACATCATATGAAACCATACATATAATGTAAAATAATAAATTACTATATTAAATAAAAATTATTTATTAAATCTTTATTTTAATATCTCCAAAATTTCAGATTGCTACACTAGGTATTACCCATAATACTTATTGAATATAAATATAAAATTCCTTTACATCATATGAGCAAAAATATATGCATTTTATATTTTCCATATAATTGGAAGTTTATTCAATGAATATGATATTATAATATTCTCTCGTTATTAAAGTAATTCAATGCTAAAATTTATTTTAATATCCTTTAATTTAAAGTATACAAAAATTTTTGTATACTTAAATTAATTATATTTTTTCCCTTCTATAAATGTTTTTCAACAATTTAACTGTAATAAATATATAATATTTCACTACATTAAAAACATGCATACATTACACTCAATAATATAATTTCTTCAATAAAATAGTGGTTATACATTAAGTATATTTAATGTCACTAATCTATCGCATTAAAATAATTTAATATTATAAATTATGTAAGACCCCAACTTTTTATGAATAAGTTTTAATTTTCTTTATATATTATTCTAAATAGTAAGGTGTTAATTTAATAAATATTATAGTTGTGGGTGATATGTGCAAATTATACAAAGTAAATAATTGTTGAAAAATATTCGTTTGATCGGAGAATATTCTTTTTATCAGAAAATATTCATACGACGACGCAATCATTGGTGAACCACATACTAGAATAAATATCAGATGTAGAAAGCGATAGAAATAACATTTTATAAAAAATTGACTACAGAACTTTTATCGTTAACTGTTAAAATACTCGGTGATAAAAGTACAGTAATACGCATTGTTGTACAGTAGCATACGGTATTGCAAAATATCTCTGATTATTAATTTTTATGTAAGAAGTCACTCAGTATTTCATTCAATAATTGCTACAATGATAATTGCATACTAGTTCATATTAATGATTCAATAATTGTCACAGTTACCACTGCACATTATTTCACATTATTAAATTAATAATTATTATCACAACACAGTAACTCATATTATTTAAATAATATTATTCGATAGCATTATTGATAATATCTAGAAAGTTCTGTCGAGAAAATGGGTTAGGTTATATATATAATTGCGCGCAAGTAAGGAGAAATCCTTATCGGAAAGCTCCCTCTTTCTTTGGAACGACTTAATTGTCAATATTGTGATTCTGTAATATTAATTGTGAATCATAATTGATGAATACAAATATGATAATTCATGTATGGTAAATATTTGGTTCAATTTTATAAATGGAGGAATTTTGTGACGCCCCCAAAATAGGTATATACACAACTCATTCTGAGTTGCCAAATACATGATACACAATTTAAATACAAACTTCATTAATACAATACGACAAACATAAGCTGAGAGTTTTAACACGAATATTGTCTCGTAGACAATATCCAAACTCAAATGGAGTCCTCATTATAATTATTATCACACTATTTTATAAAATAGTGAGGACTACTATGTTGGGAAAATGCATAGCATGATTTGATGTTTTAATATACTTGTGATTATTGTAAGGTCCTTAAATTGAATTTATGTACAAGGACTTAGTAATGGAAAGATCAAGATTGTTAGGCTGATCTAAGCTTTCAACGTGTATCATTCTGTTTTAGAATGCAATAGATAAAAAGATCAAAACTGTTAGGTTGATCTTATGTAATAGATAGGCTTGTCTGATCGTCGAAGCACTGCACCAAAAGTCGTAGTCTGCTAGGAGAGTCAGAGTCAACTCGGGAGCTATCAAGGCAGAACAGGAGTATGCAAGATGGTGAGATCTCAGAGTTCGTAGACTTCCAGGGGAAACGAAGAAGGATCGTAGTGTATCGAGAAGAGCCTCCTCAGGATCGTAGTGTACTGAGGAAGTTATGTTCTGAATCGTAGAGACAGCCTGCCTATAAGCCGAACGACAATCTGCCAAAGCTAAGTGTGAAATGCACTATACGCTCAGAGTCGCAGAGTCTAGCGATACCAAAGTTAAAGACAAGGATCGTAGACCACACTCTGCGATCGTAGAGTTCACTGAACAAATGCAGAGATCGCAGTCGAACAAGATCAGATGGACAACAAGCTCAAGTCAGCGATCGTAGAGTGGACTCAACGTTCACCAAGCTAACTCTACGATCGTAGTATGCAGAGTCAGCGATCGTAGTACGCTCTTGGGATCGTAGAGTCAACAACACGATCTGAATCATAGAGCACAACAATCCAAATCGTAGAGCAACATCTGTCATGTCAGAAAACGTTAAAGCCTCATGAGTTGTTAATTCAACATTACGAGGAATGGATCCTAAATACTACAGTGCCCATCAGTCCCAGAATAAATGAAATATCCTTAGGATGCAACAAAGAAGCGTATTGAAGAAGCTAAGGATAGTACTATGAATGAAAAGGGACAAAACACCTTTTCAGGTGGTAGGTGAAAAAGCAGCCTGCAATGTCAGTGGTCCAGAATGCAGAATTCAGAAGATGTACAGAAATGTCTCCATCACAGTACAGAAAATTCAGATGCATTTAATACCACAACGGATGGATCCAACGGATAGTTTTCAAAATCACATATATACAGATCAGACAGATGAGAGAGTAAGGAAGCATAAACATTCAACGTGAAGAACTCTCTAAGGCTCAACTCTACGATCTGAGATATTAAAAAGCTTGCTCAGCTACTCAGCTACTACGAACCAGAGCTTACACAGCAAACTGAGTAGCAACCTTCAGAACGCAACAACAACAATCATCAATCAACTGAAGAAGTATATCAAGTCTGCTGGACTTGAAGAGTTCGTAGTGAACTGTAAGAAAGCCAAGTCTGTTGGACTTGAAGAGTTCAAAAGTGAACTGAAAAAGTTCCTAGACTGTTGGTCTAGAAGGAATCTGTGTGATTCAGAAGATTGTATAAGACATCCTTAGTGGATATCCTACTCGTTGAGTAGAAGAGTGGACTAGGAGCTTTGAGTGCTCCGAACCACTTAAAAATAACTGTGTCATTTACATTCATACTAAAACTGCTATATCTGCCATAACTGCCTTAACTGCTCATAACTACATTGCTTGATAAAAGAGATTAAAACAAACACTAATTCCGCAAAGTCTTAATAATTATCTTAGATCAAGCTACAAAGAAAAGATTATAAATTATCTATTCAACCCCCCTTCTAGATAACTTGTGCCTACTAAGAACTAACAATTGGTATCAGAGCAGGTTCTATTTTTACAGCTTACACGCTTTAGTAGATCCAATGGCACTCGTACCAAGCGAATCCAGGACCGGGGGAGGCAGCAAGCCACCAATGTGCAACAAGGATAAATTTGCGAACTGGAAAGTCAGGATGCAAGCTTACATGGACTCAATAGATGAAGATCTATTTGAGACTGTTCTTAATGGGCCCTATATACCAACAAAGCTTGCACCAACCATTGACGATCCAAACAGAGTACAAATAAAAGTAAAAGAAGAATGGACAGACACAGAGAAGAGAGCTGTCCAACTTGACAAAAAGGCGAAGAACATCCTGTTCCAATCTTTATAGGACGATCTGTTTGAAAACGTTGTAAACAACAAAACAGCTAAGGAGGTTTGGGAAGCACTGCTGATCATGCACGAAGGAACTGAAGAAGTTAGAGAGAACAAACAGTCTCTTTTAACACAGCAGTACGAAATGTTTGCTCATGTGCAAGGCAAAAATGTAACTGCCACTTATGAAAGATTCAACATTCTGCTCAACTCTCTACGAGTATATGGAAAGATCTATCCCAACAAAGATCTGACCATAAAGTTCATGAGAACTCTACCGAGCAAGTGGGACGCAAAGACCATTGCAATAAGAGAGTCAAAGAATCTTAATGAGATGACAGTTCAACAACTGTATGGCAATCTCCTGACATACGAGCTGGAGCTAACTCAACGTGCTGAAACCCTTTCAGAAGGAAGAAGAAAAGACAAAGGTGTTGCTCTCAAAGCAAATGAAGGTGCATCAAAAGCCATCACTGAGACTGACTATGATGATGATGAAGACGATGATGATGACTTTGCTATGCTGGTAAAGAGACTAAGAAGATTCATGCGACAAGGCAGAATCGGTAAGCCAAGGAAAGTCAGCAACTACGTCAGCCAGGAACAAATAAATGATCTATGCTACAACTGCAAGAAACCTGGTCATTTCATTGCCAACTGCAACAAGCCTATCAAAGAAGAGCTAAGGAAGAAATCCAAGGCAAAGAAAGAATACAAAGGAACCAAGGGGCCTCAGAAGAGAGACAAAGGCCTGGTTGCCGGAGGATCATGGAGTGATTCAGATAATGACTCAAATGCAGAATCCGGAGATGAGGAAGAACCACATATGGCCAATCTGTGCTTAATGGCCAAACATGCAAAGGACAAACAAAGCCTAAATATACATGATGTAAGTATCGATGAGGTATTTGATTTTAATTCTCCTGATGTAGATATAAGTGACTTAAGAACTGCTTTGCATGGCATAACCACTGATCTACATCAATACATGAAGTGGTTCAGAGTCTTGTCTAAAGATCATTCTCTTCTTCAAGAGGAGAAGAAGAAAGTTCAAGAAGAGCTTGAAACAGCCCTTTTAAGTACTAATCTTCTCTCCAAGCTTGAAGTTGAGAATGAAACTTTGAAACAGACACACACACATCATGCTCAAAGAGAGTCTATGCTAACCTCTAAAATTAAGGATCTAGAGAAGACTATCTCTGCATGGAACAGATCCACATCTGCCATGGATTGCCTGCTCTCTAGTCAGAAAAGCGCATTCGACAGAACGGGCTTAGGCTTTGGGAGATCCATCTCAGAGCTAAGTCTGGAAAAGATAATGGAAACTAGCACCAGTAATGTCTCAAGTTTTGGTAGAGGTATTTCTTGTGTAAAGTCCTCACAGTTGGAAGAACCTTGTTCCACTGTCTCTAGTTATACTCAGAGAAGTAAAGGATCTCACGCTGGTCTGGGTTTCATCAAGGAAAAGAGTAACCCAACCTCTACTTACCAACCTCGAAGAATTGTAGAGTCAAACAAAATCAACTCTACGAATCAACTGGGAAGGTACAGTAGAGGTAAGGCACACTCATTACTATCTATGAAACCTAAGGACACGTGGAAGAAAGAGAGTCAGTTTAACAGAAGGTTGACTAAGGAACCATACAAGTCCAAGTGGAAGATGAATCACCACACACACACTGGCATGCATTATAATAGATGCTTCATTTGCAATAAATGCGGTCATAAGGCCACAAAGTGTTATTATAATTCCATGCATGTGAGACCCAAGATTAGACAAATTTGGGTCCCTAAAGGCACTAACAAAGTAGGACCCATGCAAATATGGGTACCAAAATGAAGGTTCAAATGTTTTGACAGGAAAAGAGCTCCACGTCCTCAACATGGTATCTGGACAGTGGTTGCTCAAGACATATGACAGGGAACAAAGCTCTACTATCCAACTATGTAGAAAAGGAGGGTCCCTCAGTCATCTTTGGAGATAATGGTACTGGCAAGACAAGAGGCTATGGCTCAGCCGGAAATGGTGTGATATCATTCAGTAAAGTGGCCTATGTGGAAGGTCTGCAGCACAACCTTCTAAGCATTAGTCAACTCTGCGACAAGGGACATCAAGTAACATTCATCAATAATCAATGTCAAGTCAGAGATCTGAAGACATCTGCAGTAAAGCTAACCGAAACAAGAGAAGGAAATGTCTACACAGTAAATCTTGGACAACTAAGCTCAGACGAAATAATATGTTTTCTAGCTAAAGCCTCTGAAGAGGTGAGCTGGCTATGGCATCGAAGATTATCCCATCTCAACTTTAAAAGCATGTCCAAACTGGCATCAAAAGGTCTCGTGGCTGGCCTTCCTAAGTTCAACTTTGTGAAGGAAAGGCTATGTAATGCTTGTCAATTTGGAAAACAAACCAGAAGCTCATTCAAAGGCAAGACTGATAACTCCATTGACAAGCCCCTGCAGTTGCTTCACATGGATCTTTTTGGACCTATACCAACAACCAGTCTCGGAGGAAAAAGATACTCTCTAGTCATAGTCGACGACTACACTCGATTCACATGGGTATTCTTCCTGACTTCAAAGGATGAGACAAGCTCCATATTAATCAAGATGTTCAGAATGGTGATGAACGAGAAAGGAGAGAAAATCAAGGCTATAAGAAGTGATCATGGTAGAGAATTCGATTTTTTAGAAATGGATCAGTTCTGCACAGACAATGGCATCAATCATAACTTCTCAGCTCCACGAACTCCTCAACAAAATGGAGTCGCTGAAAGAAAGAACAGAACCCTGATAGAGGCTGGGAGAACTTTGCTAGCAGCAGCCCGTCTGCCTGAATACTTTTGGGCAGAAGCAGTCAACACTGCATGCTACACTCAGAACAGATCACTAATCCACTCTACGATCAAGAAGACGCCCTACGAACTATGGAAAGGAAGAAAGCCAAATGTCAGCTACTTCCATGTCTTTGGATGTGCATGCTATATTCTCAACAATGGAAAACAATACCTGACAAAATTTCAACCAAAATCAGATGAAGGAATTTTCCTTGGATATGCCACGGACAGCAAGGCATACAGAGTGTTCAACAAAAAGACGCTGAATGTCGAAGTCTCAATACACGTCATTTTTGATGAAACTGACTTAGACAAAGCAGTACCTCAAGACACTACGACCAATGATGCGAACACTACGACTGAAGTTGTCGAGGCCAACACTACGAGTGAAGTACCAGACAGAGAAGTCGTAGAGCATGATAATTAAATCATAGAGAGGACCATCCAAGATAATGAATCTCCACTACAAGAAGAAGAAATAGACCTTGAAGACTTAAGACAGGAAGGTATCAGGACAGATGTTCCAACTGGCAGCAGATGGGCAAGAGATCACACTCAGGATCTAATCATTGGAGATCCGAATGCTAGAATCAAAACAAGATCTGCTACTCAGAATGAATGTTTCTATCTAAGCTTCCTGTCACAAATTGAGCCAAAGAAAATAGAGGATGCAATGGAAGACTCCAGTTGGATAGAATCTATGCAAGAAGAACTCAACCAGTTTGAACGAAGCAAAGTGTGGAGATTAGTGCCAAGACCAAATGATCATCCAGTGATAGGAACTAAGTGGGTCTTCAGAAACAAAATGGATGAAGATGGAGTCATTACCAGGAACAAGGCAAGATTAGTAGCAAAGGGCTATTCTCAAGAAGAAGGTATCGACTATGATGAGACTTTTGCACCCGTTGCAAGACTAGAAGCCATCAGAATCTTTCTTGCCTTTGCTGCCCACGTGAAGTTCAAAGTCTTCCAGATGGATGTCAAGAGTGCATTTCTAAACGGAGAGCTTCAAGAAGAAGTCTATGTCGAACAACCTCCAGGTTTTATCAATCCATCCCTTTCTAATTATGTCTATAGATTAGATAAAGCCTTATATGGTCTTAAACAAGCACCTAGAGCATGGTATGAAACTCTAACTAACTTCTTAATAGAAAATGGGTTCACTAGAGGCAGGGTAGATACCACATTATTCCTTAGAAAGCACAAAGACAAAGTCTTACTAGTTCAAATATATGTTGATGACATCATTTTTGGTTCTACTGACGAAAAATTATGCAAGAGATTCTCTAAGCTAATGCAGAGCAAGTTTGAAATGAGCATGATGGGTGAACTGAATTTCTTCCTTGGATTACAAGTGAAGCAAACTAATGAAGGGATATTCATAAATCAAGCCAAATACATCAAAGATTTGTTAAAGAAATATGGCATGGAATCAGCTTCCCCCATGAAAACTCCAATTGCTCCTGCAACTAAGCTTGACAAAGATGAGAATGGTAAAGGTATTGATATAACTCAATACAGAGGTATGATAGGTTCTCTTTTGTACCTAACTACTAGTAGACCAGACATAATGTTCGCAACATGCATATGTGCTAGATTTCAGGCTAACCCTAAAGAGTCTCATTTATCTGCTGTAAAAAGGATCTTCAGGTATCTCAAAGGCACACCTTACTTGGGGCTTTGGTATCCCAAGGAATCCTCATTTGAACTAACAGGATACACAGATGCTGATTTTACAGGATGTAAGATAGATAGAAAGAGTACCAGTGGCACCTGTCAGTTGCTAGGAAATAGGCTTGTGTCCTGGTTCAGCAAAAAGCAAAACTCAGTGTCCACTTCGACTGCAGAAGCTGAATATATTGCTGCTGGCAGCTTCTGTGCTCAAATTCTATGGATGAGAAACCAGCTAGCTGACTATGGGTTTGATTTCAAATCGATACCCATACACTGTAATAACACAAGTGCCATAGCAATAACTCATAATCCTGTTATGCATTCTAGGACCAAGCATATTGAAATAAGGTATCACTTCATTAGGGATCATGTGCAAAATGGAACTATATCACTACAATATATTCCTACTGAAAATCAACTTGCAGATGTTTTTACTAAACCACTAGATGAATCCAGATTCAATAAGTTATTAAGTGAACTAGGGATGCTTAATCTTCAACCATGAAATATATGCTCTAGACTGTACTAACCATAACAGGTACAAAGGCTAAACTCAACATCATAGACATAATCAAGGGAAGTCCACGACCTTAGAGTAGAAAGGACAGACTCTACGAATGATGATCAGACTCAACAACTGTCAAACAGACTCGACGATCGTAGACCGTACAGTAAAAAGGACAGATTACGGATGGTAGACAGACTCAACGACCAGAAGACTACCTCAACGATCGTAGTCATTCTAAGGACATTTCAGCACTAAAGACTCAAGGGCAAATCAGTACATTCAAACAAATCCAAGACGTAGAGCCAAGCAAAAAGTGACACCTGTCCCACTAAGTCAAAAAGAGAGAGGGAAGCTACAAGAACTAATTGGAACCGTATTTTTTTGAAATCTGAAGTTCAAAAGATAATCTCTCTCTCTCTAAGCAAAACCCTAACTCAAGAAAAAGCTCAATCGCATTCCACTTCTCAACCACAGAATCATGGCTGGTTCAAATGTAATCTCAGGCTACAGACTCTGCTTCGATGAGTTCAAGGATGCTCCTCCAAAGTTTCACAAAACATTAGCACTACTAAAGAAGGCAGGTCTCGAAGAAGCGTTGAGTACCGACACCCTCATCTATCCCAAGTTAGTGAAAGAGTTCTACAAGAATGGAGTGTACGAACTCAACATCATCACTACACGGGTAAGAGGAGTTGAAATGATGCTAAGGGAAGAAGACTTCAATCTGGCCCTTGGTTTCAAGGATACAGGGCACTCACCTCTCGACAGCATAAGATTTGAAGAGGGATTGAAGAAAATGCATCACAAAAAGAACTCCTCTGTAAAAGGCTATAAAAAGAAGGAATTCCCTCAAAGGTATGAATTTCTAGCTGACATTGTTGGGAAATGTATCTGCTGTAAGAGTTCAGGTCATGACTCTGTTAATGAAGTTCAACTCAAACTCATGACTGCAATAACTCTAGGAATTCAACTAAATTATGGAGCCATACTACTGGAATGGATTGGCAAGTGGATTGTAGGTTCGAAGAAGTCGAAAAGTCCTCAGAAGATGCTGTATGGAAGATTTATTAGCATCATTCTGCAATCTGATGTGGGTGATAAAATTGGGGATGATGAAGGAGAAGCCATCAACCCAAACCGAAGAATGACACAGCAGTTGTTTAAAAATTGGGAAAGAAACCCGGCTGAATATACAAGAATGATGACAGAGTCAAGTGGGAGAACTGGGGAGCAAGGGGAAGCAGGAATTGCTATTGTCAATGAGGCTGGAGAAGAAGAAGAAGCAGATAAAGGAGAACCCTCTGGTCTTGTCAGGAAAAGCAAGGGCAAGAGGAAGCTGAGGGGAAGTCAAGTCGAAGAGCCTCACGGATCTGCAACTAACATGCCTGTAAAGTCCTCTGACATAGAAACTCTAAGGAGGCTGAGGAACATACAACAGCAAGAAGAGGCTGAAGAGGATCAAGCCACCATTTCATAACTCTTAAAGAAGAATAAGGCTGGTCATGAGTCCAAAAGACCAACAGTGTCCTCAATCGTAGAGACCCTGCTGTTCTCTGAAACCAGGCCAAGTGTGGCAGAAATGGAAGAAGTTGCTTTAAGAACAGTGGCAGGTCAATGTGGTAGGACAACCAAAGAAAACACTGGCAAAGCAAAGAGAAGGTTGGTCAAGAAGTATATTCTTGAAAATGAAAAAGTTTTGAAGAAGGAAGCCAAGAGAATGGCTGTAAAAGTAGAACTTCCCCAAGCAACAGAAGAAAAGAATGCATCAGCTAAGGGGGAGAAGCCTACTGCTCAAGAAGAAGTTCCAGCTGAGGGGGAGTTTCTAAAGGAAGATGATCATATTGAGGGGGAGCCTCACAATATCCTAATGACTAAAGAAAAAGTCCTTGCTCAAGATAAAGATGAACCAATGTCAAAGGTCATTGAGTTAATGGACTCTTCAGAAGACAACAAAGAAGAAAAAGAGGATGATGATGATGAGCTTGAAATAACTGGTGTAGGTAGAGATGGATACAGAAGCTACCTGTACAATCAAATGTTTTCTTACCTACCCATGATGGCATATCATCAAGCTCAGATTCTGAAATCATGGGACCACATGTTCTGGAGCTTCAAGGAATATCCAGCAATCACAGTTCTGGCTCATGGATTTCCAAGGGAAGTCATCTTTGCTAAAAAGTTGATTACAAACTATTCCTCATCAAATGTCACATCTGAGGTACTAACTATCCCCACAAGCTTTAGGATTAATCATCAACCATCATCTTCATTTAGTTATTTCTATGAATTTCCTAAATGGATGGAAGTAGTTCTCAACCCAGTAAATCAGTTTCCAGTTACAGAATCCCAAAATTCTGTGACTAAAGAACCAGAACAAGCCAACTTTGCTCAGCTCCAACAAATCTCTTGTTCTACGATTCCAGGCTTTAGCCTTCAAGAAGAATCAAATATCAGAATCGTAGAGTCACCTATCCCAAACATCCAAACACAAGCCCCTCCATCAGACATCCCTTCCTCGTCCAGTAATGACTGCTTTAATCTTGAACTTGCTCTGTGTTCCCTAAAAGAACAATTCAACAATACACCACCCTCTTCATCAAGAATTCCCCAGATGGATGAGATTCTCTCAGAATTGTCTACCAAGGCCGATCTATCAGCTATGTCTAAGAAAGTGATCAAGGAACTAGAAGAAAGTCTTGACGATCACTCTGAACTGATTCAGCTAAGACTGAAATCCATGATCAATGCTGCAAACACCCTTCCACAATCTCTGAGCTCTGAATTGTCCAAAACACTAAAAGAGATCATCAGAGAAATGCTTCAAAGCATAAAGGACAGGGATGACATTCACTTCCAAGCAGCCAAACGACATAGGGATGCAGTCTTCATCTCGCAGCAAACTCAAGAATCTCAGAACAAACAGATGTTGCAAAGCATTCAGAATCTCCAGACTGCTATCAAAGAGTTTCAACAATTCTATGTCAGCAGCGGCCAACAAACGGACAACATTCTATCCATTCTTCAACAAAGAGAAGCAAGGTCTTAAGTTCTCATTGAAGAAAATAGAGAAGACATTGCTCAGACCAAAAGTCAGCTGAATGAACTTGTCCAAGGAATTGCTCGTCTGTCAGATGACATTCGCACTCTTGATGCTGACATAAAGGGGGAGAAAAGAAGCAAGGGAGATCGGGACGTAGATCGTGCAGACCAAGGGCACAAGGGACGCGGATTCCAAACAACCAGAAATCCGCCTGTAAGACATATCTCTCAGACACAACGATCAGATCAGCAGGAAGTCTTAGTGGCTCAACCTTTAAGAAGTCAAGGGACAGCTTCTAGCTCACAAGGAGTAACCGCAACAGGCCTAAAAATGCCAATTGGAGATCCGGCATTTATGAACAGGCACGACCACAATCCGAGACTAAGTCCCAGTGAGCTCGAAGATTTGGCTAAAAGAGATGAAGCCAGCAGAAAAAGGAGAGCAGAAGAAAAGGCAAATCCTCCAAGGAGTAAGAAGCCAAGAAAATAGAGATAAGTTAAATTTTCACTTCTTATTGATGTATCTATTTCAAATGTAACATCTATCTTCATACATCAATAAATTCATGCTTATTCTCTAGAAATTTCAGCTGCTCACTGAAATACTAAGTCATGTTTATTCTTCTGCACTGCATATAATCAATAATCATAACAACAAATCTCCTTAGTTATGTCAACATCAAATAGGGGGAGATTGTTGGGAAAATGCATAGCATGATTTGATGTTTTAATATACTTGTGATTATTGTAAGGTCCTTAAATTGAATTTATGTACAAGGACTTAGTAATGGAAAGATCAAGATTGTTAGGCTGATCTAAGCTTTCAACGTGTATCATTCTGTTTTAGAATGCAATAGATAAAAAGATCAAAACTGTTAGGTTGATCTTATGATGTAATAGATAGGCTTGTCTGATCGTCGAAGCACTGCACCAAAAGTCGTAGTCTGCCAGGAGAGTCAGAGTCAACTCGGGAGCTATCAAGGCAGAACAGGAGTATGCAAGATGGTGAGATCTCAGAGTTCGTAGACTTCCAGAGGGAAACGAAGAAGGATCGTAGTGTATCGAAAAGAGCCTCCTCAGGATCGTAGTGTACTGAGGAAATTATGTTCTGAATCGTAGAGACAGCCTGCCTATAAGACGAACGACAATCTGCCAAAGCTAAGTGTGAAATGCACTATACGATCAGAGTCGCAGAGTCTAGCGATACCAAAGTTAAAGACAAGGATCGTAGACCACACTCTGCGATCGTAGAGTTCACTGAACAAATGCAGAGATCGCAGTCGAACAAGATCAGATGGACAAAAAGCTCAAGTCAGCGATCGTAGAGTGGACTCAACGTTCACCAAACTAACTCTACGATCGTAGTATGCATAGTCAGCGATCGTAGTACGCTCTTGGGATCGTAGAGTCAACAACACGATCTGAATCATAGAGCACAACAATCCAAATCGTAGAGCAACATCTGTCATGTCAGAAAACGTTAAAGCCACATGAGTTGTTAATTCAACATTACGAGGAATGGATCCTAAATACTACAGTGCCCATCAGTCCCAGAATAAATGAAATATCCTTAGGATGCAACAAAGAAGCGTATTGAAGAAGCTAAGGATAGTACTATGAATGAAAAGGGACAAAACACCTTTTCAGGTGGTAGGTGAAAAAGCAGCCTGCAGTGTCAGTGGTCCAGGATGCAGAATTCAGAAGATGTACAGAAATGTCTCCATCACAGTACAGAAAATTCAGATGCATTTAATACCACAACGGATGGATCCAACGGATAGTTTTCAAAATCACATATATACAGATCAGACAGATGAGAGAGTAAGGAAGTATAAACATTCAACGTGAAGAACTCTCTAAGGCTCAACTCTACGATCTGAGATATTAAAAAGCTTGCTCAGCTACTCAGCTACTACGAACCAGAGCTTACACAGTAAACTGAGTAGCAACCTTCAGAACGCAACAACAACAATCATCAATCAACTGAAGAAGTATATCAAGTCTGCTGGACTTGAAGAGTTCGCAGTGAACTGTAAGAAAGCCAAGTCTGTTGGACTTGAAGAGTTCAAAAGTGAACTGGAAAAGTTCCTAGACTGTTGGTCTAGAAGGAATCTGTGTGATTCAGAAGATTGTATAAGACATCCTTAGTGGATATCCTACTCGTTGAGTAGAAGAGTGGACTAGGAGCTTTGAGTGCTCCGAACCACTTAAAAACAACTGTGTCATTTACATTCATACTATAACTGCTATATCTGCCATAACTGCCTTAACTGCTCATAACTACATTGCTTGATAAAAGAGATTAAAACAAACACTAATTCCGCAAAGTCTTAATAATTATCTTAGATCAAGCTACAAAGAAAAGATTATAAATTATCTATTCAACCCCCCTTCTAGATAACTTGTGCCTACTAAGAACTAACATACTATAGCCACCATCTCGGACCATCACTCCGTTCCCCGACTAGTCCTAGCTATATTCTCATTTCATGAAGAGAATAATGAAAGCAAAGGGTAAGCTCAACTAGCCCAGTAAAGAATATTATGACTAAGATAATGCAGAATAAATTATCGTTAGCTTTCAATAGTGTAAAACTGATAGAATATAATAGACAATCAATCTAACTGCAGTGGAACAAGCAATCCATTAGAAGAGTTAAGTAGGGCATAATATATACTATCTTCTATGATTTAAAAGTTCATCATCAATGTGACGCCCCCTAAATAGGTATACATCACCCATTCTGAGTCGTCAAATACATGGTACAGAATACAACCATAACTTAATTATACAACGGTCGTGCAAAATACGACAACACAATAGTTAAGAGTTTAAATACGAATATTGTCTTCTAGACAATATCCAAACTCAAATTCAATCTCATTATAATTATTATCACATTATTTCACATAATAGCGAGGACTACTAAAACAACCATCTGGACCGTCAATCCATTCCCCGACTAGTCTCAGCTATATTCTCATTTCCTTGAAGAGAACAGTGAAAGAAAAGGGTGAGCTCAACTAGCCCAGTATGAAATATTATGACTTAAGATAATGCAGAATAAATTATCCTTAGCCTTCAACAGTATAATAATTGATAGAATACAATAGACAACAAGTTTTAGATAACAACTGCAACGGAATAAGTAATCCATTAGAAGAGTCAAGTAGAGTATGATATCTACTATCTTCTATGATTTAAAAAAAGTATCATCAATTTTATCGCTGAGACTCAGCTTAATAAATAATCCACAACACTGATTCACTGAATTGTCCATGCACTACGGGCCAAGGATATTCATTAGTATCACGACCACAAATTATCCATGCACTACGGGCCAAGGATATTCGTGTTTTCACCAATGGTCCTGAACATGCCAAACAAAAATTCATCTTTGCACCCTTGGCAGAAGAGAACGCATGGTCATGATCATACCAATAACTTTCGCTGAGACTCAGCTCAATAAATAATCTACATCACTTATAACATTACAGGTCATAATTACACCGAATAATCCCTGGTCATAATCATACCAATCAACAGTTCATCATAATATAAGCATGAGAATAATGACAATAATATAAAAATTCAATCAAACGAGATCAAGGATAAATATTAAAGATTTTATAATTTAATTTATCCAGAATTCAAGAATATCTAAATTATCAACATGATACTGCTTTGTGGAGTAAAATTCAAGAATAATAATGTATCAAAAATGATTTGGACCAAAAAGAAATTAATTTTTATCATGAATAGTACCCGGGTGAATAGTACTCTGTGAATAGTACTTCAGGAATAGTACCCCGTGAATAGTACTCCGACATGAAAAGTTTAAAACTTATCAAGAATTCTTAGAATAATATTTCCATGAAAAGATACTGGATGAAATGCAGGCATGATTAGGACCGTTGATGAAAACACGATTATCTTTGGCCCGTAGTGCATGGATAATTCGTGGTCGTGATACTAAAGAATATCCTTGGTCTGTAGTGCAGGGATGATTTGATGATGTGGATTATTTATTAAACTGAGTCTCAGCAATAAAATTGATGATAAATCTTTTAAATCATAGAAGATAGTAGATTTTATGCTCTACTTGACTCTTCTAATGGATTGCTTGTTCCGCTGCAGTTAAACTTGATGTTTGTTATATTGTATCAGTTTAACACTGTTAAAGGCTAACGATAATTTATTTTGCATTATCTTAGTCATAATATTTCTTACTGATCTAGTTGAGCTCACCCTTTTGCTTTCATTGCTCTCTTCAGGAAATGAGAATTTAGCAAGAACTAGTCGGGGAACGGAGTGATGGTCCAGATGATAGCATTAGTAGTCCTCACTATTCTATGAAATAGTGTGATAATAAATGTCTTGAGGACTTATTTTGAGTTTGAATACTGTCTAGTAGACAATATTTGTATTAAAACTCACAACTCATGGTGTATATTTAAGGTTGTATTTGTATTATGTACCATTTATTTGGCGACTCAGAATAGGTGATGTATACCTATTTTGGGGGCTTCACAGTTAGTATCAAAGCTTAGGGATATGATCTCTGACTGAGATGTGAGACTAAGAACTAGGAGGGGAGAGACGGGGAATTCCTTCGCTAATATGACCTACTTAAGTTTATTTTGTTTTTAATTGGTCGGTCAGAGTATAGGGATAATATGTGATATGTCTATTATTTTGTGGCAGTATTTGAAAATGGCATCTGAAAATGTAGAGATAAGCAATGAAGCACATGAGACCGTTGAGTCACCAAAGATCAATACCCGGGATAATGTGCAACAGGAAAATAATAATCCCCAAGGAAATAACAACACCAATCAGATGATAAACGATGGGATGTTCAGAGGCTTTATGCAATTCATGAAACATCAGGCGAGAGAGACTCCTGTTCAAAATGCAGGTGGAAACACTCGAAACCCACGGTCGGTCACCGCTAATCAGTTCAAGGAACTGGGACCACCGAAGTTTTTGGGAAAGCCAGAACCAATTAAGGCAGAGACGTGGATAAAGCAGATCACCAAGATATTTGATGTCTTTGAATGCCCAGGGGAGAAAAAGGTTCCATTCGCCACCTTTATATTGCATGAAGAAGCAGATCATTGGTGGGAATCTGTAAGACGTACCCAGCCTGACGCACTCAAGATGTCTTGGGAGAAGTTCCAAGAGCTGTTCAACGACAAGTACTTTCCCGAAAGTATTCGTCACATGAAGGAGGTGGAGTTTATCAAGTTGGAGCAAAACAATATGACCGTGTCGCAATACGAGGCTAAATTTACGAAGTTGTCCCGATTTTCATCCCATTTGGTTGATAATGAGGCGCGAATGACGCAAATGTTTCTAAGAGGTTTGAAACCCGATATACCTCAATACCTCATTTCTCACAAACTTTGTTTATATTCTGATGTTGTGAATAGGGCTCAGTTATTGGATCGCTATAATGAGTCAGCACAACCGAAAGGTAAATAGCAACAACACGATAATAATCGTACCGGTGGCAACGGCCATCGGAACAATGATAACCATCGTGGGGTAAATTATCATGCCAAGAATGGTAACCACTTCGGTGGTAATCATGGCCAAGATAATAGGAGTGGAAATTTCAAGAAGAGGAGGTTCAATAATGATGGAAAGATAGTAGCACCAGTATCCGTTTCAAAGGAAGAAGAACGACCACCGGTTGTATGTTTCAAATGCGGACAAGAGGCACACATCCGTCCAAACTGTACGCAGCAATCCAAAGAGTGTTTTAATTGCGGAAAAGAAGGTCACCTAGCTTGATTTTGTCGTATGGTGAAGTCAAGTCCAGCTGGGATGGTGACACCAAAGGATGTCTCAGACAAGTCAAAGTTTGTAGTTTAAGTAAGAGCGTTTGTCGAGGAACTCGAACGAAGTTGTCACGGGTAAGTTAATCATAAATTCTTGCAAAGTCTATACCTTATTAGATACCGGTTCTACCCATTCTTTTATCTCTCTTGCTTGCGCTCAACATTTAAATTTGACCCCAGAGAAGTTAGACTTTGACTTATTGGTTGAAACTTCGTTAATAGAAACTTTCATTACCTCTACTGTTTATAAATCTTGTTGATTCAAATCGACACTTTCACGTTACCTGTCGATCTTATCTCTATGAAAATACTTGCCCTTGATGTGATTTTAGGAATCGATTGGTTAACTATTCATCGTGCTAAAATTGATTATATTCGTAATGTTGTTAGCTTTTATATTCCTAACCAACCTGTTATGTGAATTAAAGAAACCAAACCTCTAAATTCAATCATTTTCATATCAAGCCATAAGTAAAGAGTCCCGAGCCTTTCGCTGGTGACTTCCTTGTGTGGAATGCATCGAAGTCAGACTTTTTGTAGGCGACACCGTGAATGACGATGGCAAGTTGATAGGTATCAATGTGACGTGTTATCCAAGTCTTGGATGTGGGTCACAGTTTTGAATGATATTTCTATCGTAAATAAATTTCTTGACGTATTCTTGAAGACTTCTTGGCCTACCCCAGAGCGTGAAATCGAATTTTGTATTGACCCCGGTACAAAACCCCATTTCTAAAACCCTTAAATATTTTTTCAACTAAAACGAACGTAACATGCGCCAAAGACATCGGCTCGAGCTGTCGAAGATTACGATCGTACCATTCAATACCATCGTGGAAAAACGAATGTGGTAACTAACGCGTTGAGTAGAAGATCGTATGCGCTTACGAGTGCGAATATACGAACCTACGTGAAGATAATGAATATATGATTAGAACCGACTTTAGTCGATACTGTTAAAGCTGCTAAAGCTACAGACCTGGAGCTGATGAATACGAAGAAGAAGGTTCAAGATGGACGTTATTTTAAAAAGAAAGAGTTACTGAAGAGAGGAAATCTCAACCCTCGATTTAATTGGCCCATTTGAAATCCTCAATCGAGTAGGAAGTGTGGCCTATAGGCTCGTTTTACCGCCAAATATGTCGCGTTTTCATAATGTTTATCACGTACCGATGTTACATAAATATGTGGACGACCCGAACCACATTATTAATTTACGAACCGGACGAGATAGCGGATAATTTAACGTATGAAGATGTACCTATTAAAAGCTTGAAATATATTTTACGCTCAAAAGGTTATACCTCAAGAGTTAGAATCTGGCGAAGTGTCCTCATTTGTTCGGTATACCAGGTACGTACGTAAATTTCGAGTGCAAAATTTCATAAGGAGGGGAGATTGTAAAGTTCCAAATTTTACGAATAAAGATTTAATTTTCTCAAAATATTTTTTTCAAAATTATGGTGTGGATTTGAGACAATGTTATAGTTGTGGGTAATATTTATAAATTTTGAAAAGTATGCAAGTTGTTGTATAATATTCGATTGGTCAGGAAATATTCTTTTTATCGAGGAATATCCGTACGACGGTACAATCATTAGTGGACCCCACAACAGAATTATTATCGGATTGAGAAAATGATAAAAATATTTTTATGAAAATAACGGCGGAAGTTTTACCGTTAACTGTTGAAACAACCGGTGTTAAAGTACAGTAATACGTGTGGTTGCATAGTAGCACACGGTATTTATTATTGATGCTTATGTGAGAAGTCATCACTCAGTTTTGTTCAATTATTGCTACAGTAATTATTGCATAAGATCTCACGTTATTTGATTCAATTATTATCTATATTTTATATATTAGTAAATCAATAATTGAGACGACGAAGTTATTAATATTATTATTTGCAATATTAACGATGTCTAGAAGTTCTGTCAAGGAGAGGTTTGGTAACTTAATTGCGTGCCAATAGGGAGAAATCCTTATTGGAAAATTCCCTCTTTCCTGGGAACGACCTGGTCGATTAATAGTGTGAATTATAATAATGATGAATTTTGTTTTATTATTATTATAAATGTAATAAAACAGAAAAATTTTATACAAAACATAATACTTTTTATAAAGTTTTGTTTTATTTGATTATAAATATAATATAATATATTTTTTATGCACAGTATTTGCATAGTGACTGTATAGTATTTGCATAGTAAAATCTTTTTATATAAAACAGAATACTTTTATAAAGTTATTTATTTTATTAGATTATAAATAGAATATATTATATTTTATTATGCATAGTGTTTACATAGTGTCTGCATAGTGTTTGCATAGTAAAATCTTTTTATATAAAACAGAATACTTTATAATGTTATTTGTTTTATTAGATTTTAAATAATATATATATATATATATATATATATATATATTATAAATAGAATATATTATATTTTATTGCATAGTATCCTTTCTATTCTCCTATAAATAGGATGCTTAGTTAGAATTAAAAACATACCAGAAATTCAGAGAATTCTTCTTCTATAATCTTGAGTGTATTTCTTTAGACTTTAAAAAAGCTTTGAGCGTAGAAAACAGTATAAGTTTTCTTCAAGAATATCCTCGTCCTTCCAGTAGGAATACTCTTCTTTCTAAGGTAAGGGATATTATTTCTTTCGTATTCAAGAAGAGAGCTTCTGTTATTTTATTCTTTATTATTATGTTGGAATAACGTGTCTATGCGAAGTACCGCATACATGATGAAATTCTTCTGTTATTCCATTCTTTATTATTCTATTGGGATAACCTGTCTGTGCGGTCTATCGCATGCCTGGTGAATTATGTATTTATTCCATTCTTTATTATTCTTTTGGAATAACCTGTCTGTGCAGTCTATCGCATGCCCGGTGAATTCTGTTGTTATTCCATTCGTTATTATTCTATTGAAATAACCTGTCTGTGCGGTCTAATCGCATGCTTGGTGAATTCTGTTGTTATTCCATTCTTTATTATCCTGTTGGAACATCCTGTCTCTGCGGATTACGCATGACCTGGTTCCATTCTTTATTATTCTGTTGGAACATCTTGTCTGTACGGATTACACATGACCTACTCCATTCTTTATTATTCTGTTGGAATATCCTGCCGTGTGGATTACGCATGACCTGGTTCCATTTTTTATTACTCTGTTGGAATAACATGTCTATGTGGATTACCGCATGCATGGTGAATGATCCTTTGTATTCATTCCTTATTAACTTGTAGAAATGATCTGTCTACGTGGATTACCGCATAGCTGGCAAAAATCCATTTGCAGTTTCATATATTCTATTATGTTCAGTTGGTTAAAGTTTTGGCTTCTATACTCCATAAAATTAGTAGAATATTCTGGAAATTTGCGCTTCATCCAGTATCTTTTTATGGAAATATTTTTCTGAGCATTCTCGAATTTTACTCCACAAAGCAGTATCATGTTGACAATTTGAACGTTATTGAGTTCAGGATAAAATAACTTATAAATCTTTAAAATTTATTCTTGAACTTGTTTTATTGAATTGTCATCATCCTCATGCCTATATTATGTTGAAAGTCATATGTGGCCTGTAGTGCATAGATGGACTTGGTATGATTATGACCAGGGATTATTCGGTATAATCATGACCGTAATGTTACAAATGATGTGAAAAAAAGTTCTCATTGGCCCGTAGTGCATTGATGGACAGTTTTTGGTGTGATTATGGCTATGGATTCTCTTCGGCCAAGGGTGCAAAGATGAATTGTTTTATGGCATGATCAGGACCGTTGATGAAAACACGATTATCTTTGGCCCGTAGTGCATGGATAATTTGTGGTCGTGATACTAAAGAATATCCTTAGTCTGTAGTGCAGGGATGATTTGATGATGTGGATTATTTATTAAGTTGAGTCTCAGCGATAAAATTGATGATAAATCTTTTAAATCATAGAAGATAGTAGATTTTATGCTCTACTTGACTCTTCTAATGGATTGTTTGTTCTGTTGCAGTTAAACTTGATGTTTGTTATATTGTATCAGTTTAACACTGCTGAAGGCTAATGATAATTTATTCTGCATTATCTTAGTCATAATATTTCTTACTGGGCTAGTTGAGCTCACCCTTTTACTTTCATTGCTCTCTTCAGGAAATGAGAATGTAGCAGGGACTAGTTGGGGAACGGAGTGATGGTCCAGATGATAGCATTAGTAGTCCTCACTATTCGATGAAATAGTGTGATAATAAATGTATTGAGGACTTATTTTGAGCTTGAATACTGTCTAGTAGACAATATTTGTATTAAAACTCACAGCTCATGTTGTATATTTAATGTTGTATTTGTATTCTGTACCATGTTTTTGACAACTCAGAATAGGTGATGTATACCTATTTTGGGGGCGTCACAGATAGTATCAAAGCTTAGGGATATGATCCCTGGCTGAGATGTGAGACAAGAACTAGGAGGGGAGAGACGGGGAATTCC
The DNA here is from genome assembly GCA_020205505.1 of Panax japonicus. NCBI lineage: Eukaryota > Viridiplantae > Streptophyta > Magnoliopsida > Apiales > Araliaceae > Panax > Panax japonicus. Next base: position 57,465,612 of record CM035093.1, read on the forward strand.
TTCGCTAGTATGACCTACCTAAGTTTATTTGGTATTTAATTGGTCGGTCAGAATATAGGGATAATATGTGATATGTCAATTGTTTTAGTGAATTTGTAAGAAATAATGAAGGAATGAGCTTCTATTTATAGAAGAATGGACTGAATAGTAACCAATCCATGAACGGTCCAGATTGATTTACTTTAAACGGACGGTCCAGATTGGTTTACAATAAAATATAATATATTCTATTTATAATCTAATAAAACGAATAACTTTTAAAAAGATTTTACTATGCAAACACTATGCAGGCGCTATGCAAATACTATGCATAATAAAATATAATATATTCTAATTATTGTTTAATAAAACAGATAACTTTATAAAAGTATTCTGTTTTATATAAAAAAAATTTACTATTAGCCTAATAAAACGAATTGCTTTATAAAAGTATTCTGTTTTATATAAAAAGTTTTTCTGTTTTATTACATTAATAATACTAATAAAACAAAACTTCATCATCATTATTATTATTCACACTATTAATCGACCAGGTCGTTCCCAGGAAAGAGGGGGCTTTCCAATAAGAATTTCTCCCTATTGGCGCGCAATTAGGTGACCAAACATTTCCTTGGCAAAACTTTTAGACATCGTTAATAATGCAAATAATAATATTAATAACTCTGTCATCTCAATTATTGATTTAATAATATGTAAAATATCGACAATAATTGAATCAAATAACGTGAGATACTATGCAACAATTACTGAATTATAATTGAACAAAACTGAGTGAGTTCTCATGTAAGCATTAATAATCAATACCTTATGCTACTATGCAACCACGCGTATTCCTGTACTTTTAACACCGAGTGTTTCAACAGTTAACGGTAAAACTTCCGCCGCTATTTTCACAAAAATATTTTTGTCGTTTTCTCAATCCGATAATAATTCTGTTGTGGGGTCCACCAATGATTGTGCCGTCGTACGAATAATCCCTGTTAAAATGAATATTCCCCGACCAGTCGAATATTATATAACAACTTGCGTACTTTGCAAAATTTATAAATATTACCCACAACTATAACATTATATCAAATTCATTCAAAAATGATAATTATAGAAAATTCATCGTTATTCATAAAAGTTGGGGTCTTACAATCTCCCCTTCTAATGAAATTTTGCCCTTGAAATTAGGGTACGTACCTGGTATGTCGAAGAGGTAAGGATACCTTGATTTCATTTCAGATTCTAACTCCCAGGTCATTTCCTCAACATCGTGGTTCCTCCATAAAACTTTAACTTGAGGTATAACCTTGGAGCGTAGAATTTGTTCATTCTTATCCAAGATTTGAACAAGAACCTCTGCATACGTTAAATCTTCCGCTATTTCGTCTGGTTAACTCAATAATGTGGTTCGGGTCTTTCACATATTTACGTAACATGGATATATGAAAAACATTATGAACACGAGACATACCTGGAGGTAAAGCAAGTTTATAGGCTACAGTCCCTACTCGATCGAGGATTAAAAATGGGTCAATGAATCGATGATTGAGCTTTCCTCTCTTTCCAAAACTCGTAACTACTTTCCATGGAGCAACACATAAAAACACATGATCTCCAATATCGAATTCCACGTCCTTTCGGATGAAGATCAGCATAACTCTTTTGTCGGTCTTGTGAAGTTTTTATACGTTGTCGGATAATTTGAATCTTTTTCGTAGTCATACATACCAACTCTGGTCCCAACAATGTTGCTTCACCCACCTCATACCAGCATATTGGAGAACGACACTTTCTTCCATGCAACGCTTTGAATGGATCCATTCCAATGCTTGCTTGATAACTGTTGTTGTAGGAAAACTCCACCAATGGTAAGAACTTGTCCCAACTTCCCTTGAAGTCAAGGACACAGAGTCTTAATAAATCTTTAAGAGTTTGAATAGTCCTCTCTGATTGTCCGTCCGTTTAAGGATGATATGCCGAACTAAATCGTAAATCCGTGCCCATAGCTTTTTGCAAACTAACCCAAAATCGTGAAGTGAATCTCGATCAGAAACTATGGATACTGGCATACCATGCAGTCTTACAATCTCGTTTATGTACATACGTGCAAGACTTTCAAGTGTATAAGTTTCTCATATATGTAAGAAATGAGCAGACTTGGTCAATCTATCAACAATAACCCAAATTGCATCTATGCCTTGAGAAACCTTGGGAAGACCAGTAACGAAATCCATGGTAATATGCTCCCACTTCCATTCTAGAATTTCAAGCAGCTGTAATGGACCTTTTGGTACTTGATGCTCCGCCTTGACTCGTTGATAAGTTAAACACCTTGAGATAAACAGCGTTATCTCCCTCTTTATATTGCCCCACCAAAATGTATGTCGAAGATCATGATACATTTTAGTACTCCAAGGATGGATTGCAAATGGTGTGTTGTGTTCCTCCATCATGATTTTATACTTTAAATTAGGGTCGTTAGGAACACAAAGTCTGGAGTTGACTCGAAGTATTCCTTCTTCATCGATTCTTGCATCTGGCATAGCACCTTCTTGTAATTTCTTCCTCATATGCATCACCTCCAGGTCTGTAGCTTGAGCAGCTTTAACTTTATCGATTAAATTCGGTTCTACTCGTATATTCTCCATCATCACGTGGGTCCCTGGAGTCTTTATCTCTATCTCCATCCTTTTCAAGTCATACAAAATGGGCCTTTGCGTTGACAATATCGCACTCTTACCCACATATAATCTTCTACTCAATGCGTTAGATACCACGTTTGTTTTTCCAGGATGGTATTGGATGGTATAATCATAATCTTTCAACAGTTCAAGCCAACGTCGCTGTCGCATGTTGAGTTCCTTTTGAGTGAAGAAATATTTGAGGCTTTTATGATCCGTAAAGATCTCCACTTTCTCTCCATACAAGTAATGCCTCCAAATTTTTAGTGCAAAAACAACAGTTGCCAACTCTAGATCTTGAGTATGATAATTCCTCTCATATTCTTTGAGTTGTCGAGAGGCATAGGCTATGACTTTCCCATGTTGCATGAGAACACATCCTAACCCTTTGCCTGAAACATCACTGTAGATGACAAATCCCTCCGAGCCAGATGGTATTGTCAGAACAGGTGCTGAAATGAGTCTTCTCTTGAGTTCTTGAAAACTCTTCTCATATTCCTCACTCCAACTGAATTTTGTATCTTTTCGAGTCAGCTGAGTTAATGGAGTAGCGATTCGAGAAAACCCTTCTATGAATCTCCGATAATAACCAACTAAGTTGAGAAAGCTATGTACTTCGGTCACTGATTTAGGTTGTTCCCAGCTTTGAATGGCTTTAATCTTTGTCGGGTCAACAGATATTCCATGACTTGATAACACGTGCCCAAGGAATGCTACTTCCTCAAGCCAGAACTCGCATTTCTTTAACTTGGCATAAAGCTTATATTCACGAAGCTTTTGGAGTATCAGCCTCAAGTGTTGCTCATGATCTTCACGGCTTTTGGAATAAATAAGGATGTCATCAATGAAAACGACCACAAAGTGATCCAAATATTCCTTGAATACTCGGTTCATCATATCCATGAAGGCAGCAGGAGCATTAGTCAATCCAAAAGACATGACTAGAAATTCATAATGCCCGTACCGAGTTCTGAAATCCATTTTTGGAATGTCATCAATTCTAATCTTCAATTGGTGATATCCGAAATGAAGATCAATCTTTGAAAAGAATTTGGCACCTTGCAACTGGTCAAACAGGTCATCAATACGTGGCAATGGGTACCTATTTTTTATGGTGACATGATTCAACTCCCGATAATCAATACAAAGTCGCATACTCCCATTTTTCTTCTTCACGAATAGAACAGGAGCACCCCAAGGAGAAGTACTAGGATGAATAAAATCGATGTCTAATAATTCCTGCAGTTGGGTTTTTAACTCCTGAAGTTCAATAGGAGCCATTCGATATGGGGCTTTGGAAATAGGTTTTGTACCGGGTTCAAGGTCGATACAAAATTTAATTTCACGCTCTGGGGGTAGGCCAGGAATTTCTTCAGGGAATACGTCATAAAATTCATTAACAATAGAAATATCATTCAAAACTGACGTATTTTTGTTTAGATCCGTGACATGAGCTAAGAAAGCTTGACATCCATTTTTTAATAAACGAAAAGTTTATGGCTTGAGATGACAGTGATTGATTTTAATGGTTTGGTTGCTTGAATTTGCATAATAGGTTGGTTAGGAATATGAAAGCTAACAACCTTACAAAAATAATTAATTTTTGCATGATGAGTAGTTAACCAATCAATCCCTAGAATTACGTCAAATGCAAGTATTTTCAATGAAATAAGATCAATAGGTAATGTGAGGGTACCGATTTGAACCAAACAAGACTTATAAATAGTGGATGTTATGAAGGTTTCTCCAAACGGAGTTTCAACAGATAAGTCAAATTTTAATTTCTTCGGAGTCAAATTTAATCGTTGAGCGCAAGTAGGAGAAATAAAAGAATGGGTAGAACCGGTATCAAATAAGGTATAGACTTCGCTAGAGTTTATGATAAGCTTACCCGTGATGACCTCATTCGGGTTTCTTGCTTTTTCGGAGGTCACGACAAACGCTCTCCCTTACACTACTGGCTTTGACTTTTCTGGGGCGTCCTTTGGTGCCTCCATTCTAGCTGAACTTGTCTTCGGTGAACGAAAAAATCGGGCTAGATGATCTTCTCTTCCATAATTATAACATGTTTTGGACGGCATCGCACAGTTTGGACTGATGTGTCCCTCCCCTCCGCATTTGAAGCATGTGATAGGTGGTCGTTCTCCTTCCTTAACAACGGGTGCTGATGCTGACGTCTTTCTATCATTGTTGAATCTCCTCTTCATGAAATGTTCATTCTTATTGCTTTGGCAATGATTACTTCTGAAGTGGTTACCATTTCTGGCATATTGATTCCCTCCCCACTTATTGTCACCGCTTTGATGAATATTATCACTGGTATTATCATTTTGTAGGCTGCTCTCTTTTTGTTGGGTTGACTCATTATCGCGCTCCAATAATTGAGCCCTATTAACAACATCTGAATACAAACATAGTTTATAAGAGATAAGATATTGACGTATCTCAGGTTTCAAACCTCTTAGAAACATTCAAGTCATTCTCTATTCATTATCAACCAAATGGGACGCAAACCGGGATAGCTCAGCAAACTTGGCTTCATACTGCGACACGGTCATCTTGTTTTGTTCTAGTTTAATGAACTCTGTAGGGCTTCGGCACAGAAACGCACAGCGAAAATTAAAATTTTAAAGCAATTTCCGAAACCCTAAAACAGGATCCATGCGAAAATCAATTAATTCAGAGGGTAGAAATTTTACCGATTAGATTTGCTAGAACCGATCCAGTCGAATCTCCAACGTAATTCAAGCGGACTGCGTCTCTACGGTATCCACACGAACGCTCTGCACGAATCGTCCTACGATCTGCAGAAAAGGGAGTATGGTACTAGCCACCAAGGATGGATTTTCAGAACTTTTCTCTCTAGCTTCTCTCTCAAGAGCGGCTAGGGTTTGGTTATGAAATGAGATGATTATTCAAAGTGGAGGCTACATATCATATATATAGCAAAATAAAAACCACTATTCAAAACCCTAATTTGTAAAATCCGAATTTATTTATATATATATATATATATATATATATATATATATATCTTAATTAAGTCTTACTTAATTAATATACCTATATATATAAATTATCCTATTAATTTAAATTCGTAATTTAAATACTATCAATCATATTGATATATTTAAATCCTTTAAATTAATTCCCTTTTAATAACGTTCTATGTGTGTGACCCTATAGGTTATTATTACGTTGGCAATAATTTTAAAATCATATTATAAATTTATAAACAGTGAGCGGCATCTAGTAATGCATCACTGCTACCCAAGTAATAATAAGATCGATGATTCGATGTAACCTTTTGTGACCAATGTTTCAATGCAATTTAATCCTTTTAACCTTAATATCCTAGATTAAACTCGAGTCATGGAATGTGTCATACTCTTCATAATTTAATCTGAGTTTTCTTGATCAATGAGTAGACTATATGAAACAAATCACTATTTGAGCATGGCCATGCATTTCATAGTCCTACTCAATCAAGAGGCCTATGGATATCACCCATAATGTATAGGATGGTTAAATTCCATCTAGATCACTCATATTTCTCACATGATTAATGATGAACCCAATAATCACCTTTATAGTCCACCCGATTAAAGGTGACATTTGATGATATCAAAGTACATAAATTCTCGTGTAGTAATATAGCGATTTCAGGTCGGAGGACCATTACATCATTGTCACTATGAGAATTGCTAATGACACTTCGCATAATGCTCCGTATAGAATTCTCATGGTGGGTTTGTCCAGTACATCGTTCTCTAACATATACCTATGCATTGACTTAATATCTCATATATTTATGACCAATGAGATTTGGTCATCAGTCAATCCACATACTAGTCTCAATGCATCATTGTTGTCCCATCAACAATGATACTCGACTAGGGACATTTAAGAACACTGATACTAATGGTAATATATAATCTCATGTTCAAGTCACATACTTGAAACTATATAATTTGTATCACTATTCTAAGAAATTTTATTATGTTAACAATTATTTTACGCAGTAAATAAAACCATAATAAAATCATATATTTATTCAATCAAATATAATATCAAAACGTTAAACAATTATATCAAATAATTGGCCTCTAGGGCATAAACTCTAACAAACTCTACCTCTTTCATGTGATGAATACTTTCGGGAAAGTACTTCTCGTTTAACAGTTCTTGGAACTTCTCCCAAGACATCTTCAGTACGGCAGGTTGAGTACGCTTTACAGATTTTCACCAGTAATCTGCCTCTGCCTGCAACATGAAGGTGACAAAGGGAACCTTTTGCTCCTCGGAGCTTTCCAAGACATCAAATATCTTGTTGATCTGCTTTATCCACATCTCCGCCTTAAGTGGTTTTTAATCTCCAAAAAACCCCGGTGGTCCCAGTTCCTTGAACTTCTTAGCGGTGACCGTCCGAGAGTTGCCAGTTTTTCCACCTACATTTTAGACAGGAGCCGTTCTTGCCTGATGTTGCATGAATTGCATAAAGCCTCTGAACATTCCATCGTTCATCATCTAGTCAGTGTTGTTGTTTGCCTGAGGATTGTCGTCTTCCTGATGCACATTATCCTGATTATTGATCTGTGGAGACTCGACGGTCTCCTGTGCTCCATTGATGTTCTCAACATTCTCGGATGCCATTTTCAAACAATGTCACAAAACAATGGTTAATTAATATATCACATATTATCCCTATACTCTGACCGACCAATTAAATATCAAATAAAGTTAGGTAGGTCATACTAGCGAAGGAATTCCACGTCTCTCCCCTCATAGTTCTTGTCTCACATCTCAGCCAGGGTTCATATCCCTAAGCTTTGATACCAACTGTGACATCCCCAAAATAGATACACATCGCCTATTCTAAGTCACCAAATACATGTTATAGAATACAAATACAATCTTTAATATACAACAAGAGTGCTGTGAGAACAGTGAAAGAAAGGGTGAGCTCAACTAGCCCAGTAAGAAATATTATGACTAAGATAATGCAGAATAAATTATCATTAGTCTTCAACAGTGTTAAACTGATAAAATACAATAGACATCAAGTTTAACTGCAGCGGAACATGTAATCCATTAAAAAGTCAAGTAGAGAATAAAATCTACTATCTTTTATGATTTAAAAAGGTTTTTCATCACTTTTATCGCTGGGACTCAGCTTAATAAATAATCCACATCATCTCTGCACTACAGCAAAGGATATTCATAAGTATCACAACCACAAATTATCCATGTACTACGGGCTAAGGATATTTGTGTATTCATCAATAGTCATGATCATGCCAACAACTGCCCATTAATGTACTATGGGCCAATGAGGACTTTTACCACATCATTTGTAACATTACTGTCATGATTACACCGAATAATCCCTTGTCATAATCATACCAAGTCCATCTATGCAGTACAGGCCACAGATGACTTTCAATAAAATATAAATATGAGGATGATGACAATGATATAAGAATTCAATAAAACAAGTTCAAGAATTAATTTATTCAGGAACTAATAACGTCCAAATTGTCAACATGATACTTCTTTGTAGAGTAAAATTTAAGAATGCTTAGAAGAATATTTCAACCAATTTCATGGAGTATAGAAGTCAAAACTTTAACCAACTGAGTATAATAAAGAATGGAATAACAAAAAAAATCACCATGCATGCAGTACTTCACATAGACAGGTTATTCCAACAGAATAATAAATAACGGAACCAGGTCAAGCGTAATACGCACCGACAGGATATTCCAATAGAATAATAAAGAATGAAATAACAACAGAAATAACCATGCATGCGGTACTTCGCATAGACAGGTTATTCCAACAGAATAATAAATAACGGAATCAGGTCCGGCGTAAAATGTACAGACAGGATATTCCAACAGAATAATAAAGAAGGAACCAGATCCGGTGTAAAACGCACAGACAGGATGTTCCAACAGAATAATAACGAATGGAATAACAGAAGTTCTCTTCATGAATATGAAAAAAATAATACCCCTTACCTTATAAAGAAGAGTACTCTAATGGTAGGGCGGGGATATACTTGAAGAAACTTGCACTACACTCAAAGCTTTCTTAAACGCTAAAGAAAAACGGTCAAGATAGAAGAATAATTCTCTCTAAAGTTTCTCTCTCTAGAGTTTCAGTGAATTCGTAAGAAATAATGAAGGAATGAGCTTCTATTTATAGAAGAATGGACTGAATAGTAACCAATCCATGAACGGTCCAGATCGATTTACTTTAAACGGACGGTCCAGATTGGTTTACAATAAAATATAATATATTCTATTTATAATCTAATAAAACGAATAACTTTTAAAAAGATTTTACTATGCAAACACTATGCATAATAAAATATAATATATTCTAATTATTATAAAATAAAATAGATAACTTTATAAAAGTATTATATTTTATATAATTTTTTTTACTATTATCCTAATAAAATGAATAACTTTATGAAAGTATTCTGTTTTATATAAAAAGTTTTTCTGTTTTATTACATTAATAATACTAATAAAACAAAACGTCATCATCATTATTATTATTCACATTATTAATCGACCAGGTCGTTCCAAAAAAAGAGAGGGCTTTCCAATAAGGATTTTTCCCTATTGGCGCGCAATTAGGTAACCAAACCTCTCATTGGCAGAACTTCTAGACATCGTTAATAATGCAAATAATAATATTAATAATTCTGTCATCTCAATTATTGATTTAATAATATATAAAATATTGACAATAATTGAATCAAATAACGTGAGATATTATGCAACAATTACTGAATTAATAATTAAACAAAACTGAGTGACTTCTCACGTAAGCATTAATAATCAATATAGTATGCTACTATGCAACCACGCGTATTCCTGTACTTTTAACACCGGGTGTTTCAACAGTTAACGGTAAAACTTACGCCGCTATTTTCATAAAAATATTTTTGTCATTTTCTCAATTCGAAAATAATTTCGTTGTGGGGTCCACCAATGATTGTTTCGTCGTACGAATATTCCCTATTAAAACGAATATTCCGCGACCAATTGAATATTATATAACAACTTACGTACTTTGCAAAATTTATAAATATTACCCACAACTATAACATTATATCAAATTCATTTAAAAATGATAATTATAGAAAATTTATCTTTATTCATAAAAGTTGGGGTCTTACATCTATTCTTAATTTTCAAAACAAGTTCATTATTGCTAGCATTCGTTGTTCATTCTCATGTTGTTATTATTACTACTTCCTATATCAGTGAACAATTGTTTGCTCACTCTTGCAATTAACACTACAGCTAAAGTGGAGAAAGTTGATGAGCCATCCACTAGCAAAGGAAAGGGCAAATTGTCCAAGTGCTGAAGGCTTATGAAAATTTTATCTTAATGAATTATGTTAAAGACTTGGTTTAATTTGTGATGTATTCCTGCACACTTATGTAATAATTTGAAGGTTAGATTACCTGGGATATATTTTGAGAATATGATGTAACCTTTAATGGGAAAGATGATTATTTAAGTTATTTAAATTACGTCTTTATCCTTTGATTATGGGTAGTTATATGTGATATTTAGGATAGTGAACACCAAGTCCTATGAGAATGGAGTACCTGAATTTGGGGGTGTCACACCACCTCCCACATAGAATTAATATCTAACTCCCCTCGGTAAAATGACAAATGGTGATGGGAATTCTCTTGTCTACCAGGGTAACTGTGTGTTCCAAAATATGACCATGCTAAAGCCCTAGGTGACCATAAGTCTGATTGTGGCAAAGGGTTTGGCCTTCCAATATGTACACACTCATAAGCCTGAATTTGTAATAATTTTACACAACCATTAATGCATTTAACTCCTTTCCTACTAACAATATATAAAGCTCTGTGAAAATATCCTAACACTGTAGCCCCCTAGGAGTAAATGACACAATCTTCAGCGTTGGCAATAAAAGATATATATCTTGGGTGCATACTATTCTTATTCCTATTTGGGAATAATATTGTCTCACACAACGTGATTTTCTCAACATGATCTCCGTTATTCTAGTCAGAACTACTTTTCTATTAAGGTAAATGATATTATTTTTCTCGTAAAGGATGTTATTTTCTTTCAATATTCGTAAAGGATATTATTTTTCTCGTAAAGGATGTTATTTTCTTTCAATATTCGTAAAAGATATTATTTTTCTCGTAAAGAATGTTATTTTCTTTCAATACTCGTAAGGGGTAACATTTTCTTTCATACTCCATATTATGCAAGTGATATTATTTCATTTCATATTACTATTAATGGGTACTATTAATATGGTACTATTCATGAGTACTATTCACAACAAAATTTAATTTACTGATTGAAACCCATATTAATATTATTATTATAATTAATATATCATAAATATTAATATAATAATAATTAATATTAATATTAACACTATCACTTCATGTACCTTAAGTGAACTTGCTCCTATAACATTAGAAAGACCCACAAAATCAGAGGTGGTTGGAATGTAACACTCCTCATAGGCTTGGGTTGTTGAGGTATTTGTTTCCCTCTTACTTCAAAGTTGTATAGACTGTATTGGTGATCCCAAATTTGTTTCTGCAAAAAATTTATCAAGGATTTTTCACTCTCAGTCTGTCATGTAAGATGAACACAAGCAAATATCAAGAACACTAAATATCAATAAATGTAATATTAAGTATATCCTACAATGTAAATAAATTAAACCTACTACTAATTGTGTACCATTTGAATAAGGTGATGTTGGCTGTAAATGGCCCGAGGCTCATAAGAACTGTCTAGGTCCCTTTCCAGTCAAGGTCGATAAATTTTCCAACGTGTTATTTTCATATACCAGGCCATGAATTAGAAATTTCATATTACTGTCCTTTGAGATAATCCATGTATGCCTCCCAAATCGAGATGTATTCCCCTCTCAAGGCCATACAATCCTCGATATAAGTAAATTTAATTTTGTTCTTTTTTCTAAGTTCCCCATGGTTTTAGCTGGGGATGGTATGCCTTGCATGAATCCAAACTGTCTCATCACACGATCTTGTATCTGAAATTCTACAATATCAAAGTGGATCAAAGGGACCCTACCAGATCCCAACAACCTCCCTTCAAAATTAAATCCATTGATTTTATCATCCCACCTCATGTAAGGCCGCCAAACCACCTCCTATATAGAATTAATATCTAACTCCCCTCGGTAAAATGACAAATGGTGATGTGAATTATCTTGTCTACCAGGGTAACTGTGTGTTCCAAAATATGACCATGCTAAAGCCTTAAGTGACCATAAGTCTGATTGTGGCCAAGAGTTTGGCCTTCCAATATGTACACGCTCATAGGCCTAAATTTGTAATAATGTTACATAACCATTAATGTATTTAACTCCTTTTCCTAGTAGCAGTATATAAAGCTCTGTGAAAATATCCTAACACTGTCGCCCCCCTAGGAGTAAATGACACAATCTTCAGCGTTGGCAATAAAAGACATATATCTTGGGTGCACACTATTCTTATTCCTGTGGAATAATATTGCTCCACACAACGACAACATGTAGGCCTTTGTGTGTCAACATACGACATCTTTACTTGCATTCTCAATACAATTATTTAATGTTCGTGCAACCAGAATAATGAAATTGCACATCACTTTTTTGAGCTAACATATTCAGCAGCTAATTCATCTCCAAAATAATCTCCAAAATAATCCCTAAAATAATTCAAAAGGGTGTCAAATAGGGGATAAATTAAGGGTTTGCCCACCACTGGTAACCCAAAAATAAAGTGGACATCCTTTAACGTTATTGTTATTTCTCCACAGTTTAAATGGAAAATATTAGTCTCCGGCTGCCATCTCTCCACCAGGGCAAATATGAGACCAAGGTCAGTTTGATGTACAACCCCTCGAAAACAAAAAACCCCAAACCCATATTTATCTAGAAGAATTTTTTGTTCTTTTGTCAAGTTCCATTGATTGTATTTTTGTTCGGTATACTGACTCGAGCCTAATTTTCTCTTATCTTTCCCTTGATATATGTCATCTGAGACATGATTTTGTTGATCATAAAGAACACTTGGGTCAATTAGCCCATAATCCCAACTGTCCATCTTATACCTAAAAATACAACATTAATCCATTATTAATATAAACATTTAGATAATAATAATAATAATAATAATAATAATAATAATAATAATATAATAATAATAATGCTGCTGCTACTACTACTACTACTACTACTACTACTACTACTAATAATAATAATAATTAAGTGTAATAATAATAATAAGTTATTATTATTATTATTAACCAAATCCTTTTTTTTTCTTTTTTTTAAACTCAAATTATAAATTTGTAAACTATTAAGAAATGGTACATGATTTAACAAAAAAAAAACATGAACAATAATGGTAACAATTTACAGTATAAGACTATTTAGTGAGTCATAATAAATTTAGTATGCACATAAAAAGTTAACAGATAACAAATTTTATTAGGTTTACTCATTAATACATAATAAATTTTTGTTTGATGCCACCAATTAATACATAAAAATAAATAAATAAAGGCTAGATGATGGAAGAGCAGGTAATTTTTTTAAGTTTATTTAATTTTGTATTGTTTTCTTGTCGGTTTTTGTTTGTTTCATCAAACATGTGGCCTTTAATTTACATTGTGCCACAATTAAATAAATAAAAAAACCACAATTTCACATTGTTTTTTTTTTTGCTAATTGGGAGAAAGGGTTTGAAAGTTAATACACTAACCAAGTCAAAAGCAGTTGGTAGGGTAATAACAAAACCAAATGGATAACAACAACTACAACAATAATAGCAACAACAATAATAATAATTATAATAATTATAATAAATAATATTAATATTATTACTATTATTATTAAAAATAATAATTATAACAATATTAATAACAATACCAATAATAAAAACAATAACAATAATATTAATAATAATACTAAATAACAGTAAAAATATCTTATAAATATTTTTGTGTTGTCAAAATTGTTGAATTCAATCCAGTCGATTCAACTTCTTGGTCAATTTCCTCTTCTTTCTCCCCTTAATTTTGTCTTAGAATAAGTCTTGGGCGACAGGATTTGAGTGACCGGTCTAGCGACCGACCGAATTTTTTTTTTATTTTTTTATTTTTTAAATGTCTCCCAAATAATTTATAAGATTTATTGTAACTGAAATTTTTACAGAAAAAATATTTTGGATATCATTTGGATACACGTAAAAAATATGTCTGTACAGACTGTACAGACATATTTTTTACGTGTATCCAAATGATATCCAAAACACTTTTTTCTGTAAAAATTCTAGTTCCAATAAATCTTATAAATTATTTGGGAGACATTTTAAAAAAAAAAAAAAAAATCGGCCGGTCGCTAGACCGGTCACTCAAATCCTGTCGCCGTAGAAGGACTGTTTGTCTTATGCTACTGATGTGACAATTCAAGATTTTAGTAATTGTAATTTAAAATATTTATTAAATGAAATAAATATTTTATTGATGTGGTTATTATTAGTAAATATTTATGACTAGATAATATTCTAAATTAAATTAAATTATAATTTAGAGAGTTGTAATATAACATGAGATGTTATATTGTTGATTAATAATTTAAAGTGGTATATTAAATTATTAAATAAAATTATGATGCAATTATAATGTTGTGATATTTGTTAAAGTGGAATATTTATTTAAATATAGTGTGTAAAATTAATTTATTTGATTAATGTTGGATACGAAAAATCCAAATAAATAATATGTGAGTATAAATTATAAACTGAATTGTTTATTGAAATAAATTAAAGTAATTTTTAAATTGATTTACCCAAACAAGGCTTAAGATATTAAGTCTTTATTTTAAAGACTTTTTACCAAACAAAGCCTTATGGCTTTTGGATTTTTTTTCTTTTATGAATTTTATTATAACAAATAAAATAAATAATATAAATATATATTTATAACTGATGATTTAATAGGGACAATTGGTAGACGTCGGTTATAAACGTTGAAAGTTTGAGGGGTGGCTGCGCGAAAATATATGGCTTAAGCCTAAGAGGAGAGAGAAAAAAAGTTCAGAGAATTGAGAGAGAACCTAAGAGTTTCAAGCGATTCTCAGTGGTTAGCAAGGATTTTAAAGCAACAAAAGGTATTTTTTTCCCATAACCTTAATATTATATATATATATACATATATAGTTCACGGCATAATTTATATGTTCTGAGAATTCAAAATTTTGGATTGATGTTATACAACCTATTATTTGGGATTGTATGTGGTTGTGTTGATTAGAGTTTATGTTTAAACAAGGACTTGTATGCTAATTATGGGTAAAAAGGAAGAAATTGTTTACAGTGTTTGTTTTTATGAATATTTTCTAATATGGCTTAGGAAAGTACCAATTATGATGGTCAATTAGTATGATAAACTGTAAATTGAAGCTTGTTTATGCTAGTTCATTAAGAAACGAAGAAAACGTAGTTTGAATGAAGTGATTTGGTGAAGAATTGAAATTACAGTGTTGCTTTTTGGGAAGGATGTCAAAAAAATAAGTTTTATATGAAAATGTGAAATTTGAGAAATTAAACTAGTATAATTGTTGTTAAATTGTTCTATGTTGAGGTATATGTTGGTAAACATGTTTATGATAGTTCTATATTAATTGTTGGTGTTAAATTCACAGTTTAATGGGTGAAGTTCGTGTTATTTGGGCTAAAGACGACTACTGTTCATGCCTTTCTGGTTATGTTTGTGCACTAGCGCAACTGCACCGGTGCCAAGGCCAGAAACGGCGTAGCTGCGCCGGTCCAAGGCTTAAGTATGGCGCAGCTGTGCCATACCCTGGTCTGAAACAGTGAAGTTTGCCTATTTGTAGGACATGACTAATGAACTTAATCTAGTTTGGCAAGCATGTTAATGATGTTTAATGTGACGCCCCCAAAACAGGTATACATCACCCATCTTGAGTCGCCAGATACATGGTACATAAATTCAAATACAACTTAATTATACAACAGTCGTGTAAAATACGACAAAACATAGCTGAGAGTTTAACCAAGAATATTGTCATCTAGACAATATCCACACTCAATGGTGTCCTCATTAAAATTATTATCACATTATTCCGTGGAATAGTGAGGACTACTAAAGCCATTTATCCTGGACCATCACTCCATTCCCCGACTCGTCCCAACTATATTCTCATTTTCTAAACAGAACAATGAAAGAAAGGGTGAGCTCAACTAGCCCAGCAAGAAATATTATGACTAAGATAAAGTAGAATAAATTATCCTTATCCTTCAACAGTATAACAACTGATAGAATACAATAGACAACAATTTTTAGATCAACAACTGCAGCAGAAATAAGCAATCCATTAGAAGAGTCACGTAGAGCATAAAATCTACTATCTTCTATGATTTAAAAAGTTTTTTTATCAACTTTATCGCTAAGACCTAGCTTAATAAATAAACCATATCATCGATTCTTCCCTGCACTACGGGCCAAGGATATTCATTAAATAATCAATGGTCATGACTATACCGAATAATCCTTGGTCATAATCATACTAAAAACTGTCCATCAATGCACTACAGGCCACTGAGGACTTTCACCACATCATTCATCGCATTACGGTCATGATTATACCAAATAATCCATGGTCATAATCATACCAAGTCCATCTATGCACGTAAGCCAAAGATGACTTTCATCATAATATAAGCATGAGAATGATGACAATGACATAATAATTCAATAAAACAAGTTCAAGGATAAATTTTAAAGATTTATAATTTAATTTATCCAGAAATCAATAATGTCTAAATTGTCAACATGATACTGCTTTGTGGAGTAAAATTCAAGAATAATATTCATGTACCAAAAATAATTTGGACAAAAAAGAAATATATTTTTCGGTTGAATAGTACCCCATGAATAGTACTTCAGGAATAGTATCCCGTGAATAGTACCCTCGACACGAAAAGTGCCTCAAATACTTAAGTGAATGATACTAGAGTGAATAGTAATTGGGTGAATAGTAACTCATGAATAGTATTCTGGGACGAAAAGTGCCCTGAATACCCGAGTGAATTATAATAGAGTGAATAGTAACTGGGTGAATAGTAACCCGTGAATAGTAACTCGTAAAAGAAAAATACCAAAGAAAATAATATTCCATGACGAGTACAAAATAAATGATATCTCATACGAGTATAATAGAATATACGAAACTGCAAATGGATTTTCACACGCCATGCGGTAATCCACGTAGACAGATCATTTTCACAATTTAATAAAGAATGAATACGAAAGGTCATTCACCATGCATGCGGTAATCCACATAGACAGGTTATTCCAATAGAATAATCAAGAATAGAATAACAGAAGAATTCACCAGGCATGTGATAAACCGCACAGACAGGTTATTCCTAACAGAATAATAGAGAATGGAACCAGGTCATGCATAATCCGCACAGACAGGATATTCCAAAAGAATAATAAAGAATGGAATAACAAAAGATTTCACCAGGCATGCGATAGACCGCACAGACATGTTATTCCAACAGAATAATAAAGAATAGAATAACAGAAGAATTTCACCATGTATGCGGTACTTCGCATAGACAGGTTATTCCAATATAATAATAAAGAATGGAATAACAACCCTTACGAGTATTGAAAAAAAAATAACTTTCTTCATGAATACAAAAGAATAATACCTCTTACCTCAGAAGAAAACTGGATACTGGAATAGTGAGGTAGTAGACTTCTCTTCTTCTTTCTCTCTATAATTTCTCTCTATAATAATTGCTCTATAGCTTTAGTGAATTGGTGAGAATGAAGGAAGAATGAGTTTCTATTTATAGGAAAATATAGTTCCAATAATTGCACATTTTGGGGCTCAAAATATTACAGTATAATACCTTGCCTTTTTTTCTTCCTTTTTAATTTAGTCCTGCAAGTATTATCAAACTTACACCAACTCCCCTAATAGTAAATCATGTGAATCAATAGTAAAATCATGTGACTCAATAGTATAATCATGTGAAAAAACTAATTACAGTATGGTACCTTCATCTATACCTCCATTTTTAATTTAGTCATGCAAGTATTATCAATCTTGCACCAACTCCCCTAATAGTAAATGAATGTAAATCAATAGTACACACATAGTAAACAAATAGTTATAATCATGTGAATCAATAGTAATTAATTGCTCATTTATCCGGTTAATTACCCGAGTGGTCAATATAACCTCCAGACATCAATTATTATCAAAATAAATATCGATTTTCACTAACACTAATAATTCCAACACAATGGAACTATCAATTTCATCTTTAAATCAACACGAACTTACTCATCATTAATATTATAATTCACAATATTTAATAACCAGGTCGTTCCCAGGAAAGAAGGGGCTTTCCGATAAGGAATTTCTCCTTATTGGCGCGCAATTAGGTGACCAAACATCTCCTTGACAGAACTTTTAGACATTGTCAATATTGTAAATAATAATATGAATAACTTTACCGTCTCAATTATTGATTTAATAATATAACATATTATACAGATGATACTGTGATAATAATTGAATCAATAATATGAGAGATATGATGCAGCAATTACTGTAGCAATAATTGAGTATAACTGAGTGACTTCTTACGTAAGCATCAATAATAAATACCGTGTTCTACTATGCAACCACGCATATTACTGTACTTTTACTACCGAGTAGTTTAACAATTTTAACGGTAACACTTTCGCCATTATTTTTATAAAAAGATAATTCTATCATTTTCTTACTACGAAAATACTTCCGTTGTCGGGTCTACCAATGATTGTGCCGTCGTACAGATATTCTCCGACAAAAAGAATATTCCCCGACCAAACGAATATTTTATAACCACTTGCTTACTTTGCAAAATTTATAAATATTACCCACAACTATAACATTATATCAAATCCACACCATAATATTAAAAAAAATATTTCAAGAAATTTAAATCTTTATTCATAAAATTTGGGGTCTCACAATCTCCCCTCCTTATGAAATTTCACCCTCGAAATTTATGTACGTACCTGGTATGTCGAATAGATGAGGATACCTTAACTTCATTTCAGATTCTAACTCTTGAGGTATAACCTTTGAGTGTTGAATACGATCCTTCTTATCCAAGATTTTAACATGTATCTCATCATACGTTAAATCTTCTGATATCTCGTCTAGTTCTAATTCAATAATATGGTTCAGGGTCATCCACATATTTACGTAACATCGATACGTAAAAAACGTTATGAACACACAACATACTTGGCGGTAAAACGAGTGTATAGGCCACAGTTCCTACTCGATCAAGGATTTTAAATGGGCCAATAAAATCGAGGGTTGAGATTTCCTCTCTTCATCGATTCTTAATTCTAGAATAACGCTCTCTTGAACCTTCTTCTTCACATTCATCAGCTCTGAGTATGTAGCTTGCATGACTTTAAATTTATCGATTAAAGTCGATTCTACTCATATATTTGTTATCTTCACGTGGGTCCCTAAAGTCTTTAACTCTATCTTCATCATTTATAAGTTATACGAAATGGGTTTTTATGTTAACAACATCGCACTCGTAAACGCATACGATCTTCTACTCAACGCGTTAGCTACCATGTTCGCTCTTCCACGATGATATTGAATGGTATAGTTGTAATCTTCAACAGCTCGAGCCAATGTCTTTGGTGCATGTTACGTTCATTTTAGTTGAAGAATTATTTGAGGGATTTAGAAATGAGTTTTGTACTGGGATCAATACAAAATTTGATTTCACGCTTTGGGGTAAGCTAGGAAGTCTTCAGAGAATACGTCAGGAAATTTATTAACAATAGAAATATCATTCAAAATTGTGACTCTCATCCAAGACTTGGATAATACGTCACATTGATACCTATCAACTTGCCATCGTCATTCACGACGTCGCCTACAAAAAGTTTGGCTTCGGTGCATTACACACAAGGAAGTCAACAACAAAAGGATCGGGGCTCTTTACTTATGGCTTGATATGACAATGATTGACTTTAGTGGTTTGGTTGCTTGAATTCGCATAACAGGTTGGTTAAGAATATGAAATCTAACAACCTTACGAAAAGCATGATGAGTAGTTAACCAATCGATTCCTAAAATCACATCAAAGGCAAGTATTTTCAAAGAGATAAGATCGACAGGTAACGTGAGGGTATCAATTTGAATCAACAAGATTTATAAACAGTGGAGGTAACGAAGGTTTCTACTAATGAAGTTTCAACCAATAAGTCAAAGTCAAACTTCTCTGGGGTCAAATTTAAATGTTAAGCGCAAGTAAAAGAGATAAAAGAATGGATAGAACCAGGTATCTAATAAGGTATAGACTTCATAAGAATTTATAATTAACTAACCCGTGCTAACTTCGTTCGGGTCACTCGCTTTTTGAGAAGTCACGAAAAATGCTCTTCCTGAAACCACCGACTTTGTTTTGTCCGTATCCGCCTTTGGTGCCACCGTCCCAGCTGGACTTGACTTTGGTACACGACAAAATCGGGTTAGGTGACCTTCTTTTCCATAATTGTAACATTCTTTGGACTGCATCACGCATTTTGGACTGATATGTCCCTCCCTTCCGCATTTGAAGCATACAATTGGTGGTCGTTCTCCTTCCTTGAAAACGGGTGTTGGTGCTGCTACCTTTCCATCGTTGTTGAACCTTCTCTTCTTGAAATTTGAACTCCTATTATCTTGGCAATGATTACCACCGAAGTGGTTACTATTCTTGGAATGATAATTTCTCCCACGATGGTTATCATTGTTCCGATGGTTATTGCCACCGGTATGATTATTATCGTGTTGTTGGTCGTTGCCTTTTGGTTGTGCTGACTCATTATCGTGCTCTAATAACTGAGCCCTATTCACAACATCTGAATATAAACAAAGTCTGTGAGAAATGAGGTATTGACGTATATCGGGTTTCAAACCTCTTAGAAATATTTGCGTCATTCGCTCCTCATTATCGACTAAATGGTATGCAAACTGGGATAAATCCATAAATTTAGCCTCGTATTGCGACACGGTCATATTGTTTTGCTCCAACTTGATAAACTCCACCTCCTTCATGTGACAAATACTTTCGGGAAAGTACTTGTCGTTGAAGAACTCTTGGAACTTCTCCTAAGACATCTTGAGTGCGTCAGGCTGGGTACGTTTTACAGATTCCCACCAGTAATCTGCCTCTTCACGCACCATAAAGGTGGTAAAGGGAACCTTTTGCTCTTCGGAGCATCCCAAAACATCAAATATCTTGGTGATCTGCTTTAACCACGTCTCCGCCTTAAAAGGTTCTGGTTTTTTCCAAAAACTCCGGTGGTCCCAGCTCCTTAAACTGCTTAGCGGTACCCGACCGTGGGTTGCCATTATTTCCACCTATATTTTGAACAGGAGTCTCTCTTACCTGATGTTGCATGAATTGCATAAAGCCTCTGAACATCCCATCGTTCATCATTTGATCGGTGTTGTTATTTTCCTGAGGATTATTGTCTTCCTGTTGCACATTATCCTAGGTATTGATCGTTGGTGACTAAACAATGTCATGTGCTTCATTGCTGATCTCAATATTTTCTGATGCCATTTTCAAATACTGCCACAAAACAAGGATTAATTAACATAACACATATTATCCCTATACTTTGACCGACCAATTAAATACCAAATAAACTTAGGTAGGTCATACTAGCTAAGTAATTCCCCCGTCTCTCCCCTCCTAGTTCTTGTCTCACATCTCAGTCAGGGATCTTATCCCTAAGCTTTGATACCAACTGTGACGCCCCCAAAACTGGAATATATCACCCATCTTGAGTCGCCAGATACATGGTACATAAATTCAAATACAACTTAATTATACAACAGTCGTGTAAAATACTGACAAAACATAGCTGAGAGTTTAAACAAGAATATTGTCATCTAGACAATATCCACACTCAATGGTGTCCTCATTAAAATTATTATCACATTATTCCGTAGAATAGTGAGGACTACTAAAGCCATTTATCTTGGACCATCACTCCATTCCCCGACTCGTCCCAACTATATTCTCATTTTCTAAAGAGAACAATGAAAGAAAGGGTGAGCTAAACTAGCCCAGCAAGAAATATTATGACTAAGATAAAGTAGAATAAATTATCCTTATCCTTCAACAGTATAACAACTGATAGAATACAATAGACAACAAGTTTTAGATCAACAACTGCAGCGGAAATAAGCAATCCATTAGAAGAGTCAAGTAGAGCATAAAATCTACTATCTTCTATGATTTAAAAAGTTTTTTATCAACTTTATCAGCTGAGACCCAGCTTAATAAATAAACCATATCATCGATTCTTCCCTGCACTACGGGCCAAGGATATTCATTAAATCATCAATGGTTATGACTATACCGAATAATTCCTGGTCATAATCATACCAAAAAATGTCCATCAATGCACTACAGGCCACTGAGGACTTTCACCACATCATTCATCACATTATGGTCCTGATTATAACAAATAATCCCTGGTCATAATCATACCAAGTCCATCTATGCACGTAAGCCAAAGATGACTTTCATCACAATATAAGCATGAGGATGATGACAATGACATAATAATTCAATAAAACAAGTTCAAGGATAAATTTTAAAGATTTATAATTTAATTTATCCAGAAATCATAACGTCCAAATTGTCAACATGATACTGCTTTGTGGAGTAAAATTCAAGAATAATATTCATGTACCAAAAATAATTTGAACAGAAAAGAAATATATTTTTCAGGAGAATAGTACCCCATGAATAGTTTTTCAGGAATAGTACTCCGTGAATAGTACCCCCGACACGAAAAGTGCCTCAAATAATCGAGTGAATGATACTAGAGTGAATAGTAATCGGGTGAATAGTAACCCATGAATAGTAACTAGTGAATAGTATTTTGGCACAAAAAGTGCCCCGAATACCCTAGTGAATAATACTAGAGTGAATAGTAACTCGTAAAATAAAAATACCAAAAAAATAATATTCCATGACGAGTACAAAATAAATGATATCTCATACGAGTATAATAGAATATATAAAACTGCAAATATATTTTCACACGCCATGCGGTAATCCACGTAGACAGATCATTTCCACAATTTAATAAAGAATGAATACGAAAGGTCATTCACCATGCATGCGGTAATCCACATAGATAGGTTATTCCAACAGAATAATAAAGAGTGAAATAACAGAAGAATTCACCAGGCATTCGATAGACTGCACAGACAGGTTATTCCTAACAGAATAATAAAGAATGGAACCAGGTCATGCGTAATCCGCACAGACAGGATATTCCAGCAGAATAATAAAGAATGGAATAACAACAGAATTCACCAGGCATGCGATATTTCGCATAGACAGGTTATTCCAACATAATAATAAAGAATGGAATAACAACCCTTATGAGTATTGAAAGAAAATAACTCTCTTCATGAATACGAAAGAATAATACCCCTTACCTCAGAAGAAAACTGGATACTGGAATAGTGAGGTAGCAGACTTCTCTTCTTCTTTCTCTCTATAATTTCTCTCTATAATAATTGCTCTATAGCTTTAGTGAATTGGTGAGAAATGAAGGAAGAATGAACTTCTATTTATAGGAAAATATAGTTTCAATAATTGCATATTTTGGGGCTCAAAATATTACAGTATAATACCTTTCCCTTTTTCTTTCTTTTTAATTTAGTCCTGCAAGTATTATCAAACTTGCACCACCTCCCCTAATAGTAAATTATGTGAATCAATAGTAAAATCATGTGACTCAATAGTATAACCATGTGAAAAAACTAATTACAGTATAATACCTTCATCTATACCTCTATTTTTAATTTAGTCGTGCAAGTATTATCAATCTTGCACCAACTCCCCTAATAGTAAATAAATGTGAATCAATAGTACACACATGTGAACAAATAGTTATAATCATATGAATTAATAGCAATTAATTGCTCATTTATCCGGTTAATTACCCGAATGATCAATATAACCTCCAGACATCAATTATTATCGAAATAATTGTCGATTTTCACTAACACTAATAATTCCAACACAATGGAACTATCAATTTCATCTTTAATCAACACGAAATTAGTCATCATTAATATTATAATTCACAATATTTAACAACTAGATCGTTCCCAGGAAAGATGGGGCTTTCCAATAAGGATTTCTCCTTATTGGCGCGCAATTAGGTGACCAAACCTCTCCTTGACAGAACTTCTAGACATTGTAAATATTGCAAATAATAATATGAATAACTTTGTCATCTCAATTATTGATTTAATAATATAACATATTATACAGATGATATTATGATAATAATTGAATAAATAATATAAGAGATATGATGCAGCAATTACTGTAGCAATAATTGAGTATAACTGAGTGACTTCTTTCGTAAGCATCAATAATCAATACCATGTGCTACTATGCAACCACGCGTATTACTGTACTTTTACTACCGAGTAGTTCAACAGTTTTAACAGTAACACTTTCGCCGTTATTTTTATAAAAAGATAATTCTATCGTTTTCTTACTACGACAATACTTCCGTTGTGGGGTCCATCAATGATTGTGCCATCGTACGGATATTCCCCGACAAAAAAAATATTCACCGACCAAACGAATATTTTATAACCATTTGTTTACTTTGCAAAATTTATAAATATTACCCACAACTATAACATTATATTAAATACACACCATAATATTAAAAAACAAAATATTTTGAGAAATTTACATCTTTATTCATAAAATTTGGAGTCTCACATTTAAGACATAATGTGGACTATAATATCAAAATATGGAGATTTTAGTTGTCACTTGAGTAAGTTATGTAATGAAACCAAATGAGATGTTTTCAAAAGTTAAAGATAAATGATAAGGTTTATGTTAGTTTATAGAGAGAGATAAGTTGAAAGAACGATTTGAGTGATAACTTGATTAGTTAATATAATATATGTTTAAAAGAATATAAATACGATGTAGAAGACTTATTTTGTCAATTATAAGAGAAGTGTAACGAGATATAATGCGGAGGTTATATAACCTAGTTGTTGTTAACAAGTGTAATACATCTAATATGTGGTAATGGAATCTATGACGACTTTAATGAACGTTAAGTGTCGGTTTTGAAAGAAGTATAAAGAAACACAAAATAGAATTATGTAATGATAAGTGTCATACGAAGAGGAGTAAACATCTGAAGATATGTGTTAAGTTTCAAAGAGACGCAAGTTAAAAAAATATTTAAGACTAAGAGTTATTGTGGTTTCGTTATATGTGTAACTAATGCATGTGAATATGAATCTTTGAACTGTTGTAGGATGTACGCAAAGCATTTAAGCTATTTTTTGGTAATTGGTAATCTACGAACCAGGCAAGTCTTTCAGTTCCTACTTGCAATGTGAACATAATGATTAACTGTTTTAAATCTTTATTGCAAAAAAACATGATGTGTTATATATATGTTGAAATTATGAAATGTTAAAGTCCACTTATGACTACGTTAATTGAATAAAGCATGTTGATTGAGTAAGTAACTAAATCTTTATACTTGTTATATGTACTGTAGCATATATGTTGTGTTAGTCCAATGTTTATGAGTTATATGTTGAGCATGTTATTATATGCTATGTGATGCATGAAAACTGTTAGATTTTGCTGGGCTATCGAGCTAACCTTGCAAATAACCATTTTTGTAGGTCAAAATTTCAAGGTAAGGATATGTGCTAAGTGAATTATAAGGATCCATATTTGCGAAGATTTCTTATGTTTTATAAGAAAAGTATTTAATATTTTAAATGTAACATGTGCGTTGAATTGTAAGTTGAGTTATCCGGTGTATTGGGATATCTATTTATGATGTAAGAATTGTATAGTCATTTTGTTGTAATGATTCATGAGATGTACTAAAGGTTTTATGATGTACAGTTTTATGTTGAGTTTTAAAGCTAAAGTTAGAGTTATCTGATATGTAAAGGTTATCGGATTGAAACGTAAAATTTTATATAATAACAGTGACAAAGCGAATCTTAAAATAAGATTGATTCAAAGACATGTAGATGATAAAGGTTTTGATTCAGGGAATTAAAGTAAAAAGACATAAAAGTTTAAATTATTCCGCATTTTATAAAGTTTAACATCGAATAAGGATATAAAATTAGAAGGTAGATGTGACGCCCCCAAAATAGGTATACATCACCCATCTTGAGTCTCCAAATACATGGTACAAAATATAAATAAAAACTTAATTATACAACTGTCATGTAAAATACGACAAAATATATGCTATGAGTTTTAATACAAATATTGTCATCTAGAAAATATCAACACTCAATGGAGCCCTCATTACATTTATTATCATACTATTTAACAGAATAGTGAAGACTACTAATGCTATCATCTGGACCGTCACTCCGTTCCCCGACTCGTCCCAGCTATATTCTCATTTCCTGAAGAGAACAATGAAAGAAAGGGTGAGCTCAACTAGCCCAGTAAGAAATATTATGACTAAGATAATGTAGAATAAATTATCATTAGTCTTCAACAATGTTAAACTGATAAAATACAATAGACATCAAGTTTAACTGTAGCGGAATAAGCAATCCATTAGAAGAGTCAAGTAGAGCATGATATCTAGTATCTTCTATGATTTAAAATATTTTCATCAATTTTTTTATTATCACTGAGACTCAACTTAATAAATAAACTACATCATCGAATCATCCCTGCACTACGGGCCAAGGATATTCATTAAATCATCAATGGTCATACTATACCGAATAATCCCTGGTCATAATCATACCAAAAACTGTCCATCAATGCACTAAAGGCCACATATGACTTTCAACATAATATAAACATGAGGATGATGACAATGACATAATAATTCAATAAAACAAGTTCAAGAATTAAATTTTAAATATTTATAAGTTAATTTATCCTGAACTCAAAAACGTCCAAATTGTCAACATGATATTGCTTTGTGGAGTAAAATTCAAGAATGCTCAGAATAGGTCCATTCCATCCAACCCATTTTGAGTCGCCAAATACATGGTACAGAAACAACTACAATTTTTACAACCCATAAACTGTGAGTTTGAATACAAACATTGTCATCTAGACAATATACATACCCAACTATGTCCTCAATATAATTATTGATATATTATTTTACAAAAATGGTGATGACTACTAAACAACTCTCTCAAGGACCATCAATTCATACCCCGACTCGTACTCGCTATATTCTCATCTCCTGAGAAGAAAAATGGAACAAAAAGGAAAAGGGTGAGCTCAACTAGCTCAGTAAAGAATATTATGACTAAGATAATATACAACAAATTATCGTTAGCCTTCAACAAGGAAAAAATCTAATAGAATACAATAGACAACAAGTTTTAAATCAATATTCGCAGCGGAAAATATTAATTCATAGAAGAGTTACGTAGAGGATGAAATCTACTAATGTCTATGAATTTAACCGTCCATCAACAGTATTTTTATCCCTGTAACATCAATTAATGCACATCTTGAATCATATATTCATCCTTGCACCACAGGCCAAGGATATTCATCTGTTGGTCATGTTCATCTAAACACCTGTTCATCTTTGCACTACGGGCCAAAGATATTCATCAGAAATCATTCATCTTTGCACTACAGGCCAAAGATATTCAATAATAACATCCTTTAAGACTGAAGATGATAAAAAATATTTTTAAAGAAACGAATCCAGTGAAACAAAATGACAAGGATTAAGGATTAAGGATTCGTACTTTGTTTTATCTATGTCCAAAAATACCTCAAAAATAATCATAGTGGTGTAAAATTTAAGAATGATCAAAACATGGATACAATCAAAGCTAGTATCCACAATAGATATTTTGGACGAAAAGAAAAAAAATAATTTTTCTGTGAATAGTGTCGTATTCGTGAATAGTGCCGTATACGTGAATAGTACCGTATACGTGAATAGTAACTCCGGCACAAAAAGTTCCAAATTTGATAAAAAAAGTTCACCAATATTCCGGCATAATGATATTGAAGAAAAATATCATTTGAGAAGAAAATAACATCCCTTACCTCAAAATAGCCGTACTTCTGACTGAATTTCGGTATAGTGCTGACAGAAACTCGCACCGTATAGCAACACTCAAAGTATACTCACAAGAATACGCTCGATAATATAGAGAGAGAAAGAGAGAAAACTTTGTTTCTGGTGTGATTTTCAATTCTAACTTAGCCCTCTATTTATTGGAAAATGTTAGAACGCCAAAGGAGACTAAATTAATATAATATTAATATTTACAAAACATTCAAGCCAACCACCAAGGAATCTGATTTTAGCCATCAAACACATGTTAAAGATGCCCACCAACCTTTGAAAAACGTTTTTGTTGAAAATAATAATTAAAACTTCCAAAAATCAATTATTTCGGAACTCCGGAACTTCAATAATTCACAATAAATAGCCCTTTTATTAGAAAATTCGAATCTCGCGACTTTTTATAGGAATTTCAATTCTCTACAACTTTGCAGAAGAAAGTTTTTCCAAATTCCAAATAGAAATTGACCGAAATCTACAAACGGACGATTTTACAGTCTATACTCAATTTTCGGTCAAAAATTATGTCCACCGACACACAAAACATGTGTTAAACATTTAATGCCACAAAAATACTCTACCTCCTCATATACTCATATATCCCGCATTCATTATAAAAATATCATCGTTAATATATTATTAAAATAATATATTTAAATGAATTATCAGAAAAAGATAAAATATTAATTTTCAACAATTGTCACATTAAAAATTTTCTCCATCTATATCCACATAAAATAAATATTTTCTTTATCATAATAATCAATAATTAATTATTAAAAATAATATTACAGAATCACAGTACTGACAACCAGGCCGTTCCCAGGATAGAGGGGGCTTTCCAATAAGGATTTCTCCTTACTGGCGCGCAATTAGATGACCAAACCTCTCCTTGACAGAACTTTCTAGACATTGCCAATAATGTTATTTGATAATATTATTCAAATAATATGAATTATTGATCTGATAATGGAAAATATTGTGCAATGACAATTATTGAAACAATAATAATATAAATATCAACGCAGCAATTATTGAATCAATAAAGTAATGAACAGTAACTCATGTAGCAATTATTGAGTAGTGCCTTCTTACGTAAGGATCAATAATTCAAAATACTGTGCAATACCGTGTGCTACTGTGCAACAACGCGTATTACTGTATTTTAACCACCGGGTATTCCAACAGTGTAAACGGTAACAACTACGCCGTTATTTTTAAACAACTTATATTTGTCGTTTTCTTCCTCCAATCGCTTTCCGTTATGGGGCCCACACATGACTGCGCCGTCGTACAAATATTCCCCGACAGTACGAATATTCCACGACCAAACGAATATTCCCCTACAACAATGAATATTTTATAACCACTTGCTTATTTTGAAACATTTACGTATTTTACCCATAACTATCCACATTAATCAAATCAACCCTTTCTATTCAAAATAATAATTAAAGGAATTTAAATTTCGTTTATTAATTATTTGGGGTCTTACAACCTCCCCTCCTTATGAAATTTCGTCCTCGAAATTAACATACGTACCTGGTGTTTCGAAAAGGTGAGGATACCTCGCTTCCATTTCCGTTTCCAACTCCCAGGTCATTTCCTCTATAGCATGATTCCTCCACAAAACTTTAACTTGTGGTATTACCTTCGTGCGTAGGACTTGCTCCTTCCTATCCAAGATCTTGATAGGTACCTCCTCATACGTTAAATCTTCGGCTATCTCGTCCGGTTCTAACTCAATGACGTGGTTCGGGTCTTTCACATATTTACGAAGCACGTATATATGAAAAACATTATGAACACGAGACATGTGGAGGTAACGCGAGTCTATAGGCTACATTACCTACTCGATCAAGAATTTGAAACGGACCAATAAATCGTGGATTAATCTTTCGTCTCTTCCCGAATCTTGTAACTCCCTTCCATGGGGCAACACGCAACAATACATGATCCCCAACACTAAATTCTACGTCCTTTCGATGAAGATCCGCATAACTCTTTTGTCAATTTTGTGCCGTTTGTATACGTTGTCGAATCGTTTGGATCTTCTCCGTAGTCATACGTACTAACTCGGGTCCCAACAATGTTGCTTCACCCACCTCGTCCCAACATACTGGAGAGCGACACTTTCGTCCATACAATGCTTCAAATGGGGCCACACCAATGCTTGCCTGATAACTGTTGTTGTAGGAGAATTCCACCAATGGTAAATATTTATCCCAACTGCCCTTGAAGTCTAGGACACAGAGTCTTAATAAATCTTCAAGAGTTTGAATATTCCTCTCTGATTGTCCGTCCGTTTGAGGATGGTATGCCGAACTGAATCGTAACTCCGTACCCATAGCTTTTTGCAAGCTAACCCAAAATCTTAAAGTAAATCTTGGGTCACGATCCGAAACTGTGGATACTAGCATGCCATGCAATCTTACAATCTCATTTACGTACATTTGAGCAAGACGTTCAAGGGAATAAGTCTCCCGTATCGGCAAGAAATGAGCAGACTTGGTTAATCTATCAACAATAACCCAAATAGCATTGATGCCTTGAAAAACCGTAGGAAGACCCGTAACGAAATCCATAGTAATGTGTTCCCACTTTCATTTCGGAATCTCAAGTGGTTGCAATGGACCCTTTGGCACTTGATGCTCCGCCTTTACACGTTGACAAGTTAAACACGTTGAAATAAACTTTGCAATCTCTCTCTTCATATTGTTCCACCAAAATGTATGTCGAAGATCACGATACATTTTGGTACTTCCAGGATGAATTGCAAACGGTGTATTGTGTGCGTCCATCATGATCTTGTACTTCAAATCAGAATCGTTAGGAACACAAAGTCTGGAGTGGACTCGAAGTATTCCTTCTTCATCAATTCTCGCTTCTGGAATGGCACCTTCTTGTACTTTCGTCTTCATATGCATCAGCTCCGGATCGGTGGCTTAAGCAACCTTAACTTTTTCTATTAAAGTTGGCTCTATGCGTATACTTGACATCATTGCACTCATTCCTGCATATGATCTTCTACTCAATGCGTCAGCTACCACGTTCGCTTTTCCAGGATGGTATTGAATAGTGTGGTCGTAATCTTTCAACAACTCGAGCCAACGTCGTTGCCGCATGTTGAGTTCTTTTTGAGTGAAGAAATATTTGAGGCTTTTATGATCTTAATATATCTCCACTTTCTCCCCGCATAGATAGTGCCTCCAGATCTTTAGTGCAAAAACGACTGCTGCCAACTCTAGATCATGACTAGGATAATTCCTCTCATACTCTTTAAGTTGTCGCGAGGCATAGGCTATGACTTTCCCACGTTGCATGAGAACACATCCTAACCCTTTGCCTGAAGCATCGCTGTAGATAACAAATCCATCCGAACCAGATGGTATTGTTAGAACAGGTGCCGAAATAAGTCTCCTCTTAAGCTCTTGGAAACTCTTCTCGCATTCCTCGCTCCATACGAATTTTGTATCCTTCCGAGTTAGCTGAGTTAATGGAGTAGCAATTCGAGAAAACCCTTCCACGAATCACCGATAATAACCAGCTAAGCCCAAAAAGCTACGTACTTCAGTGACCGACTTCGGTTGCCCCCAACTTTGTATTGCTTCAATCTTCGTCGGGTCAACAGATTCTCCATTTTTTGACACCACGTGCCCAAGGAATGCTACTTCCTCAAGCCAGAACTCGCATTTCTTTAACTTAGCATATAACTTGTTTTCACGAAGCCTTTGGAGTACCAGCTTCAAATGGTGCTCATGATCTTCACGGCTTTTGGAATATATGAGGATGTCATCAATAAAGACAACAACGAATTGATCCAAATAATCCTTGAATACTCAATTCATCATATCCATGAAAGCAGCAGGAGCATTGATCAATCCAAAAGACATGACTAAAAATTCATAGTGCCCATACCGAGTTCTGAAGGCAGTCTTTGGAATATCCTCAGTTCTAATTTTCAGCTGATGATATCCAGAACGAAGATCGATTTTTGAAAAGAATTGTGCTCCTTGCAACTGGTCAAACAAGTCATCAATACGAGGTAGAGGATACCTATTCTTGATGGTGACATGGTTCAATTCCCGATAGTCAATACAAAGTCGCATACTCCCGTCTTTCTTCTTTACGAATAAAACAGGAGCACCCCAAGGAGATGTACTAGGACGAATGAAACCGATGTCCAATAACTCCTGTAGTTGGACTTTTAACTCCTGAAGTTCAATAGGAGCCATTCGATATGGGGTTTTAGAAATGGGCTTTGTACCAAGTTCAAGATCAATAAAGAATTCAACTTCACGTTCTGGGGGTAGACCGGGAAGTTCTTCAGGAAATACGTCAGGAAAGTCAATAACAACAGGAATATTATTCAATTTTGACGTGTCTTTATTCAAATCCATAACATGGGCTAAGAAAGCTTGACATCCGTTTTTCAATAAACGAATAGCTTTATGATTAGATATGACAGTGATTGATTTTAATGGTTTAGTTGCCTGAATTCGAACAACAGGTTGATTAGGAATATGAAAACTAACAACCTTACGAAAACAATCAATTTTGGCATGATGAGTAGTTAACCAATCAATCCCTAAAATCACATTAAAAGAAAGTATCTTTAAAGAGATCAGGTCAACAGGTAAGGTGATGGTGCCAACTTGAATCAAACAAGATTTATAAACAGTGGATGTGATAAAAGTTTCTCCTAACGGAGTTTCCACAGATAGGTCAAAGTCTAATTTCTCCGGAGTCAAGTTTAAACGTTGAGCGCAAGCAGGAGAGATAAATGAATGGGTAGCACCGGTATCAAGTAAGGTATAAACTTCGCAAGAATTTATAAATAGCTTACCCGTGATCACCTCGTTTGGGTTCCTCGCATGTTGACCAGTCACAACAAACGCTCTTCCAGGAACCATTGACTTTGGCTTTTCTAGGACAGTCTTTTGAGTCACCGTCCCCGCTGAACTAGGTTTCGCTACCGTACAATCTCGAGCGATATGTCCTTCCTTTCCACAATTATAGCATACCTTGAACTGTTGTGGGCAGTTTGGACTGATATGTCCCTCTTTCCGCACTTATAGCATATAACCGGTGGTCTTTCTCCTCCCTTAGAACCAGTTGCTGTCGGCACTGTCGTCTTCACATGGTCATTGTTAAATCTCCTCTTTTTAAAATCTCCTCCTGACTCGCTTCTTCTATTTTCATGGCCATGATTACCACCAAAGTGGTTACCATTTTTGTCCGTCTTTTTCTTTCTCCACTGGTTATCGTTATTTTGTTGACTGCTATCTCCGGTATGATCCTGATTGTGGTACCTCGGTTGACCGTACTCGTTATCTCGCTCCAACAATTGAGCCCTGTTAACAACATCTGAATAGAGAGAAAATTTATGAGAGATGAGATATTGTCGTATGCCGGGTTTCAAACCTCTCACAAACATCCGCGTCATACGTTCCTCATTCTCCACCAAATGAGGTGCAAACCTGGATAACTCTGCAAACTTTGCCTCGTACTGAGACACCGTCATGTTATTTTGTTCTAATCTGATGAACTCCACTTCCTTCATATGACGAACACTTTCAGGAAAGTATTTGTCATTAAATAGTTTCTGAAAGGTCTCCCAAGACATGCTGAGTGCGGCTGGATGGGTACGCTTCACAGACTCCCACCAGTAGTCTGCCTCGCCACGGAACATAAAGGTGGCGAATGGAACCTTCTGTTCCTCCGTGCATCCCAAGACATCGAATATCTTGGTAATTTGCTTGACCCATGTCTCTGCCATGATCGGGTCTGGCTTCCCCTTAAATTCTGGTGGTCCCAGCTCTTTGAACTGCTTGGCTGTGACAACCCATGAATTGTTATCATTTCCTCCTGTATTTTGAACACGAGTCTCCCTCGTCTGATTTTGCATGAACAGCAAAAAGCTTCTAAACATTGCGTCGTTCATTGTCTGATCAGTGGTGTTGTTCACAGGAGGAACATTGCCAGCCTGTTGTACGTTCTCCTCGTTGGTGAGTACAGGCGTCTCCACGGTCTCATTTCCATTGTTAATATTCTCAGTCGACATTCTCAAATACTGTCATAAAACAAGGGTTAATTAAGGAAATCAATATATCACATAATATCCCTATATACTGACCAACTAACAAATAAGCTTAGGTAGGACACACTAGCGAAGGATTTACTCGTCTCTCCCCTCCTAGTTTTATTCTCCGATCTCCGCCAGAGATCATATCCCTAAGCTCTGATACCAACTGTGACGCCCCCAAAATAGGTCCATTCCATCCAACCCATTTTGAGTCGCCAAATACATGGTACAGAAACAACTACAATTTTTACAACCCATAAACTGTGAGTTTGAATACAAACATTGTCATCTAGACAATACACATACCCAACTATGTCCTCAATACAATTATTGATATATTATTTTACAAAAATGGTGAGGACTACTAAACAACTCTCTCAAGGACCATCAATTCATACCCCGACTCGTACTCGCTATATTCTCGTCTCCTGAGAAGAAAAATGGAACAAAAAGAAAAAGGGTGAGCTCAACTAGCTCTATAAAGAATATTATGACTAAGATAATATACAACAAATTATCGTTAGCCTTCAACAAGGAAAAAATCTAATAGAATACAATAGACAACAAGTTTTAAATCAATATTCGCAGTGGAAAATATTAATTCATAGAAGAGTTACGTAGAGGATGAAATCTACTAATGTCTATGAATTTAACCGTCCATCAACAGTATTTTTATCCCTGTAACATCAATTAATGCACATCTTGAATCATATATTCATCCTTGCACCACAGGCCAAGGATATTCATCTGTTGGTCATGTTCATCTAAACACCTGTTCATCTTTGCACTACGGGCCAAAGATATTCATCAGAAATCATTCATCTTTGCACTACAGGCCAAAGATATTCAATAATAACATCCTTTAAGACTGAAGATGATAAAAATATTTTTAAAGAAATGAATCCAGTGAAACAAAATAACAAGGATTAAGGATTAAGGATTCGTACTTTGTTTTATCCATGTCCAAAAATACCTCAAAAATAATCATAGTGGTGTAAAATTTAAGAATGATCAAAACATGGATACAATCAAAGCTAGTATCCACAATAGATATTTTGGACGAAAAGAAAAAAAATAATTTTTCTGTGAATAGTGCCGTATTCGTGAATAGTGTCGTATACGTGAATAGTACCGTATACGTGAATAGTAACTCCGGCACAAAAAGTTCCAAATTTGATAAAAAAAAGTTCACCAATATTCCGGCATAATGATATTGAAGAAAAATATCATTTGAGAAGAAAATAACATCCCTTACCTCAAAATAGCCGTACTTCTGACTGAATTTCGGTATAGTGCTGACAGAAACTCGCACCGTATAGCAACACTCAAAGTATACTCACAAGAATACGCTCGATAATATAGAGAGAGAAAGAGAGAAAACTTTGTTTCTGGTGTGATTTTCAATTCTAACTTAGCCCTCTATTTATTGGAAAATGTTAGAACGCCAAAGGAGACTAAATTAATATAATATTAATATTTACAAAACATTCAAGCCAACCACCAAGGAATCTGATTTTAGCCATCAAACACATGTTAAAGATGCCCACCAACCCTTGAAAAACGTTTTTGTTGAAAATAATAATTAAAACTTCCAAAAATCAATTATTTCGGAACTCCAGAACTTCAATAATTCACAATAAATAGCCCTTTTATTAGAAAATTCGAATCTCGCGACATTTTATAGGAATTTCAATTCTCTACAACTTTGCAGAAGAAAGTTTTTCTAAATTCCAAATAGAAATTGACCGAAATCTACAAACGGACGATTTTACAGTCTATACTCAATTTTCGGTCAAAAATTATGTCCACCGACACACAAAACATGTGTTAAACATTTAATGTCACAAAAATACTCTACCTCCTCATATACTCATATATCCCGCATTCATTGTAAAAATATCATCGTTAATATATTATTAAAATAATATATTTAAATGAATTATCAGAAAAAGATAAAATATTAATTTTAAACAATTGTCACATTAAAAATTTTCTCCATCTATATCCACATAAAATAAATATTTTCTTTATCATAATAATCAATAATTAATTATTAAAAATAATATTACAGAATCACAGTACTGACAACCAGGCCGTTCCCAGGATAGAGGGGGCTTTCCAATAAGGATTTCTCCTTACTGGCGCGCAATTAGATGACCAAACCTCTCCTTGACAGAACTTTCTAGACATTGCCAATAATGTTATTTGATAATATTATTCAAATAATATGAATTATTGATCTGATAATGGAAAATACTGTGCAATGACAATTATTGAAATAATAATAATATAAATATCAACGCAACAATTATTGAATCAATAAAGTAATGAACAGTAACTCATGTAGCAATTATTGAGTAGTGCCTTCTTACGTAAGGATCAATAATTCAAAATACTGTGCAATACCGTGTGCTACTGTGCAACAACGCGTATTACTGTATTTTAACCACCGGGTATTCCAACAGTGTAAACGGTAACAACTACGCCGTTATTTTTAAACAACTTATATTTGTCGTTTTCTTCCTCCAATCGCTTTCCGTTATGGGGCCCACACATGGCTGCGCCGTCGTACGAATATTCCCCGACAGTACGAATATTCCACGACCAAACGAATATTCCCGACAACAATGAATATTTTATAACCACTTGCTTATTTTGAAACATTTGCGTATTTTACCCATAACTATCCACATTAATCAAATCAACCCTTACTATTCAAAATAATAATTAAAGGAATTTAAATTTCGTTTATTAATTATTTGGGGTCTTACAAATATAACATATTATGCATATGATACTGTGACAATAATTAAATCTATAATATGAGAGATATGATGCAGCAATTATTGTAGCAATAATTGAGTATAACTAAGTGACTTTTTACGTAAGCATCAATAATCAATACCGTGTGCTACTATGCAACCACACGTATTACTGTACTTTTACTACCGGGTATGTGACGCCCCCAAAATAGGTATACATCACCTATTTTAGGTCACCAGATACATGATACAAAATTCAAATACAACTTCATTATATAACAGTCGTGTAAAATACGACAAAACATAATCTAAGAGTTTTAATAAGAATATTGTCATCTAGACAATATCCACACTCAATGGAGTCCTCATTACATTTATTGTCACACTATTTAACAGAATAGTGGTGACTATCTGGACAGTCACTCCATTCCCCGACTCGTCTCGGCTACGTTCTCATTTCCTACAGAGAACAGTGAAAGAAAGGGTGAGCTCAACTAGCCCAAGTAAGAAATATTATGACTAAGATAATGCAGAATAAATTATCATTAGTCTTCAATAATGTTAAACTGATAAAATACAATAGACATCAAGTTTAACTGCAGCGGAATAAGCAATCCATTAGAAGAATCAAGTAGAGCATGATATCTACTATCTTCTATGTTTTAAAATGTTTTCATCAATTTTTATCGTTGAGAATCAGCTTAATAAATAAACCACATCATCGAATCATCCCTGCACTACGGGCCAAGGATATTCATTAAATCATCAATGGTTATGACTATGTCGAATAATCCCTGGTAATAATCATACCAAAAATTGTCCATCAATGCACTACAGGCCACTGAGGACTTTTACCACATCATTTATAACATTATAGGTCATGATTATATCGAATGATCCCTGGTCATAATCATACCAAGTTCATCTATGCACGTAAGTCAAAGATGACTTTCACCATAATATAAACATGAGGATGATGACAATGATATAAGCATTAATCAAACCAAAACAAGGATAAATATTAAAGACTTTAAATTTATCCAAATATTATCAATCACTTAATAAACTCATCATCAAATATTGTTAATATTATAACAATATTTTAATCACTTCTTAAACTTATAAATAATTTATTTCAATTATTTATACTTTACCAAATAATGTATTTAATTATTCAAAATTGTCATACTCATAAGATTTCATCACCAATGATCAAATCCCTCATCAAAAATCTGCATATACCCTATATAGGATTCCCAAGCCATAAAATCCTATATTCCAATTTTGTTACTCCACATAACATATTTAATTCATTTACTC
This sequence comes from Panax japonicus, assembly GCA_020205505.1. NCBI lineage: Eukaryota > Viridiplantae > Streptophyta > Magnoliopsida > Apiales > Araliaceae > Panax > Panax japonicus. The sequence goes on from CM035093.1 coordinate 57,503,702, forward strand.
ATAACTAGTTTATTTTCATGAAAAATACCAAACTAGTCCTAAAAGCATTTCTTTTCTGGGATTTAGCATAATATAGTCTCATATTAAACATATATTTTTCTCAGAATTTTTAAAATTCATTTACTATTTTTCATATGGCCAAAACTGCTGAATATTTAGACATTTATCATAAATTGTACTTTTGTCCAAAAATTCCAAAATTTACTCCTGTTATATACATGTACTCCCAATAAAAATTTCACCAATTTTGGAGTTAACCGCAAAGAGTTATAAGGGTTTACTTTTAAAATAGTCTTTTCCCATAAAATCCATAACTCTTAATCTATACATTCAAAAATTGCCATTTTTGGACACAGTCTAGAAAACTCATCAAATTATCATTTCAAATTTTTCCAGAATTTTTGAGGAACAAAAAAATTATGAAACTGCACCAGGCAGAAACCCCTTTTGAATGAAAATACTATTCATATGAATACAAAGGATCATTCACCATGCATGTGGTAATCCACATAGATAGGTTATTCAAATAGAATAATAAAGAATGGAATAACAGAAGAATTCACCATGCATGCGATAGACCGCACAAACAGGTTATTCTCAACAAAATAATAAAAAATGGAACCAGGTCATGCGTAAACCGCACAGACAGGATATTCCAACAGAATAATAAAGAATGGAATCAGGTCATGCGTAAACCACACAGACAGGATATTCTAACAGAATAATAAAGAATAGAATAACAACAGATTTCACAGGCATGCGATAGACCGCACAGACAGGTTATTCCAACAGAATAATAAATAATAGAATAACAGAAGAATTTCACCATGTATGCGGTACTTCGCATAGACAGGTTATTCCAACATAATAATAAGGAATGGAATAACAATAGATCTCTTCATGAAAATAAAAGAAATAATACCCCTTACCATAGAAGAAACTGGATATTAGAATAGTGAGGTAGTAGACTTCTCTACTTCTTTCTCTCTATAATTTCTCTCTATAATAATTGATCTAAAGCTTTAGTGAATTGGTGAGAAATGAAGGAAGAATGAGCTTCTATTTATAGGAAAATATAGTTTCGATAATTGCACTTTTTGGAGCTCGAAATATTACAGTACAATACCTCTAACTTTTCTTTCATTTTTAATTTAGTCCTACAGTATTATCAAACTTGCACCACCTCCCCTAATAGTAAATAATGTGAATCAATAGTTCAATCATTTGAATCAATAGTTATAATCATGTGAAAATATGAATTACAGTATAAAACCTCCATCTATACAATCTATTTTTAACTTAGTCATGCAAGTATTATCAATCTTGCACCAACTCCCCTAATAGTACAAGAATGTGATTCAATAGTACACACACGTGAACAAATTGTTATATAAGCATGTGAATTAGTAGCAATTAATTTCTCATTTATCCGATTAATTACCCGATTTATCAATATAACCCCCAGACATCAATTATCATCGGAATAGATGTCAATTTCCACTAACACTAATAATTCCAACATAATAGAACTATCAAATTCATTTTTAATCAACACGAACTTATTCATCATTAATATTATAACTCATAATATTTAACAACCAGGTCGTTCCTAGGAAAGAGGGGGCTTTCCTATAAGGATTTCTCCTTATTGGCGGGCAATTAGATGACCAAACCTCTCCTTGACAGAACTTCTAGACATTGTAAATATTGTAATTTAATAATATAAATAACTTTGTCGTCTCAATTATTGATTTAATAATAAATAAAATATTATGTAGATGATACTGTGACAATAATCGAATCAATAATATGAGAGATATTATCATCAATTACTGTAGCAATAATTGAGTATAACTGAGTGACCTCTTACATAAGCATCAATAATCAATACCGTGTGCTACTATGCAACCACGCATATTATTGTACTTTTACTACCGGGTAGTTTAACAGTTTTAACAGTAACACTTTCGTCGTTATTTTTATAAAAAAATAATTCTGTCATTTTCTAACTACGACAATACTTCCGTTGTGGGGTCTACAAATGATTGTGCCATCGTACGAATATTTTCTGTTAAAACGAATATTTCCCGACCAATCGAATATTATATAACAACTTGCTTACTTTGCAAATTTATAAATATTACCCACAACTATAACATTATATCAAATTCACACCATAATATTCAAAAAAATATTTCGAGAAATTTAAATCTTTATTCATAAAATTTGGGGTCTCACAGGGTAGTTCAACAGTTTTAATGGTAACACTTTCGCCGTTATTTTTATAAAAAGATAATTCTGTCATTTTTTAACTACGACAAAACTTCCGTTGTGGCGTCCACCAATGATTGTGCCGTCGACCGTCGTACGGATATTCCCCGACAAAAAGAATATTTCCCGACCAATCGAATATTATATAACCACTTGCTTACTTTACAAAATTTGTAAATATTATCCACAACTATAATATTATATCAAATCCACACCTTAATATTCAAAAAAAAGATTGAGAAATTTAAATCTTTATTCATAAAATTTGGGGTCTCACAATCTTCCCTCCTTATGAAATTTCGCCCTCGAAATTTACGTACGTACATGGTATGCCGAAGAGATGAGGATACCTTGACTTCATTTCAGATTCTAACTCTTAATGTATAACCTTTGAGTGCTGAATACGATCCTTCTTATCCAAGATTTTAACACGTATCTCCTCATACGTTAAATCTTCTGCTATCTCGTCTAGTTCTAATATAATAATGTAGTTCCGGTCATCCACATATTTACGTAACATCGATACGTAAAAAACGTTATGAACACGTGACATACTTGGCGATAAAACGAGTCTATATGCCACAGTTCCTACTCGGTCAATGGTTTCAAATGGGCCAATAAAATCGAGAGTTGAGATAACGCCTTCTTGAACCTTCTTCTTCACATTCATCAGATTTGGGTGTGTAGCTTGAGCGGCTTTAACTTTATCGATTAAAGTCAATTCATTATCTTCACGTGGGTCCCTAGAGTCTTTAACTCTATCTTCATCATTTATAAGTTATACGAAATGGGTTTTTATGTTAACAACATCGCACTCGTAAACGCATACGATCTTCTACTCAACGCGTCAGCTACCACGTTCTCTCTTCCAGGATGATATTGAATGGTATAGTCGTAATATTCAACAGCTCGAGCCAACGTCTTTGGCGCATTATTCGTTCGTTTTGGTTGAAGAAATATTTAAGGGTTGAAGAAATGGGTTTTGTACTGGGGTCAATACAAAATTCGATTTCACGCTCTAGGGGTAGGCTAAGAAGTCTTCCAGGATACATCAGAAAATTTATTAACAATAGAAATATCATTCAAAACTGACGTATTTTTGTTTGAATCTGTGACATGAGCTAAGAAAGCTTGACATCCATTTTTCAATAAACGAATAACTTTATGGCTTGAGATAACAGTGATTGATTTTAATGGTTTGGTTGCTTGAATTCGCATAATAGGTTGGTTAGGAATATGAAAGCTAACAACCATACGAAAATAATCAATTTTTGCATGATGAGTAGTTAACTAATCAATCCCTAAAATCACATCAAATGCAAGTATTTTCAAAAAAATAGGATCAACAGGTAACGTGTGGTTGCCGATTTGAACTAAACAAGACTTATAAACAGTGGACGTAATGAAGGTTTCTCCCAACGGAGTTTCAATCGATAAGTTAAAGTCTAATTTCTATGGAGTCAAATTTAAACGTTGAGCACAAGTAGGAGAAATAAAAGAATGGGTAGAACCGGTATCAAATAAGTTATAGACTTCGCTAGAGTTTATGATAAGTTTACTCGTGATGACCTCGTTCGGGTTCCTTGCTTTTTGGGAGGTCACAACAAACGCTCTCCCTTGAACTACCGGCTTTGACTTTTCTGGGACGGCCTTTGGTGGCTCCATCCCAGCTGAACTTGCCTTCCCTGAACGACAAAATCGAGCTAGGTGACCTTCTCTTCCATAATTGTAACAGGTTTTGGACTGCTGCGTACAGTTTGGACTGATATATCCCTCCCCTCCGTATTTGAAGCATATGATAGGTGGTCGTTCTCCTTCCTTAACAACGGGTGCTGATGCTGACATCTTTCCATCATTGTTGAATCTCCCCTTCTTGAAATGTCCATTCTTATTGTTTTGGCCATGATTACCACCGAAGTGGTTACCATTCTTGGCATGATAATTTCCTCCATGATGGTTATCATTGATCTAATGGTCGTTGCCACCGGTATAATTATTATCGTGTTGTTGGTCGTTGCCTTTTGGTTGTGCTGACTCATTATCGCGCTCCAATAACTGAGCCCTATTCACAACATCTGAATATAAATAAAGTTTGTGAGAAATGAGGTATTGACGTATATCGGGTTTCAAACCTCTTAGAAATATTCGCGTCATTCGCTCCTCATTATCGACCAAATGGGATGCAAACTGGGATAACTCCGCAAATTTAGCTTCGTATTGCGACACGGTCATATTATTTTTCTCCAACTTGATAAACTCCACCTCCTTCATGTGACGAATACTTTCGGGAAAGTACTTGTCGTTGAACATCTCTTGGAACTTCTCCCAAGACATCTTGAGTGCGTCAGGCTGGGTACGTTTTACATATTCCCACCAGTAATCTGCCTCTTCACGCAACATAAAGGTAGGCAAAGGGAACCTTTTGCTCCTCGGAGCATCCTAAGACATCAAATATCTTGGTAATCTGGTTTAACCACGTCCCCGCCTTAAGTGGTTCTGGCTTTCCCAAAAATTCCGGTGGTCCCAGCTCCTTGAACTGCTTAGCGGTGACCGACCGTGGGTTGCCATTATTTCCACCTATATTTTGAATAGAAGTCTCTCTTACCTGATGTTGCATGAATTGCATAAAGCCTCTGAACATTCTATCGTTCATCATTTGGTCAGTGTTGTCATTTGCATGAGGATTGTAGCCTTTCTGATGCACATTATCTTGGGTATTGATCACTGGTGACTCAACGGTCTCATGTGCTTCATTGCTGATTTTAACATTTTCAGATGCCATTTTCAAACACTGTCAAAAAATAAGGGTTAATTAACATATCACATATTATCCCTATACTCTGACCGACCAATTAAATACCAAATAAACTTAGGTAGGTCATACAAGCGAAGGAATTCTCCGTCTCTCCCCTCCTAGTTCTTGTCTCACATCTCAGCCAGGGATCATATCCCTAAGCTTTGATACCAACTATGACGCCCCTAAAATAGGTATACATCACCCATCTTGAGTCGCCAAATACATGGTACAAAATACAAATAAAAATTTAATTATACAACTGTCGTGTAAAATACGACAAAACATATGCTATGAGTTTTAATACAAATATTATCATCTAGACAATATCCACACTCAATGGAGTCCTCATTACATTTATTATCACACTATTTAATAGAATAGTGAGGACTACTAATGCTATCATCTGGACCATCACTCCGTTCCCCGACTCGTCCCAGCTATATTCTCATTTTCTGAAGAGAAAAGTGAAAGAAAGGGTGAGCTCAACTAGCCCAGTAAGAAATATTATGACTAAGATAATGCATAATAAATTATCATTAGTCTTCAACAATGTTAAACTGATAAAATACAATAGACATCAAGTTTAACTGCAGCGGAATAAGCAATCCATTAGAAGAGTCAAGTAGAGCATGATATCTAGTATCTTCTATTATTTAAAATGTTTTCATCAATTTTTTTTATTATCGCTGAGACTCAGCTTAATAAATAAACCACATCATCGAATCATCCTTGCACTATGGGCCAAGGATATTCATTAAATCATCAATGGTCATGACTATACCGAATAATTCGTAGTCATAATCATATCAAAAAATGTCCATCAATGCACTACAGGCCACAGATGACTTTCAACCTAATATAAACATGAGGATGATAACAATGACATAATAATTCAATAAAACAAGTTCAAGAATTAAATTTTAAATATTTATAAGTTAATTTATCCTGAACTCAAAAACGTCCAAATTGTCAACATGATACTGCTTTGTGGAGTAAAATTCAAGAATGATCAGAAGAATATTTCCATGAAAAGATACTGGATAAAGCGCAAATATCCAGTATATTCTACTAATTTCATGGAGTATAGAAGCCAAAACTTTAACCAACTGAGTATAATAGAATATATGAACCTGCAAATGGATTTTTGCCCGCCATGCGGTAATCCACTTAGACAGATCATTTTCACAATTTAATAAGGAATGAATACAAAGGATTATTCACCATGCACGTGGTAATCCACATAGACACGTTATTCCAACATAATAATAAAGAATGGAATAACAGAAGAATTCACCATGCATGCGATAGACCGCACAGACAGGTTATTCCCAACAGAATAATAAGAATGGAACCAGGTCATGCGAAATCTGCACAGACAGGATATTCTAATAGAATAATAAAGAATCGAACCAGGTCATGCGTAAATCACACATATAGGATATTCCAACAGAATAATAAAGAAATGGAAACAGGTCATGCGTAAACCGCACAGACAGGATATTCCAATAGAATAATAAAGAATGGAATAACAACAGAATTCACCAGGCATGCGATAGACCGCACAGACAGGTTATTCCAACAGAATAATAAAGAATGGAATAACAGAAGAATTTCACCATGTATGCGGTACTTCGCATAAACAGTTTATTCCAACATAATAATAAGAAATGAAATAACAATAGCTCTTTTCATGAATACGAAAGAAATAATACTCCTTACCTTAGAAGAAACTGGATATTGGAATAGAGAGGTAGCAGACTTCTCTTCTTCTTTCTCTCTATAATTTCTCTCTATAATAATTGCTCTAAAGCTTTAGTGAATTGGTGAGAAATGAAGGAAGAATGAGCTTCTATTTATAGGAAAATATAGTTTCAATAATTGCACGTTTTGTGGCTCGAAATATTACAGTACAATACCTCCAACTTTTCTTTCATTTTTAATTTAGTCCTGCAAGTATTGTCAAACTTGCACCACCTCCCCTAATAGTAAATAATGTGAATCAATAGTTCAATCATGTGAATCAATAGTTATAATCACGTGAAAATACGAATAATAATATAATACCTCCATCTATACCTTTATTTTTAACTTAGTCATGCAAGTATTATCAATCTTGCACCAACTCCGCTAATAGTACAAGAATGTGATTTAATAGTGCACACATGTTAATAAATAGTTATATAAGCATGTGAATTATTAGTAATTAATTGTTCATTATCCGATTAATTAACTGATTTATCAATATAACCCCCAGAAATCAATTATCATCGGAATAAATGTCGATTTTTACTAACACTAATAATCTCAACACAATAGAACTATCAAATTCATCTTTATTCAACACGAACTTATTCATCATTAATATTATAACTCACAATATTTAATAAATAGGTCGTTCCCAAGAAAGAGGGGACTTTCCAATAAGGATTTCTCCTTATTAGCGCGCAATTAGATGACCAAACCTCTCCTTGACAGAACTTCTAGACATTGTAAATATTGCAATTTAATAGTATGAATAACTTTGTCGTCTCAATTATTGATTTAATAATATAACATATTATGCAGATGATACTGTGATAATAATTGAATCAATAATATGAGAGATATGATGCAGCAATTACTGTAGCAATAATTGAGTATAACTAAGTAACTTCTTACGTAAGCATTAATAATCAATACCGTACCACGCGTATTACTGTACTTTTACTATCGGGTAGTTCAACAGTTTTAACGGTAACACTTTCGCCGTTATTTTTATAAAAAGATAATTCTGTGGTTTTCTAACTACGACAATACTTCCGTTGTGGGGTCCACCAATGATTGTGCAGTCGTACGGATATTCACCGACCAATCGAATATTATATAACCACTTGCTTACTTTGCAAAATTTATAAATATTACCCACAACTATAACATTATATCAAATTCACACCTTAATATTCAAAAAAAAATATTTCGAGAAATTTAAATCTTTATTCGTAAAATTTGGGATCTCGCAATAGATGTGTTGTTAACGATCGTAGCGGTTGGTTTTAATAAAGATAATTAACTTTTCTCCATATAAAATGACAAAAGTGAGAAGTGGGACCCATTTTCACTTATGTTGGAAAAAAATATTCTAAGTCGTGAGTATACATCCTTTATCTATCTTCCTGACAAAGTGGGACAAGTGGGACAACGGATGGCAAAGTAAATAAAAAAAAAAAATAAGACCAAGCCGCTTACAAATTATAACGGTTGGTATATAAAAATGATAAATTCTATTTTAAAAAAAAGGGCCAAGGTTATAAAAAAAATTAAGACCAAACCGCTACAAGTTATACCGATTGGTATACAAAAAAAAATAAATTCATTTTTTATCTTTCTATCTGATAATATGGGCCCACATAAGCGAGTTAATTTGATTTTTATTAAAATAGAAGCCGCTAAAATATATTTTTTTCGATCTCAGCCTTCTATTTAATTAATCTACGGCTGACATGTTGGTTACTAGAATAGTGATCTTGGCAACCGGTTGCCATGAATTGAAATCCTTAATTAAAATAATAACTTATTATTTCAATTTTTCTTTTTACCCATTAACATTAAAATGTTATGTTGGATTATTTTTTTTACACAAATATTTACTTGTCACGTATGGAATGTAATTGAAAAAAAACTAAAACTTGAATTAAATATCATTTAATTAAAAAAATTGAAAAATGTCAATAATTTATATTTAAGCCAAAAGAATTTAAGCGAAATGTCATAATCATCCAACAACCCACTAAACACTCCCCTCCTTCACCCAGTCTACCAAAAGTTCCAGGCATCCAAATTCAGTAGATTTGGAAGATTAGGAGAGAGAAAACAGAATAACTGAAGAAGATGGCAATGGCGATGGCGCTACGAAGGCTCTACTCTTCTTCTTCTTCTTCTTCCTCATTGAATCCTCTTCGTATTCTATCTCATCCCGCTACCTCACATTATTACATGGTTGGTCTCTTCATATCAGCGCATTCATTCATGATGTATTCATTTCTTGATCTCTAATTTTTGTTTTGATCTCTTATTGTAGTCTTCTTTTCCGAATCAAGCTATTCGTGATAGAGAAGATTCTCGTGTTACTGTAATTGATCTCCCTTTCTCATATTTTCGGTTATATACTGAATTAATTTAGTGTTTTTGAGCTTCAAGATCTATGATTCGTGATAATGATTGGGAGATATTTGTTTGTTAAATTTATTTATTCGATGAATTTCAATACAGTGGACGAAGCAATTGAATGCTCCACTTGAAGAGATCGATCCTGAAATTGCTGACATCATTGAACTCGAGAAGGCCAGGCAATGGAAGGTATATGTATATTTAGATTATATATATATATATATATATATATATATATATATATATATTTCTCAGTGACATTTGAAGTGTTTGGTAGATTGATATTCGTACTTAAATTAATAGTTTAGTAATGCAATAATTTTTTTATGGGTACAACACTATAGCTTCAAATATCAATTCTTTTAGAACTGTTGGTATCTTCTGCCTCTATTTGGATTGAAAATTTAAGTTTTTATTTATAATTGAGAAAATGTTAAACTGTGCTTGTAGGGACTTGAACTCATTCCTTCGGAGAATTTTACATCTTTGTCAGTTATGCAAGCGGTTGGCTCAGTAATGACTAACAAATACAGTGAAGGGTATCCTGGGGCAAGATACTATGGAGGAAATGAGTATGTGAATCCACTGTAATTATATTGTGTCGTTTTTTTCCCATAATTTTTAGCTGTTGTGTAATAATCTGGAATTCACATTTGCTGTTGTCATAGTTTTCATGCATGAATATATTGACTAAAGTTTGGCTTATATACTTTAAGGTACATCGACATGGCTGAGAGACTGTGTCAGAAGCGTGCATTGGAAGTTTTTCAGTTGGATCCTGCAAAATGGGGAGGTGAAGTACAATAATATTTATCATCCATGCTACTAAGATAATACAAATAACCCTTATGATATATATATATATATATAGAATGCCTTATCTTTGGTGGACCTCAGTTTTACATGGAACTGTTGGAATAGTAGTGTTGTATCGCTGATTGGAGATATAATCATATAAGTGAACTAATAGGCCTGTGTGGATAGAAATCAACTATTGCTCGGTGATTTGATGCATCATATCTTATAACTGAGAGGCCTTCCAGTGAAATGACAAAAAAGATATGGCCTGTTTAAGTTTCTCTTTCTTTGGATTCCTGTATTTATGTTTATCACGTAGGGGCAGTTTTGCTCAGTGATGCCTTCAGTTAGAGTCATCAGTCCATAAAATAACCAAGCTCTGGCTTTAGCTGTAATTTTTCGTTTTTTTGGTGATACACACACAGTCACTCACACACACACAGAGTACTAATCTAATAAGATCTGCATAAACAAAGTTGGTTGTTAGGTTATGCCAGACTTTTGTTTATACTCTCTCTCTCTCACTCAACAAACATGTGTGGATAACAAAAACTACTGCTTTCATTTGCATAGTCTAAAGTGGCTTGTACTATGAACAACAACTTTATTAAAAGTGCCAAATACCTTTCTTGCAGTCAATGTGCAGTCCCTATCTGGCTCTCCAGCTAACTTTCAAGTTTATACTGCATTATTGAAACCTCACGACAGAATAATGGCCCTTGATCTTCCTCATGGTGGGCATCTTTCACATGGTTATCAGGTGCTCTTAACTTCCTTCAGTTTAAGTTTTGAGAGCTAGATATTGTAGTGACACCATATTCCTGGTGATTATCATACACAAACACCAATTACTGGGTAACACTAACTTATGATTTATTTATTTCTGCCTGTTTAGCATCAAAGGGACATATGCTGTCAAATTCCTTTATTTCACCTTGAATGCCTTATAGGTGCATGGATTTCAATTGTGGTCGTCACAAGAATCCTATTCCCTCACCACCACTTTTAGTTGTTTGTAGAGAAACTCTCCAATCATCTTAAGACACTGATTTTTATTTTGCATATAAACTCATTATATAGGGATAAAAGGCAGATGATCTTTTTAGTAACGTTCAAAAACGATGAGCATCAGAACGATGCTTATTGATTATCGTTAGTTAATTTAATTAAAAGTTCATCATAATCATTCTTCTATTGAAGTAATCATGTTTGAGAGCATAACATTGTGAATTATGATTGAAAGTCAAAACTGAATTATATATTGCCTCATGAGCATTATGTTTTTGGTTCTACCTTTTTATGTGGTGCTACAGTTATAATTTCTATCAGGACTACATATGATGAAGGTCCCTTGTGCATCAATATGAAGTTTTGCACAGAAATATTATACAAGTGTTTGTGTCTCTACCTGCTGCAAATATTTGTGTTATTTGATGAATAGGAAAAATAAAAGTTTTGAGATCTCTCCATTCTCTTCTTGCGAATGTAACACAGGCGATGTAGGTAGTAGATCTTAGTATATAGAACTTCTTTTAAAACTCAGCATCTTTATGTAAGCTACCCATCTATAGTCCTCTAAATACCACTGACATAGTCACATCATAGGGTTAATATTAATGTCCTGATATACACTAAATGCAGACTAATAATAACTAAAACTACTTCATTGTTCAATTGAATTCTTAATGCATTTTGGCTTATTGGGTCTCACTCTTTGAAGTTTGTAAACTTGACTGTGTGGATTAGCACAAATTTTGAAATTATTGCAATATTAAAATTCAGGTTTTTCCTGTAGTTTGTGGATAGAGCACTGCCTGTTTTAGAAGAGATTATGAGCTTATTATAAGATATTGGTGTTTTCCATCTTTTGTCATTTTGCAGACTGACACCAAAAAGATATCTGCCGTGTCAATATTTTTCGAGACAATGCCGTACAGATTGGATGAGATCACTGGTTATATTGACTACGATCAGGTAACTAGTAAATCTCTTTGTGGAAGCTGTCTGTTCCAGTTGTTGCAAAGACATAAACTTGCACTTGCTGTTCTTATTATATACTCCCTTTGTCCCAGGAAAAAAGTCCTTATTACTATTTTGGGTAGTCCTATGTTAAATGTCCACTTTCCTTTAATAACCAAACTTTTACACATTTTTTCCTATTATGCCCGTAGCATTAAATATCTCATACTTTTCTTATTCTAATTCTCTCTCCATATTTAATGACATTATTATGGACAATTTTGTCATCTTATTCCTCTTCTTAATATGCGTGAAAAGTCCACCAAGACTTTTATCCTGGGACGGAGGGAGTAGTAACTACTTGTTGGCATATTAATTTTTTTAAAGATTGTTTTAGTTCGGAAACTAGAAAGTACCCTTTTGAAGATTATATCTTCTAGTTGTTATCTGTTGAGATCTGAAAATATCTAAAAATGTAATCATCATGTATTTTATTGGATCCCTTTTGATTTGTTCGGATTGGAAGGAATATGCTAAACTGTCCAGGAATAAAAAAAATTATTCTGTATTTCTCACGGCATTCCTCATTCATTCCTTTAGGTCTTTGTTATGCCCTGGTCCTTACTACCATTGTAGATCTCCTAACATGAGCAACCTATGTATTAAAGTGTCATATTATGCAATCAATTTTAAAAATGAAGCCCTTTTTTTTCAGGCAATTGATAACTTTCACATATGAGAGAATCAATTATTTTAACGGAAAAATAATGCAACATCTTTTAAGTTCGAAGCAAACGGGTTAATTATTTCGTATATATGGATGTGTTGATACTACTAGCTACAATTGTTGTAAGTACCTAGACTTTGTTTTGCCTTTTGGTGACTTCTGATCCTGAAGCATTTATCTTCTTGTTTATGTGGGGTTCAAGTGACTACGTACTATAAATGGCCTGTGTTATTTTGTTATTGTGCTTTTTTCAGATAGCTCTGGTTGGGGTATTCATGATGCCGATTGGTTGAGAATATATTCTTCTCAGCAGTGTTAACTTTGTTATTCATGAAAAGTTTGTTTGCTACTGCAGTTGGAGAAAAGTGCTGTACTTTTTAGGCCAAAACTGATTGTTGCTGGTGCAAGTGCTTACGCTCGGTTATATGATTATGAACGTATCCGCAAGGTAAATTTTCCGTGCTGAGCCCAATGGTTTGGTTTTAGTTGATATTGCATCTCTTTCAATTTATGTTTCTTGTCATTATGAAATTATGAGATATCATCTTTGCTTTATTGATAGGTTTGTGATAAGCAGAAAGCTGTATTGTTGGCAGACATGGCACACATTAGTGGTTTGGTTGCTGCTGGTGTTATACCTTCTCCTTTTGAATATGCAGATGTTGTTACAACCACAACACATAAGTCGCTTCGCGGGCCACGTGGAGCAATGATCTTCTTTAGGAAAGGGGTAAAGGAGATTAATAAACAAGGACAAGAAGTGAGTTGTCATTTTAAACGGATAACTAAATTTAGATCAGTTGTATATTGATGTTTGTTAGCATTTACTTGGTCATTCTTCTCTAAGCTGAAATTGAAGTTATAATGTTTGAGATCATCAACTTAATCAAATTTGAGTTCCTCCAAATAGGTGATGTATGACTATGAGGACAAAATCAACCAAGCTGTCTTTCCTGGTCTTCAAGGTGGTCCACACAATCAAACTATTACTGCCTTAGCAGTTGCACTGAAACAGGTTAATTTGTTTGCAATGTTTGCTGGTTTTGGAAGAAGTCTGATTGATGGTTAATTGGATTTATTGTAGCTGTGCATAGTGTTCTAGGATTCTGACTATTTTGTGAATTTAGGCCAAAACTCCTGAATACAAGGCTTATCAGGAACAAGTTTTAAGTAATTGTTCGATATTTGCCAAGGTACTTTTGTATTGAATCTAGTGATAAATATTTCCTGAGATTCAGGTTATAGATTAGTTTTCTTTATATAGTTCCACTTTCAAAATGTTAATGACTAAAAGTGTTACTTTATTTCAGTTTGGTGTGATAATTCATTTGTAATGTCCTTTTTTTTCCCCAGAGTTTGTCCGAAAGGGGGTATGAAGTTGTTTCTGGTGGAACTGAGAACCATTTGGTTTTGGTAAATCTAAGAAACAAGGTACAAGGAACTACATATGTTTCAAAAACTTTATTTACTTTGTTACTGAAAGCTATTTTTTAAATACTGGAGAGGTGATAGGATGAGGTAATTTAGCAGAGCAATTATATGATGTTTTCTTGCTATATAGGACAAAAGCTTTTGCAAGAAAACTTTCATCTCATTGATTGCTCAAAGATTTACAACAGAATATGAGATGGCCGGGGCAATATTAATAAAAACAAAACATTCTAGGATGCTATAAGGGCCTTCCAAAAGGGTTCCTCTTAAGATGTTTGATCCCTCTCAACTAATGTGTAGAAAAATTTCTATCCCTGGCTAATGATAACTATGCAGTTTAATGAATAAGACTAAAATAGAAATCTTGAATGCTATGAAATATAGATTTGAGAAGATCCGCATGAAAGTGGATTAGATCTTTGCTTCATCCTAGCTGCAGATACTTGTAGTTGTAGCACAAGGAAATTTACTTGTTAGAAACTCTCTGTACAGGGTATTGATGGATCTAGAGTTGAAAAGGTTTTAGAATCCGTGCACATTGCAGCCAATAAAAACACTGTTCCTGGTGATGTGTCTGCCATGGTGCCTGGTGGCATTCGAATGGGTAAATCCCTTCTCCTTTGATCATCTTGCAGTAACTAATTGTGGGTTAATTTCTTATTTTGTAAGAAGAGGCGTTTATTTGGTAACTCAGGAACTCCGGCTCTCACATCAAGGGGTTTTGTTGAAGAGGATTTTGTAAAAGTTGCCGAGTTCTTTGATGCTGCTGTGAAGTTGGCCTTGAAGATCAAGGCTGATTCCAAAGGTTCATAATTCTCGCATTTTCTCTTTTACATCCCTAAGAATTTCCGTACCTGATAATTTATTGGAACTTTGTATCAAGTCTTGACACTTTTGCATGCTTATGGACATCTCCTCGGAATTACTGATCATATCAGGAACTAAGTTGAAGGACTTTGTGGCAACTATGAAAGATGATCAATATCAACCCGAGATTGCGAACATACGGAATGAGGTTGAGGAGTTCGCTGAACAATTTCCTACAATTGGTTTTGAGAAGGAAACAATGAAATATAAACATTGAAGCAGAGCCATCTGTGGTGCAGGTATGTTGCATCTTATGGTGTATTTTGTCTTGAGACAATTTGATCAGGAATATTAAGTTTGTATTGTTTGTGTTATAATTATGACATAGATGATGATTACATGTTTATGCATTAATTCCGTCATGCATCCTAATCCTCCATTCTGCCTACTTGCCAGAGACTCATACAGCGTGGGAGGGGTCTTTTCACGTCGATAGATACAAAGAAGAGTTGAAAACTTTAAGCCTTCTATCAACCATGAAATCTTTTTTGTTCATTCATAGTGCAGACAGACGGTTGGGGTTGTGAAGTTCCAAGTTTAATTTGGTTGGTGCACAGCGATCTGTACAACTTTCTGAAGGTATTTAACCTCTGTCTCCATTTGGTCAGATGCAAGGACCATCTTCCACTTCTAAGTGTATTATTATAGCATAGCATTGTGGCGCCATGCCTGAATAATCAAGCTTTGTATGACATTTAAATGAGATAATTTGTTTTTTTCTTAAACATGAAAAGAAACTAGAGAGAAATTCCATGTTAGGTTTCTCAATTAAAATAAGACAATTTCTTGTATTTTCACGATAGATTTATGCCAGAGCTGGGAACATCTTTTGCAAGCCGAAGTTGTTATTTTCATGTATATGCCCTCCAATCTATAGAGGGAATCTTATTTGTCTCATTATTTTTAATTAGGAATATTAGTATTTTCAACAGCAAATTGTAATTTTAAAACTAAATAGTAGTAAATAAAACTAAAGAGTAGCATTATCTTCTATAGATAGAGGTAGGTAGTGTTTGATCGAATCTTAAAGGTTCATCTCTTAAGAGGTCTTCTAAATAGTTAAGATGATATGTTTTGAGAAATTGAATTTAAAAGCAACTATGTTAAATAAAAGAGAGTTTAAATCACTAGATAAGAGAAATGAAGGAGGGGGTGATGCTAACTTGTTGTTTGATTACATTTTAATAGTCTACTTCTTATCATCTATAGTCCACATATTTATATTGAAAAAATCCTCTCAATAGTTAATATATAAATATGGGTCAAAACTATTGAGAGAACTTCTTAATACAAAAATATGGACGGTTAAAATGCATTAAGAGGTGGACCGTTAATATGCAATCAAAGACTACTAGATTATTTGTTTTTGTGAATTAGGAAGAAAAAATTAACATAAAATAAATTAAAATTTTTGTGTTTTTATTAAGGATATAATTAATGAAAAGTTTTTAAAGGGTAAAATAAATTTGCACCCAAATTTCTCATTTTTTATTGAAAGTTTTGGTTAAAATTAGGGTTATTTTCCACCCATTTTTTGCATTTTTTTTTCCTTATAAAAGTCACAAACATTACATATCGCAATTTTTTTAAAAAATTCTCCTCTTTTTTTCCTTATCCTTTCTAAAACTCAAACACATAAAGTAATCGTAATAATCAAGAAGTGAAGTTTTAAGTCGCATAATAAAATTTTTGTCCTTCCCTAACCTAAAATATGCCATTTTTGGTAATTTTATTTTGTCACAAAAAATTTACTATAAAAAAGTCCAAAATTAATCAGCCTGGGCAAATAACAACGGTCAACTCAACTGATATAACCTGCAGACATCATTTCCCGGGTAATCCAGTCAAAAGTAGAAACCACTAAACTTTCGCCACATCATCACTCCTGGGCCCAGCTGATCTGGCAAGATCTGGGGTAACTGGGTAAGTAGACTCCCCTGCTCCAAGAGAGTTGTATTTGTTATCCAATTTCATCCCAACACAAAGGATTGAAGAAGATAAAGTATGAGCATACAAAAATTTAAGGCTATCAATGAGCAAAGAAACATAGCACACACCTAAAGATAGATACAAACCTACATCTATATATATATATACATACATATATAAAACTAAACTCCATGGCCTCTTTGCCTTTAGTTCTAGTTGGCAACTCACTCAAGGTCGAACCAGACTTCAAAAAACAGCTCCCAACTTCTCTCCCAATCGAAAAGGTACAACTTTTTACTCAATTCACTTCAATTCTGTCACATATATATGTAGTATATATGTATGTGTGTTTCTGTGTTTTACCCCACTGTAATTATGCTTATTCCCTTCTTTTTTTTCCTCTTATTAGAGGAATTATAATACAACAACCACCAATTTGGAAAAAGCTTTTGAACCAGTGAATTTGGATTTTAGAGAGGCCCTTTCAGTGATTAAAGATGGGAGTTCTAGTTTTGAGCCTTCTGTTTATCTCCCGCTCTTGCAAGACTGCATAGACAGTAATTCTGTTTCCAAGACTAAAATGATTCATGCCCACATCATTAAAACTGGAGCTTATGAAGACCTGTTTCTCATGACATTTGTTGTTAATGTTTATGGAAAATGTGGGGCAATGGAAATTGCTCGTAAGGTGTTTGATGGATTGCCCGACAGAAATGTTGTTACTTGGACTTCTCTGATGTCGGGTTATGTGCAGAATTCAGAGCCGGAGATTGGCATCAGGGTTTTTAATGAAATGTTGGAGGATGGGGATTATCCGACAAATTACACTCTAGGAATTGTTCTAAATGCTTGTTCTATGTTGCATGATGTTAAACTAGGGAAGCAAATTCATGGTTATATTGTGAAATACCAAATTGAGAATGATGCGAGTATTGGGAATGCCCTTTGTAGCTTATACTCTAAATGTGGTAACTTGGATTTCGCGGTCAAAGCATTTTCAAGGACTGGTGACAAGAATGTGATTTCCTGGACTACGGCCATATCTGCTTGTGGTGATAATGGAGATTCTGCAATGGGATTAAGTGTGTTCACCGAGATGCTCTATGAGGGTGTTGAGCCAAATGAATTTACATTTACCAGTGTCTTGAGTTTGTGCTGTATAATGCAAGCTATGGGTGTAGGGTCACAAGTTCACTCATTGAGCATCAAACTTGGGTATGAAACTAATTTACGTGTAACAAATTCTGTTATGTATCTGTACCTGAAATGTGGATGGATTAATGATGCAAAGAAGTTGTTTGATGGAATGGAGACAATCAGCTTAGTTACATGGAATGCTATGATTGCAGGCCATGCCCAGATGATGGAACTCGCAGAGGAAAGTCTTTCAGCACACCACAGTGGAATTGAGGCACTTAACATTTTCTTGAGATTGAATCAATCAAGCACAAGACCTGATCTATTCACCTTCTCGAGCGTATTAACCGTATGTAGCGGTTTGGTGGCTTTGGAACAAGGTGAACAACTTCATGCTCAAACCATTAAAACTGGGTTCTTATCTGATGTTGTCGTCGGGACGGCCCTAGTCAACATGTATAATAAATGTGGTAGCATTGAGAGAGCAAGTAAAGCTTTTGTTGAGATGTCTACAAGAACTTTGATATCTTGGACTTCTATGATTACAGCTTTTGCACAGCATGGTCGCCCTCAGCAGGCATTGCAGCTCTTTGAGGATATGAGATTAGCTGGTGTTAGACCAAACAAGATTACCTTTGTAGGTATTCTTTCAGCTTGTAGCCATGCTGGTATGGTTGATGAAGCATTGGCTTACTTTGAGATGATGAAAAATGAGTATAAAATTAAGCCCGTGATGGACCATTATTCATGCTTGATTGATATGTTTGTGAGGTTAGGTCAGTTAGATGAAGCTTTTAATTTTATCAAGAAGATGGATTTTGAACCCAACAAGTTTATATGGTCAAACTTGATTGCAGGCTGTAGAAGTCATGGGAAATTTGAATTAGGGTTTTATGCTGCTGAACAATTACTCAATCTCAATCCGAAAGATTCCGAGACTTATGTGTTATTGTTGAACATGTACCTCTCGGCAGGGAGATGGAAGGATGTTTCAAGAGTGAGAAAGATGATGAGAGATGAAAAAATTGGAAAATTAAAGGACTGGAGCTGGATTAACATTAGAGACAGGGTTCATTCTTTTAAGCCTGGTGATCATCAGTGTCCTCCATGTGGAGAGGTGGACTTCTTGTTGGGGGATCTGCTTGAGAAAGTAAAGACTCTTGGATATGAGTCGCAAGGAAGTTTGGAGGTAACAGATGAGGGGGAGAAGAAAACAACTTTCTCGAACACTCATCACAGTGAAAAGTTGGCTGTTGCATTTGGGTTGTTAAATGCACCAAATTCTGCACCAATACGCGTTATCAAGAGTATTAGCATGTGTAGGGATTGTCATAATTTTATTAAATTCATCTCAGCAGTTGACTGCAAGGGAAATCATCATTCGAGATAGCAAGCGGCTCCACAAATTTGTAAATGGCCACTGTTCATGTGGGGATTTTGGCAGTCTTCTATGATAATGTTGGAACCAATACGCGTTATTTTGGCAGTCTTCAATTTGTAAATGGCCACTGTTCATATCTGTCTTATGGAGTTGACCCTTATTTTGGGTCTTTGCATGAATTTGTACCGAATCAATCGTGTCACCAAGCTCTGGCTTCAGTTGTATTTCATAATCCTTTTGGTTGTATTAATATATAGCTAATACGAACATCCATGCCTGAGCATCTAACAAAGTTGTTTGGGTTAAATCAGGCTTATGAGGGCTAGGCAAATCAGTAAAAGGATTAAAGCCCCTGATCTTTTTCTTACTTCTCATAATTGAAGTGAAGTGCAGAGATGCTTATTTATCATCTTTAGTTCCTATAATTAAAAATTCATCATTATTAGTCTTCAATTGAAGTTACCATGGAATACATTCCTTTTACATTCTTATAGGGTTTCCTTTTCTATTAAAAAAAATAAAATAAATGGTTTTACTTATACTTAATATCGTAGCTCTTTCATTTTCTGTTTGTTGTCATTATAAAGTATTGAGATCTCATTTTTGCTCCATTTTATAGGTTTGTTACAAGATTAAGCCATAATGTTGGTAGACAGGGCACACATTAGTTGTTTGTTCACTGCTGTTGTTCTGCCTTCTCCTTTTGACTATGCAGATGTTGTTACAACCATGAGATACATTTCAATATTTGGGCGACATGACGCGGCGTAGAGCATTGATGATCTTCCTTGGGAAGGGGGTGAAGGAGATCAACAAACAAGGTAACAAGTGAGTTGTCATCTGGACTAATGGTTAAATCAAGTTCACTTGTTTTATGTTTAGCACAAGTATACTTGAATTGATCATTTTGATTTGTGTTTTGTCAAAAAAAATCTGGTTTCAATACTTTGAGTTCCACTGAACAGGAAATGTTTGACTCTACAGTTTACAGGTACAAATTCATCCATTAACTGCTTTAACAGCTTCATTGAAACATGTTTAAATATTTTTGCAGTGATTGGTGGTTTTTAATTAGTCCAGTTGGGATCTTATTGTAACTTCAAAGAGTCCCCCCAGGTATCTTCCGAATTACGATTGCGATGTATATCATAAATGGGAAATGTATTAAATATATCGTTAAGATATTATCAACTGAAATTATCCACGTAACTGACAACTAAAAACGTTAACATGTAAAATATATTATTATCCAACTCCAAATATATGTTCTATTTTTTATTCTAGTTGGAATAAATCTTATACATTTTTTAAGAGTCACAATAAAAAATAAAAATAAAATAAAATTGCACTGATATTTCGGTCGGACAAACCTGTCTGTCAAGACTAATCGATAAATATTTTATGTGCTCGATTCGGGCTTGGACCGGTTCAATATTCCGGTTTAATGTTTTCTAAGTTTACTAGTTTTTCATTGGCCATCATTGTGTGTCTCCTTTCTTGTTTCTTCATTACTACTTATTCTGATTGCGTTTAAGGATATGTTTAGTAACGCATTTTTATTAAAAAATTATTATCTTTGTATTAATATTTGTTTGATAAGCATTCATAATGTTGTTTATTTTTGCTTGGTAAAAGAAAAAAAAGCAAGAAAATAAGTTTTTATTTTTAAAAATTATTTTATGTTATACAAAAAAGAAATTATTTTTCAAGGTTAATTTTGTTTGTTAAGGATACCATTTGGATTGGACTATTAATTCCGAGTCCTTTGTTTGTTTTAAAAATTAGACTAATTGGGACTATTAATTCAGGAATAACAAAATGACTTGAAAGGGGACTAATTAATATCATGTCCAATCAGGTATTATAATTACTATTATTTGGGATTAAACATTTGTAGACAAAATTAACATTTATCTTTGTTTAAAATGACCGATGTATTTTATTTATTTTATTCGTATGTTCTAAAATTAGGATCTATTTGTTATTACTAATTTACTAGTAAAAGTATAATAGTTTAGACGGTAAGTTTTTATTTCACTCTTTAAATAATTTTGGACAAAATAAACATAACATGAAATTATTTTAAAACGGGGAGGATCTAAAGCGGACCAAAAGAACGGACCAAGGAGCGGACCAAGGCAAAAACACGCGGGTTTCAGGGTTAACCCGCGTGTTTTTCCGACCCAGACCCTGAAACCCGCGTGTTTTTGCCTTAGTCCGCTCCTTGGTCCGTTCTTTTGGTCCGCTTTAAATCCTCTCCGTATTTTAAAATATCTCATAGATAATCTCATTCTAAATAAACATGTGGCATTCTAATTGAATTATCAATGGTATATAAATTTATCACTAAATCTTAATTCGACTTTTGAAACAATTTTTGAAATATATTTGGTAACATTTGTTTTCCACGAGTGTTGCCAGTATTTCTCAGTTTATCTCCACAAATCTATTACTAATTCATTCAACAACAACAAAAAAAAAAAAACAAATTTGACTTTCTAAAGTCAATTTGAAATATTTTAAAATTTAAAATAATAAAAAACAATTTAATTTTTTTTAGTCTTTATAGATAATATGAATAACATTAACTCTAATTGTTTTTTACGCAAAGTGATGTCAAAAAGTATAAATATGACTATTTATAAAACATAGGAAGAAACATGAATGGAAACGAGGAGTTTCTTCATTTATTTTTGGTCTATGTACATTTTTGTTCCTAATTTCCACTAGGTTTATATATTATTTAATACTATTTATAAGTTTAAATGAATTTGTCCATTTTATATAAGCTTGGTGCTCACTTTATTTTGTAATTTACAATTTTTTCGAAATTTTGTCACTGTATTTGACGTAAAATATTTATTTATATAATTATCACTATATTTTTGTATAATTTATATTTTTTTTATTATAATATTGTACAAAAACACCACTAGGCATAAATCCTACATATTTGCTCCCAACCATTAAAACGATATTAAATAGACAAACTTGCTTGTACATAATTTCTTAGTTATCCTAAATTTGAGGCAACATGCCTCATATTTTCTTAAAATATTTTAAGTAAATAATGCTCTTAAGATTTATTTCAATGTAAACAAACCTGCACTTTAATAGTGATTCTGAGGCAGAAAAAACATATATAAATAAAGGGTCCATGCTTAGATATATTTGATATTCTAACAACTTAAAATCCATGTATAACTATAAAAAGAAAATCATCTGCAATAACATACCACACCAATTTGAATTTTTGATAGCGCGGACATGATAATTGGGGGGTAAAAATACAAATAAGTAAAATTATAAGCACTCATGTCCAATTATCATGTCCGCATGGAGTTTTTCAACAACAAATATATACATGCATGATGCATGGTCATAACTAAACGAAATGAAAGGTCAGGAGACTCGCAACACCAGAATAGTTGGACAATATTAACATAACATAAACTTTTTCCTCAGATTTGATAGTATGAATCTGTTTCTGGAATTCTAATAGCAGCATAACATGAACTCTGAGCCAAGAAAATCCTTGCTACAATGAAACTTTCATTCACATAAAGCTCGCATCAACCAGCAGTTGTACAATATGACTACAAAATGGCAATCCAAATGGTAAAAATTGGAAACCTTTGGGTGAAAGTGAGTTAACAAACTTGAACCACAAGATTTACAAGCTTAAGAAATACCCTAGAAGTGGTGAGTAACATGACCTTTCTTTCGATTGAAAAGAGCCGGGGTTAGTAATATGCATCAGAACCTGGAACTCAAGTTTTGTAACACCTGAGCCACAGTTCAGTTTGCCATAGGGAAATAGGCCACCCCACATATCAAACAAATAGAATGACTGCATGAGATGATAATGTTACAGCAAATAATATTAACCTTTTTTGCTCTTAGTCTTAGTATTTCTTGATTTGCTCAGTTCACTAGGCGGTCTCCAGATGATATCCTCGAGATTGTTGCAAAAACTCTTGTAAAACTGCAACATATAATATTATAACTCTCAATAAGGAATCAAGGCAACGAAATAACTCCTTTTTAAGATCGCATACCCATATGAGCACAAAAGGGAAGAAAGGGTTTTTAATAATCGTGTCAAAGAGGAAGTGTAACAGGAGGAAAATCCAAGTTCAAAATTTCAAATATACTCGACCCTTGAAAATATACTAGCAAAAGTGAAGCAACTGACCTTGAGGTATTCAGCAGCATCTCCAGCTGCTTTCTGAATGTCAACCATGACAAAAGTTGGAGCAACTTCAAAAATCTGCTAAAGAACTGAATTGGTCAGTAAAATTACAAGAGTCGAACAAATCAAGTTTAAAAAGTCCATATTGATAACTTACTTCCAGTATAACCGAGAAATGGGAAGTTTTATTCTCCGAAAGGCCTTCCACCCTCATCTGATAATAACAGATACTATCAGTTTAAATGGTTTCAGGATATCCCTTGGTGAGAGGACTCACAATGATATTAAATGGGAATACTTGTTAGTTTATAATAGCAAATCCCAACTAGTTTTACCTTAAAGTTACGAATATGTGTTTTGAAACCCATGGATTGCGCAACAACTTCCATACTTGATAAAACAATCCTTGCTGGTTTGTGTGAAACAAAACGAGTTTGATGCTCGACAGAGTCCTGCCAAGAATGGAAAATTGTACTTAGGTACATAGAAACTACCACTGAAGTATATATTAGAATATGAAAAAGCATTAAAATATTTCACAAGACCTAATTAATATGCAACTGAAATTTTGTAGTAATGGATAAGTTATGCGAGAAATGTAAAGAACTGCAATATGCTCCAAGTGATATGAACTTCAAAACTATTGGCTGCTACGGAACAGTAATAGAGACACTTGATGAGTGGATTGAAAACCTATGAATCTGGTATCGGCCTTAATATTTTGCTATTTCTCAAGTAGTGCATGTTACTTGTTATGGTTTTTGTGTTAATATGCAGGGAAAAACGCAAGGATGGATGTATAAGATGAAAAAGGAGAAAAAGATGCAGAATTGGGCATTCTGATAGAGCGGCGTTGGGCTGCAGATGGCTTGAAGATGGCGCGGGCCGTGCCAAAGGAGTTGGAGTTTCTGCAGACTTAGTGCAGGGCGCGCCATTTAGCGAAGAGGAGCGGCGTGGGGCGCGCCACTTTGACTATTTCAACAGATTTTGTTTTCTTTTTGGCTTGAAGTTGAATCAATTGAGGCTTTCTACTTACATAGGGTTTTGTTAGGACTAAAAAATACTAGTTTTTAATAAGGTTTAAGATGATTTTTTGACTACAATTCATAAAGAGCCACTTCTACTAAAAATTGGAGATTGCTTTGGAGAACACACAAGACGGAGATTGGAGCTTGGAGACCGAAGATTTCTCGACAGAGTTTTTCTTCTTCTCTTTATTTCATCATTTGTACTTATGATGTTATTTAATTTTAATCTACTAGTTTTTATTGTGACGATGAACTAATTTCCCAATTAGAGGTACAATGGAACCTTTTGCAATTCAATAATTCAATTACTATTATTTTTTCTTATTGATCCTATTGAGTTGATTATTATATTTTGTGCTTAATTAAACAATTGTTTGGCCAACAATTAATGATATCTTTGATGGAATTGAAAGAGAAAATAATAACGCATGAATTTGTTGATTCTTATTAAGGATAACATAATAGTGTATGAGATGAAAGTACTTGTATGTCATTCGTAACTTTGTTAGGAGTTTGTGCTTAATGAATCTATTTTAAGTATCTTGCATGAAAATAGCAAAATAACTGAAATATGTCTTTTTATTATTCATTGAAAAATGTTAATAAATTGATAGGCAATCCTAGTTGGCAACTCATTGGATTAAATAAAGGGAAATACGATAAGGAGATTATTGCTTAAAAATTATACTCCTATATTTTAATCAATTGGTGATCAATCTTTGTTAGTTTATTAGTTTTATTTCTTTTGTCTTAAACAATTTCACAAATCAACTGGAGTGGCTATTTAAGTGGGTTAAATTGGTAAAAAAAACTTGGAAATTAGAGTAATTGTTAGTATTTGTTCCCTGTGGTTCGACATCCTTTCTTACGTTTATATTACTTGATTGATTGTGTGCACTTGCGCGTATTGTTAGTATATAAAACGGACAACTAACGCTTGATATGGACTTGATGAAATAAGCTTTAATTTGATATGAAATTATGAATATGCAAGATTCACAAAATCAAATGACTGGTATAGAGTTCTCAAGTTCAAATTTCATACCTGCCAGCGGTCAAATAGCGCAGAAAGGTTTAAGCCTTGAGAGAGGATAATAAGGTCAAATGCATTAAGAATCAGTGGACCTGCATCTTCATCCCTGCATTGCTCTTTGGGCCATTCTTCCTAAATTTAGCACCAGTATGCCAGTTAAGTTCCAAATAGAACCAATTAGTAAACATCCTAAGAGAAAGAAATTACAGGGTAACCACTTATTTAATAACAAATGAGCACAATTATTGATCCGAATACCCCAGGTTACCAAATGTAAATTTGAGAAACAATAGTTCTACAGGCTTATTGCATAGTTGGTGTTCACATTATCCAATATATTGATGTACCCAATCAGCAGCCTCAAAAGACTAATATCTCAGCAGAACAAAGTAAACAAGTTTAGAGTGCTGAGCAGTTTTTCATAGTAACACCTAGGTTCGAAACACATTATTGCATGAACGCAAGTACATACATTTGATACATTTTGTTCACAAGGTCTTGATATCTTCTACGTGATATCTACATTATTACATAGAAGTGAAAAATCATTTGTATCACACAAACATAAACTTTGAAGGTCAGTCACTTAAGTTTTGTGTTGTGCCTAAACTATGTCAATTGCTAAACAGCTTCTGCAGAAAGTTACAGAAGTATTGAACTTGGTAGCTGGAACTCATCTCTAGTTTTTATTATTTTCAGTCACAAGTGTTGTAGGATTGAAGCTAAGGTTCTTTCTATACTTGGAAAACCCAAATCCATGGGTTAGAAAAAGGAAAATGACAATCCAGTAAAGAGCCATTACCAGAAGCAATCAACCCACAAAAGCCTACATAGAATTTCTCACAAAACAATGGGTTATAACTTAACAAAATGAAATGAAGAAAGATGACAGCTGAAAGTCATACCAACCTCAGGATCATCAAAAACAGCATTTATATCATCCAGGTTAACTTCTTCGTACTCAAGAAATCCAGCAGGAACATAACTTCTCTTGAACCACTCATCATTCCTGATATCTTCGATTGAAATACGCTGAGGATGCACATGCACGAGAGAGAGACAAAAAAAATCTAAGTGACACTAGTACCAATTCAACAAAATTAAATCAGTTCGAAGGAAATAAGCAACATATGCAAAGTAGTGGGAGATGAGGCGGCCCAGAATAACTTGACTTAGAATACATGATCATGTTCACTTTTGTTCAACATATCATATTAACCATGCAAGGAGACCTACAGTGGAAATAAGAAATGCTTTTTCCAAGAGAAACATATAATACTATTAAATAAATACATAATAATTACCTAGAGCAATGAGACAAGACAATTTAAATAGGATACACATCTTTCCTCTGATATAAAACAACGGAATGTAGAAATATAACACTGAAGCATCAATCAATATTTTTATGAAGCCAGATGACAGTTGTCTTTACAACACGAGTGATGTGACCCTGAACTATCTCCAGAGGCAGTCCCTAAGATAATAATTGATATTAGAAAAAAATTTGATTGGAGCTAGCTTGTTCAGAACTCACTAATCGTTTGAATCTGAAAGTCCAAGAGGTATAAAGGAGACTTTAATTGCTTTGCATCAGCAAAGACCTTTGATATCGCACACAGAAATCGTGAAGGCTTTCCTATATTTAATGATTTATTTTCTATTCAACTTTTTGGTATATGTCCACCAATGGTGGTGCTCTTGAGTTCATTTGTGCAGAAATCAACTTTCGTTAGAGCTAGTCTGCCAATGCAGGTGCAGAAAGGAGCAGATTGAATACAAACCTTTAATCTGCTTTTTTATATTTTGTCAGTCATATTTTGTGATGGCTTAAATTTAAACAAGTGCTAGATTTTTTGACAAGTTCAGTATTAAACCTATTATATATATATATATAATTATGTGTGTGTGTGTATATATATATATATATATATATATATATATAGAGAGAGAGAGAGAGGAAGGATCGAGAGCATTCCCCTTATCTAGCATTCCTCCTTAAATAGCACTCCTTTATTAAAACTACGTCGTTTTGGAGTTTCTTTTAAAAAACAAGTGGGGCCGCGGGTGGCATTTTTGTAAATAAAAGGAAAACAAGTGGGACCACTCTCTTTTAAAAATCTCAAAAACGACGTAGTTTTAATAAAGAAGTGTTATTTAAGGAGGAATGTTAGATAAGAGGAATGCTCTTGATCCTTGCTCATATATATAAGTTTCAGTATGAATCTCTTTTGAAAATTGAATAAGTGTCCTCTTTAAGGTATAAATTGTATAATCTTTCATGAAGATATATAACCTTTGAAGCTAATATAAAGTATGTTGCATGTGATTTTCTTGCTACCACTTAATTGCAACTACTAAGAGCGCAAAGGCATTCTTTTTCCAATTTCAAAGCACAAACTATGAAATATTAATTATATTATATTTAAGTAGCATTATTAATCTTCATGTTGTACTACTTGGCAAGTCAGATGTCTTGTACCCAGATAATATCAATAATGGAACTTAGTATCAAAAGGGTAATTATAGTTACATCAGACTTTAAGACTACACACTTTCTTTTCTGCTTTTATTATAAAACCCACTTGATAAAGCTCTAAGACAGGGAAAAATGTTATCTAATGGTTTTTTGTTTTGTAACAATGATAATACTCACATTATCAGGATTGGGATCTAAAATCCGATGAATCAAAGATTTTGCTCCAACTGGAAACCATGATGGGCATGAAAACTCTGCTTTCTCGATCTGGAAAAACAGACGTAAAATAACATGGAGTTCATTATAAATCATTACAATGTACAGCACACATTCAGTATACACAGTTAAAGAAGATCTGGAGCATATGCAGACATATATACAGAACCTAATGGCCAACAACAGCATCACCAAGAACTATGTGGATAACTGAATCCAAAATGACAAGAATTTGTGATGCAATTGCCAACTCAATGTGAATGAGTGAATCTCCATCGTAGTTGGGTTGTGGTTACTACTGGGCACATGATATTAATTGATGGGGTAATACTAATATCCCTGAGCTAAAATTAAGAGGGAACTTCAAACACTGGTATTGCAGGAGCAGTGTTTAAAATTTCAACTTCCCCCTTTTATTTTTTAAGAAATACAGTGCTTGATTATAGCTTCATGACAAATTCAAAAGTAGTGGGTAAATAAGTTCCAATCAAGAAATCCTTTGTCACGTCCTATTATGGTTTGAAATTAGTAACAGATAATGAGTAGAATCTTTATTCTCATCAGAGAACAACATATAAATTAATAGGCTAGTAAGATACAGAAAAGTAAGATCTTCATCTGCATGCAATCACAAGAATGAACACATGTAAATATTCCATGCCTTACTATACAGTGTGGTGAGATCCATTTCATCAAAAGGAAGATATCCTGCCATTAGAACATACAGGATGACCCCACAGGACCAAGCATCCGCTAAAGCACCATCATAACCCTTGTGGCTGAGTACCTTAAGCAAAAAATAAAAATAATTTAGTTTAACACACAGATGAACATTTTCAACCATCCATATTTAAATAGTTGTAATTATTATCTTAGTCCAAGGTGTCCCCATACTTACTTCAGGTGCAACATAATTAGGAGTCCCACAGGTTGTCCGGAGGAGGCTGATCCCCTATGAAAAAAAAGCACAATAGTTACAACTCATTTGATATGTCCCTTAAACTCTCTTTTTCTTTGTCGATTTTCCTTCTGTGTGTTATGTATATGTGTTTGTGCATGCCTGTCTTGACAGATAATTCTGATGGTATCAAAATTGATGAAAAATAAAATAAAATTGATTTAATAAAGAATCTTACCTCTCCGGGCAATGCGCTAAGTCCAAAATCTGATATTTTCAGATTTCCTTGGGAATCTAATAAGAGGTTTTCAGGCTGCAGAGAAATGAAAACAATGGTAAGAAGTTTGCAAGGCTGGAAGCATGCAATAATGGTTCACAGGCCAGACAAAAAACCTTCAAATCTCTATGGAAGACTCCTTTACTGTGGCAATAACCCACACCATCAATAAGCTGCTGGAAATATCTTCGAGATTCGGCTTCACTGAGTCGTCCATGATGAACCTGTACACAAGTATCATAGTATCAAACACTGAATGTCAGCAAATAGAACTATGAGCCGCTGATGCATCTAACTTCTTAACTTACTATTTTGTCAAATAATTCACCACCAGTGATGAATTCCAAGATTATATAATTTTTGTGCGGCTTGCTAGAACCTATAAAAACAGTCGACGTTAGTAGAAGACCAGTCAGCAATGACAATCACACCAGGCCTCTTGGAGCCTATGAGTGACTTCAAACATTAAAATCGCCAGCAATTAAAAGCTGTTACTCTAGGTTTTTAGAACACACCTCATGCAGACGAACAACATTTAGATGTCTAACACGCTTCATTATAGATATCTCCCTCTTAATCTGCATATGGAAATAAAAGAGTTAAAAATAACAATTGAATAAAGAATAATAAAATGAAGAATAGAGTAAATATTGTCTTGGAGTAATATGTTCTGAACATAATCAAATGTAATAGACTCAACCAAGTGCCGCTGTTTTTTGTGTTTTCAAAACTCCTCTCCAGTGTATAATCATATTGTGTTTGTGTTTTTTTTAATATGAATATTGCGTAGGAACCCTAAGTTGGGTGAAAGATTTTCACCAAGGTCAAGAGTCCAATGTCACCATGTTTTGGTAGCCAAATCAGTCAGCATATTCAATATAAAGTTGGGGGCATGTAAGGTGACGAATTTTTCAAGCTTGGATGCAAGATTCACCTAAGTCAAGAGCTCAATGCCAACACAATTTAGGAGCCAAATTAGTCAGCATACTCATTATAACCTTTAAATTAGAATTATCATTCCGTAACTTAATAAATTGAAAGTAACGTTGACTGAATCACTGGTACAGTGATAGTAACTTGATGCTCTCGTACCAGTTTCTATGGAGCAACCTCCAATTCACATCAGACTTCACGAGCTGAGATTGTGCCAACTATCAAGGGTGGATCTGTTAAGGGGACAGCATAGACAGCTGCCCCTGCTGGAATTTTTTATTTTTTTATAGGTATTGGGGCAGGGACAAATATGTAAATGAATAAATTCAAAGGGGCATATTAATGGAAGAGTTAAACTTAGAGGGGGCAAAAAAATTCATTCATATTCTAAATACAAGTACAAACAACATCCCTACCTTCGTGGCTTCGCCACTACTTCTTCCACATCTCCATTCTCTGCCACTTCTTCGACATCTTCGCGGCTTCGCCACTAGACCCACTACTTTTTCTACATCTCCATTATGGCACTACCTCTTGCGCATATCAGAGTAATCAAACTTAAAAGGTAACTAAATTAAGGCTTCCTTTTGTTTGATAATTTAAATTTTGTAGTTTGTTTGAATTTGTTGTTGGTTGGGAACTTGGGTTAAACCTAATTTAATTTATTTGATGTATTTGTTATATTTTAGACTTAAAAGGTAATTAATTATGGCTTTTTTTGTTTGATAGTTTATTTGAATTTGTTGTGACCTTGTGGTTGGGGACTTCCGGTGAGTACAAATGTTGTTGTTGTTAATATTGGATGAGTAGGTAGTTTTAGAATTCAAATGAAATGATGCAACTATGTCGAGAATTGGATTTGTGTCAAATTATTTTTATCCGCAGTTATGCCTCTTTCCTTTATGTGAGCTTCAATGAGAGGTGTTCTCTAAAAAGATAAAGATATGACACTAGAATAAAAAATCAAAACTGTATGCATTTTTTCCTACAGTCATACAGGAAAAGGTTGGATCAATGCTATTTTTAAAAGATTTCTTCCGATACTTGTAGTTTTATGATTTTGTAAAATTTGACTGCTAGTATTAGAACTAAGTGGTTAAACGAGAAATCAATCATCTTTCTTAAATGCACAAGCTACACAAGCTACACAACAATAAGCCCCAAAAGAAGCAACAATAAATCATTACTAGTCTCATTTTTATCTTTTTTAGGACAAAAAAAATAATTATCATAAACATACCCCACAAAATGGAATAATAAAAAAAATACATTGAGGCTAGCTTATTTGAGACATATAAAAAGATACCAAAGTTGGTTTATGCTTTGAAATTAATTCATGAATTTGTTTGAATATAGAGGTGTTCTCTAAAAAAATAAAGATATGACACTGGAATAAAAAATCAAAACGCATTTTTTCCTACAGTCATACAGGAAAAGGTTGGATCAGTGCTATTTTTAAAAGATTTCTTCCAATACTTATAGTTTTATGATTTTGCAAATTTGACTGCTAGTATTAGAACTAGGTGGTTAAACGAGAAATCAATCATTTTTCTTAAATGCACAAGCAACACAAGCTACACAACAATAAGCCCCAAAAGAAGCAACAGTAAATCATTACTAGTCTCATTTTTATCTTTTTTAGGACAAAAAAAGATAATTATCATAAACAAACCTCACAAAATAGAATAATAAAAAAATACATTGAGGCTAGCTTATTTGAGACATATAAAAAGATACCAAAGCTGGTTTATGCTTTGAAATTAATTCATGAATTTGTTTGAATATAGAAAACAAATTTGGTTTGAGGCTTTAAGCATTTGGAGAATCATTCAAATTAAAGTATGACAAATAACTGAAAACAAATTTGGTTTCTAAATTATATCTAAATATTTTTTATTTAAAATTTCTTTCTTAGTTTAGATTATGAATATTTATTGTAATTTGTAAACATTATTATGATTAGTTCAAGTTTTTTTTATTTAACTTCAATAAAAAAATATAAGTTAAAATCCACTCCTATAGAGAAAAATTCTTGGATCCGCCCCTGCCAACTATTTAATGAAACGCAAATTGTTACTACTACAATATAAGCTTTTGAAGATTATAGTTCCAAAGGGGGTATCAGCCAGAAATCTTTCCCCAACAATTATGTTCCAGCTGAATGCACTCACAAATGCTCACACACAGGCTGGATGTAGGTAATGGGGGCTTTTGTTCAAATTGGAAATCCATGATTTAAATTTTTACTCCATACACTCTTGATAGTTTTGATCAGAATTAAAAAGCACAAAGATGAGAGTGAAATTACTTACCTGGTCGACCATTTTGTGCTTGAGAATTGTGCTTCGATCGAGAATTTTCATGGCAACACTCTCACCAGTCTCCGTGTTCTGGGCAAACTTCACCTTGGCGAATGTTCCTTCTCCGATCGTCCTTCCCACTTCATACTTCCCTACCTTTCTCACCACCATTTTTCTCTCTTCTTCTTCTACTTCTTCTTCTACTTCAACTAAAGAGCATAATTAACATTCCTCTTTCCCTATACAATTCTAACAAAAGTAAACAATATTGGGCGTCACGAGCTAGCTTTTGTCCTTTAGCTTTATCCAAACAATATTCCTATATTAAACTAATCAATCTTCTTTATCTCTCAATAGACAATTCAACTTAAAATCAGCAAACAATCTTGATTGGTGTGAATTTAAAGAAAGGATTGTAGAATCTAAGATGAACGCTATTCAAAATAGGAATCGGGTTAATAATAGGTTTGGACCATTTGGTAAAGGAGGGATTAGGTTAATATGCTTGGTAAAGGAGAAAGAGAAGTAGGTGAAAAATGGAGGTTTTTGTTAGCGGAGAGTGGAGACTGGAGACTGACTGACCTCTGAAAACAATGACATTTCGCTTTTCACATCCTCAATCTCTCTCTCACTCTAAATTTTCTCTGCCTTTTCTTTTTAACCTTTTTAGACGGCCAGCAGAAATCCGTGGGTGCAAATATAAATTACTTATAATTTAAATTAATAACGCCACTGGTTAATTTATTTTTTTATTCGGAAAATTATAAATTTAAATCTTCTATATGAAGTGCACCCCCACTAACTATTAATATGAGAAAAAACTCTGTAAAATTATCCATTTTACTTATAAAAATATCAAAAAAAATTTAACATTTTTTTGTCACTCCAATAAAATCAGGTCTAAAATTATAAATATCTATAACTTAAATGAGAATAGAATGAAAGGTAGGGTATTTGGCCCCTAAAATGGATGGGTTTTTTTAAGATTTTAAAGAAATACATTTTCTTATTATCTTTATTCCCCTTTATTCAAAAATTGTCGCAACTCTTAATATCAACCGTACACATGTCTAAAAACGTTATAAGTATTAATGGCGGAGCTAGGGAGTCATAAGGGATTATTTGCTTTTCTTTTCCTTCTTTTTTTTTCTATGTATAATTTTTTTTGAATCCCACTATAGTGATCATACTTCTTTCAAACTAATTAATCTCATGAACCACAGTATAAGGGTTTGAATATATAATATTATAATTTATAATTTATCTATAAAAGTAACTAATCAGTTAACTAAAAACTTCAAAATTTGATTAATTATCTCATAGTTCGAGAAAATTAATATATATATATATATGTGTGTGTGTGTGTGTGTGTGTATTTAAAGTCATTAGACTCGTCAGTCAAAAGGTTAATAAGGGTTAGAATAAACTATTATGAAATATTATAATTGGGCAAAATAAATTTGAAAGAAGCACTCCAAGTGTCAATAAATAATTTTTACTGATGTATTTTAACCTCCTTCTAAAATATTATAGTTCTGCCACTGATTAGTATAACTTGCAATATAAATGTGTACAACTGAGATTGTAAGTATAAACGAATATGAAAGAAATGGTTTAAAGGGGAGTAGTTGTTTCATTATATTATAGGGAGAAGGTTCAAAAAATCCCCTGACATTTTTCTCAATATCTACCGAGCACTCTATACTTTTTTTTTCTAAATTACCTTTAACGTTATGTTTTTGGGTCGATTGTACCCCTGCCATTGACAAACATGTCAAATAGACAAACAGGGTTGACAGTTGGACATATTTTGCTGACGTGTCAAATAATTAAAATAAAAAATGATACTGTACCATCTGATGTGTATAAAAATAATATTTTATATATATTTGATAATTTATTTATTATGTTTATTTTATTAATAAATTTTATTTATTAATAATTATATTGTGTAAAATGACCCGTGTGAACCACACACTCCACCACCAGTCCACCACCACCACCATCAAATATCACCACTAGGGACATCAACACCACCAACAAAATTCAGATCCGTATAATTCACCAACAAAATTCAGATCACCACCAACAAATCCACCACTATGCACCGCCGCCTCTCAAAATCACGCCATCATCAATAGATCCACTACCACCACGACGAGATCCAGTCGATCTACCACCACATATACATACAGATCCACCCAATCTATCAATACTAAAAAAATCTAGAATAAGAGCACTAAATAATCCATTTCAGCAACCAACAAAAAAGAAATTATAGATACTCTCAATTTGAAAAGAAATCACAAATTTGAAGAGGATGAGCCAAGGTCAGCAGCGAGGGCATAGTCCACGGTGCGGTCGGAGGAACCGAGGCAGAGGATGAGCTGTCAGGGGCGGAGCCGGCGCTGGACTTTGAACCTTATCCCGTTGTTTTGCTGGCTTTTGAAGATACAACAGAGTTTCTTCATATCCGAAGAAAAAGGTAAGAATTTTTAACTCAAAAATATCAGCAGGGGTAAAGTGAAACCATATCAGCTGAAACACTGCAGATTACAGATTACTACCATACTACTACTACTTTTTATATATAGATATAGATATATATAGAGAGAGAAATATCTATCTAATAAAATACAAATGATTTTGAATTTCCCGCTCATTCAATAAATCATCTGGGCCGTCCAAAGTTTGAGATAAATCCAACCGTCCATACATCTATCTAATAAAATACATTTATCTATCTAATTTATCTAATAATGATTTTGAATTTCCCGCTCACTTAATAAATCATCTGGGCCGTTCTAAATTTGAGATAAATTTCACTGCCCATACAGTGCCGGAGGCACGGGACCCAGCTAGTATAAAATATTGTACTGATGAGCGTTGGACTTATTGTATTGATCCAACAGAGAGTAGACACAAGATTGAATGAATTTTTTTGGAAATATTTGTGTGTAGGTCATAGACTTTGTGGCTGGAGATCTGGAAGTAAAATCCCCCTCTCTCTCTGTCTTCACTGTCATCATCTTCTTCCTCCTCCAAATTCCAATCCAATTTCCCTCTCTGTATCTATATACGTGTATATATGATTATAAAAGAATAAACATTTTAATTCTGATTATGGAATTGAAATTTTCTCTCTGATTATTTACTAAATATACATATATGTAAATTTACTAAATATACTAAATATAAATATACTAACTGGCAGCTACGTCATCAAATATGTCAAACTGTCAACTCTGTTTGTCTATTTGGCATGTCTGTCAACGGCAGGGGTATAATCGACCCAAAAAACATAACGTTAAATGTAATTTTGGAAAAGAAAAAAAAGAGTATAGGTTGCTCGATAGACATTGAGAAAAATGTCAGGAGCATTTTTGAACCTTATCCCTTATATTATATCCTCAGGAAAGAAAAAAGGTGAACGCTTAAGTATATTAATATAATTAAATTATTTGGTTCAAATCTTGTTTGTTTGTTGTTTTTATTTTATTTTATTTTATTTTTGTGTTGGAGAAACTTATACTATAATTGTTGTATCATACTAAAAAAAATAAAGATATTTTATTACAAAACTATTACATTTGATATGTTTATAATTTTGTACATTTAAGTTTAGAGTTAATGAATAATGTCAACTTAAAACCCTATGTTCAAAAAGGTAATGTACACGTAGGCTAAATAATGGTGATTAATTTTGACGGGATTTTTTTAATTTGATAATGTATTATTATTATTATTATTATTATTTAAAAACTCTCATTATAGTGAAAAATTATAAACATAAATAAGATAATTTTTTTCACACATAATTAAAATATACTTATATTGTCGGTGAAAATATTTTAGTATTAGTAACTAATCAATACCAAAATATAATAAAGTAAATATCCAGTTATTTTTGTAAGACCCCAACTTTTATAAATAAAGATTAATTTTTCTCTAAATATTATTTTAAATAATAAGGTGTGAATTTGATATAATATTATAGTTGTGAGTAATATTTATAAATTTTGTAAAGTATGCAAGTTGTCATAAAATATTCATTTGGTCGGGAAATATTCGTTTTATCAGAGAATATTCGTATGACGATACAATCATTGATGGTCCTCACAACTGAAATTACTGTCAGAGTAAGAAAACGATAGAAATAACTTTTTATAAAAATAACGGCAAAAGTTTTATTATTACTGTTAAAATACCCGATGATAAAAGTACAGTAATACGCGTAGTTGTATAGTAGCACACGGTATTGTACAATATCTTTGATTATTGATGCTTACGTGAGAAGTCACTTAGTTTTATTCAATTATTGTCACAGTAATTGCTGCATAGTATCTCACATTATTTGTAAGACCCCAACTTTTTATAAATAAAATTGAATTTCTTCTATTCATTATTTTGAAATAGTAAATGGTGGATTTGATTAATGTGGTCAGTTATGGGTAAAATGTGCAAATTTTGCAAAATAAACAAGTAGTTATAAAATATTCATTGTTATCGGGGAATATTCGTTTGGTCGTGGAATATTCTTATTGTCGGAGAATATTCGTATGACGGCGCAGCCATTTGTAGGCCTCATAACGAAAAACGGTCGGATGAAAA
Source organism: Panax japonicus (assembly GCA_020205505.1). Classification (NCBI taxonomy): domain Eukaryota; kingdom Viridiplantae; phylum Streptophyta; class Magnoliopsida; order Apiales; family Araliaceae; genus Panax; species Panax japonicus. Next base: position 57,541,112 of record CM035093.1, read on the forward strand.
AAACGACAAGTTTGAGTTTTTTTTATAAATAACGACGTAGTTACCGTTAACACTGTTGGAATACTTGGTGGTTAAAGTACAGTAATACGCGTGGTTGCACAGTAGCACACGGTATTGCACAGTATTTTTGAATTATTACTTCTTACGTAATAAGGCACTACTCAATAATTGTTATAGTAGTTACTATTCAATATTTTATTTTATTGATTCAATAATTGGTACGTTGATATTATATATTATTGTTAATTTAATAAGTGTCACTGCACAGTATTTTTCATTATCAGATCAATAATTCGTATTATTTGAATAATATTATTAGATAGCATTATTGGCAATGTCTAAGAAAGTTATGTCTAAGAAAGGGGTTTGATTACCTAATTGCGCGCCAGTAAGGAAAAATTCCTTATCGAAAAGCCCCATCTTTTCTAGGAACGATCAGGTTGTCATTATTTTGATTCTATAATATTATTTGTGAATAATTAATTATTGATTTATATGATAAGGAAATAATTATTTTATGTGGATATAAATGAAGGAATTAATGCTAAGGTATTTTATCAGTATTTTATCGAAACTGAGGTATTAAAAATTATCCGTATGTGAATTTCGGTCATTTTCTGTTTGGAATTTGGAAAATATTTCTTCTACAAAGTTATAGAGAATTAAATTTTCTATGAAAAGGACATAGAAGTCATATTTTTCTGATAAAGGGATATTTATTATGAATTATGAAAGTTTCGGAGATAAATGTTTTTTGAGGGTGGGCCACACTTTTTTTTTTGGTGGAAAAAATTGCTGAAGTTCAATGGTGGTGTGCATGAATAGCAGCAGATTAAGCCACCGGTAGCAGGTTAGTCTGCTTTGGCTTTCTAGTATTTTCCTATAAATAGGGTGCTTAGGTTAGAATTAAAAATCACACTAGAATCAGAAATTTTCTCTCTATAATATCAATCGTATTTTTGTGAGTATTTAGATACTTTGAGTGTTGCTATTCGGTGCAAGTTTTCTTCTGTATTATATCGGATATTTCAGCCACAAGTACTATTTTTTTGAGGTAAGGGATGTTTCTTCGTAAATGATGTTATTTCTTTCAATATCATTATACCGAAATATTGGTATGAATTGTATTGTGAAATTTTTAACCTTTTGTGTCGGGGTTACTATTCACGTATACGACACTGTTAGTTCCCGGAGGCACAATAAATATCTAGAAGGGGGGTTTTGAATAGATAATTTAAAACTTTTCTTATAAACTAGTTAGTATGATTGTGCTTAATGCACAGCGAAATGAGTATATGATAAACCTTCTTTTAGATATCTTGTATTAATGAGAGTGAGGCAGTTATGACAGTTATAGCAGTTATAATGGACACAGTAGTTTTAAGTGGTTCAGAGCACTTAAAGCTCCTAATCCACTCTTCTACTCCTTGAGTAGGAAATCCATTAAGGATGTCTGTTACACTTCTTGAATCTCACAGATTCCTTCTAGACCAGTAATCTAGGTACTTCTTAGTTCACTATTGAACTCTTCAAGTCCAGCGGACTTGGTTCTTCACAGTTCACTTAGAACTCTTCAAGTCCTTCAGACTTGGAACTCTCACTTTAATTGATTGGTTGTTTGTTGAGATCGTGATTGATGCTACTCAGTTGCTATTAAGCACTTGTTTGAAAAAACTGAGTAGCTGAGAAAGCTTTCTCTTTTTCTCAGATCGTAGAGTTGAGCGTTGAGTGTCCTTGTACATTTTTGTTCAAATGCTTGCTTAGCTTTCTCATCTGTCTTTGTTCTGTATATATTGTGATCTCTTTAAATCTATCCGTTGAAGTCATCCGATGAGCCATTAAATGTGTTTGACATTTTTAAGCTTTGATGGAGACTTTTCTGCACATCTTCTGAATTGCAATTTGGCTCACTGACACAGCAGATTGCTTTCTCACCTAACACCTAAAAAGGTGTTTTCCTCTGCCCAATGGTCCTTTTCTTAGCTTCTTGAATACGTTTCTTTTGATCAATACTAAGGATATCTTTTCTATTATTGGGACTGGTGAGAGCTCCAACGTTCAAAACCCATTCCACATTTGTTAAAATTTGTTTCCAAACAAGAGATAGGGCTCGACGCTTCTGACACAAGACAAATGATACTCTACGATACATATCGTGGTGTCTTATCATATTTGTGCTTGGTCTGAATAGAATACTACGATTTCTTTCAATAGTTTTGCATACTACGATCTTCACTTGCTCGTTTTGCAGTCTCTATGCTTCCGAGAGCACACTACGATATCAGAGTTAGCTTCTGCAAACGTCTAGACCACTCTACGATTACTGGAGAGGCCCTTCAAGGCAATATACAACGATCATCTCAGCACTACCGATCATGCCTTAGCTTCTGCATTTTGTTGATCAGCTGGATAGACTACGATTCTCTTCAAGGCCTATCTATTTCTTTCTAGCCATAGATCAACCTAACATATTTGATCTCTTTCTCTATACAAGTGAACATTAAAGGCTAAGATCAACCTAACAATTTTGATCTATCACTAAGTCCTTGTACATATATTCCTGGAAGGACTTTACACATAATCATGAGCATTTATATTAAACATCAAATCACAATATGAATTCTTCCAACAATCTCCCCATATTTGATGTTGACATAACCAAGGAGATGATTATTAAATTTTATATGCAGTTATAGCAAAGTAAATATGACTTAGTATTTTAGTGAGCAGCTGAAATTTCTAGAGGATAAGCATGAATTTATTGATGTATGAAGACAAATATTACATTTAAGTTTGACTACATCAATACAACTTAAAATTCAACTTATCTCTATTTCTTCGGCCTTTTGCTTCTTGGAGGATTTGCATATTCCTCAGCTCTCCTCTTTCTGCTTGCTTCATCTCTTCTGGCAAAATCTTCCAGCTCACTTGAGCTTAGTTTGGGATTGTGATCATGCCTACTCATGAATGCAGGATCTCTAATCGACATTCTTAGGCCTGTAGTTGTTAGCTCATGAGAGCTGGTAGTTGGCCCTAGACTCCTTAATGGTTGAGCCATTAAAACTTCATGTTGATTAGCTCGTTAGGCCTTCTGGCTGGATCGTGGAGTCTGATGGGTGATTTGCCTTGCAGGAGGGTTCCTCGAGGCTTGAGTTTGGAATTGACCTCTGCCTTTGCCCTTGTCTCCCTGATCTCCTTTCCCTTTATTCTCCCCCTTTATGTCAGTATCAAGGGTTCGAATGTCCTCGGAGAGGCGAGTGACTCCTTGGACAAGCTCGTTGAGTTGACTCTGAGTTTGGGCAATGTCCTCGCAATTCTCTTAGATCAAAGCATCAGAATGAGTTTCACGTCGTTGAAGAATGTTTAGGACAGTTTCAGTCTGTTGCATTTGACCCATGGAGAAGTCTTGAAATTCCTTGACTGCAGTTTGGAGACTTGTGATACTCTTTATCATTAGCTCGTTCTGAGATTCTTGAGTCTTTTGTAAGATCAAGACAACATCCCTATGTCTTTTAGTTGTGAGAAAGTGGATGTCATCTTTGTCTTTTATGCTTTGAAGCATTTCTTTGATGATCTCCTTAAGCGTTTTTGAGAGCTCAGAGCTTAGGGAGCTTGGAAGATTATTTGCAGCATTGATCATTGATGTTAATCTCAGCTGAATAAGTGCAGTGTGATCCTCAAGGCTCTCATCGAGTTCCTTGACCACTTTCGCAGACATTACTGATAGATCAGCCTTTGTGGACAATTATGAAAGAATTTCATCCAATTTGGGAAATTTTGAGGAGGGAGTTGATGTGCCTTTGAATTGATCTTGCAAAGAGTAGAGGGAAAGATCAAGATTGAAGTATTCGTTGCTGGATGAGGAGGAGAATATCTGATGGAGGGGCCTGTGTTTGGGTGTATGTAGTAGGTGGCTCTACGATTTGGACTTGGGACTCCTTAATGGGGTTAGAGTCTGTAATCGTAGAGTTGATAGGATGTGGGAGCATTATAAAGTTGGTCGCATTTGGTTCCTCAGTTACAAAATTTTGGGATTCTGCAACTGAAAATTGATTTAGTGGATGAAGAATTACTTCCAACCATCGTGGGAATTCATAAAATTGATTACATGAGGATGATGTCAAGTGATTAATTCTGAAAAAGGTTGGGATAGATAGTACCTCAGGTTTGTTCTTTGAGGAAGAGTTGTTGGTGAGTAGTTTCTTGGCAAAATTTAATCTTCCTGGAAATCCACTAGCTAACACTGAGATGGCCGGATACTCTTTGAAGCTCCAGAAAATGTGATTCCAGGAGTTTAGAATTTGAGCTTGGTGGAAAGGTATTATGGGTAGATAGGAGAACAATTGCTCATAGTTAGCTTTTCTGTACCCATCTATGCCTACTGCTATGATCTCGACTCTCGTCGTCTTTATCCGCTTCTCTGTTCTCGTTTGAGGAATTCCATTATATCAATGGCCTCATGATGTTCTTGTACTGGTTCTCCTTCTTTGTTTGCAGGAACCTCTTCTTCTGTCATGGGGATATTATGAGCCTCCCCCTCAGTGTGATCATCCTCTTGGATAATTAGCAGCTCCCCCTCAGCTGGAGCATTTTCTTCAGGCATCTCCCCCTCAGCTGGCATGTTCTCTGTGATTAGAATTTCAGGTGTCTCCCCCTCAGCTTGAGTTCTATCCATTTGACTTTCTTTGGATAGTTCCTGTTCAGCAGCCAACTCTTTGTCTTCCTTTTTGAGTAATCCTTCATTAACAAGTATATACTTCTTAACTAGTTTTCTTCTTATTTTTCTAGGCTGAGCCACAGCCTCAGGACTTTCTTTAGTTTTGTCCTTCTGACCAGCCAAAGTGTTTGTTGCAGCTACTTCCTTGTTTGGGTTGGTCTCTACGATCGGCAGAGACTCCACGATCGAAGAGATTGATGGCCTTTTGGTCTTGTGGCTGATTTTATTCTTCTTCAGCAGCTGAGATATGGTTGCTCTATCTTCTTCTGCCTCAGCCTGCTGTTGCTTCCTTCTTAGGATCCTTAGAGTCTCAATGTCCGAGGACTCTATGGGCTTATCGGTAGTGGATCGTTGAGGTTCTTCTGTAGTTTTGGCTTTCAGCTTCCTTTTCCCCTTGCTTTTTCTGATTAAAGCAATGGTTTCTTCCTAGTTAGCTTCTTCTTCTTCTTCTTCTTCTTCAGTTTCTTTGACAACTGACATGTTTCCTGGCATTCTTGATTCCTTTATTTCACCAGTTCTTCCACTGGATTCAGACATCATCCTCACATTTTCAGCTGGATTCCTTTTCCAGTTCTCAAATAGTTGTTGGGTCATTCGACGATTTGGATTGATGGCTTCACCTTCATCATCCTTAATTAAGTCACCAAGAGCAGCCTGTAGGACAATGCTTATGAATTTCCCATAGAGCATCTTTTGAGAACTCTTCGTCTTCTTTGAGCTGATTAACCACTTCCCAATCCATTCAAGTAATAGAGCCGCATAGTTAAGTTGTATTCCATAACATATGGTAGTCATGAGCTTGAGTTGCACCTCATTCACAGAGTCATGACTTGAGCTCTTGTAACATATACATTTTCCAACAATATCAGCCAGAAATTCATACCTTTGTGGAAACTCCTTCTTCTTGTATCCTTTGACAGAAGCTGATTTCTTGTGATGCATCTTTTTGAGTTCCTTATGGAAGTCTATGCCATCTATGGACGGATACCCTTCAAATTTGAGACCTAGGGCTAGATTGATGTCCTCAGCCCTTAGTTTGATTTCAACGTTCCTGACTTTTGCAGTGATGGTGTTGTTTTCAAATACCCCGTTATTATAGAATTCTTTTACCAGCTTCGGGTAGATCAATGTGTCTGTAACCAAGGCTTCTTTGAGACCTGCCTTCTTTAGTAGCGACAAAGTCTTGTGAAATTTGGGTTCAGCTGTTTTGAACTTGTCAAAGTAGAGTCTATAGCCAGAGATAACACCGGAAGCCTCCATTGGTTTTCTTGCAGGAAGTGTGATTTACTGAGCTTTCTAGACAGCTTAGGGTTTCTTCTTGCAGACATAAGGAGAAGGATAAGCTTTTGAAATTCTGATTTCAAAAGGGCGCCTTCAAATGGTACAAGTAACTTCCCATCCTCCATTTTGCTTAGTGGAACATGTGTCGAATTTTGCTTGGCTCTACGAATTTGACAGAGAGGGATTGTACTGAATTACCCTTGACTTTTTCTAGGCTAATATGTTCTTCGGGAGGACTACGATCGTTGAAATGGTCCTTGGAATCGTCAAGTCTGTTCTACCATCATTGAGTTTGTTCAGCAATCGTCGTGTCTGAGCTGCAATCATAGAGTCTGAAATGTGATCGTTGAGTCTGACTAGCAATCGTAGAGTCTGACCAAGTCCTCATGATGAACTTTTGACTTAACATTCTTCTTAGTTTAAGGTAACTCAAGAAGGGCCAACCTCATTGAATGAATCAAGGGTTAGGTTTATCCCTGAGGCACTTATCAGAGAGATTGCTTTGTTTGATACTTGATTATCATAGGGTGCTCCTTTGGTTTTGATGTAGTTCTGCTATCGTTGAGTCTGCATTGCGATCATTGAGTCTTCACTGCGATCGTTGAGTCTTCACTTCTATCGTTGTCGTTATATGACACTTTGGTTCTACGATCATGGACTTCCTTTTATCATGTCTATGATTTCGAACATAGCCTTTAAACCTGTATGATTAGCACATACTAGAGCATGTTTTTCATGGTTGTAAGTTAAGCATGCCTAGATCACTTATTAATTTGTTAAATCTGGATTCATCTAGAGGCTTTGTAAAGACATCAACAAGTTGATTTTCAGTAGGGATATATTGTAAAGATATAGTTCCATTTTGCAAATGATCCCTAATGAAGTGATACCTTATTTCTATATGCTTAGTCATAGAATGCATGACAGGATTATGAGTTATAGCAATCGCACTTGTGTTATCACAGTGAATAGGAATGGATTTAAATTCAAACCCATAATCTGCTAGTTAATTTTTCATCCATAAGATTTGAGTACAGCAACTGCCTGCAGCAATGTATTCAGCTTCTGCAGTTGAAGTAGATACTGAATTTTACTTCTTACTAAACCAGGACACAAGTCTGTTTTCTAGCAATTGACAGGTGCCACTGGTACTCTTTCTATCAATTTTACAGCTTACAAAATCAGCATATGTGTATCCTGTTAGCTCAAATGAGGACTCCTTGGGATACCAAAGCCCCAAGTGGGGTGTACGTTTGAGATATCTGAAAATTCTCTTTATAGCAGATAAATGAGGTTCTTTAGGACTAGCCTGAAATCTAGCACAAATGCATGTTGTAAACATTATATCTGGTCTGCTGGTAGTTAGATATAAAAGAGAGCCAATCATACCTCTGTATTGAGTTATATCAATACTTTTACCTTTTTCATCTTTGTCAAGCTTGGTTGCAGGAGAAATTGGGGTTTTCATGGGATAGGTATACTTCATGCCATACTTCTTAAGTAAGTCTTTAATGTACTTGGCTTGGTTGATGAAGATTCCTTCAGCAGTTTGCTTTACTTGCAGTCCAGGGAAGAAGTTCAGCTCACCCATCATGCTCATTTCAAACTTGCTCTGCATAAGTTTGGAGAATCTCTTTCATAACTTTTCATCAGTAGATCCAAAAATAATATCATCAACATATATTTTAACTAATAGGACTTTGTCTTTGTGCTTTCTAAGAAATAGTGTGGTATCTACTCTACCTCTAGTGAATCTATTTTCAATAAGGAAGTTAGTTAGTGTTTCATACCATGCTCTAGGGGCTTGTTTAAGACCATATAAGGCTTTGTCTAATCTTAAGACATAATTAGAAAGAGATGGATTGATAAAACCTGGAGGCTGCTCTACATAGACTTCTTCTTGAAGTTCACCATTCAAGAATGCACTCTTGACATCCATCCGAAAGACCTTTAATTTCATGTGAGCAGCAAAGGCAAGAAATATTCTGATGGCTTCTAGTCTGGCAACAGGTGCAAATGTCTCATCGTAGTCAATGCCTTCTTCCTGAGAGTAACCTTTGGCCACTAGTCTAACCTTATTCCTGGTTATCACCCCATCTTCATCCATCTTGTTTCTGAAGACCCACTTGGTTCCAATTACAGGATGATTCTTTGGTCTTGGAACCAATCTCCATACTTTGGTTTTCTCGAACTGATTAAGTTCTTCCTACATGGCCTCTATCCAGCTGGAGTCTTCCATAGCATCCTCTATCTTCTTCGGTTTTATTTGAGATATGAAGCTTAGATAGAAACATTCATTTTGAGTAGCAGCTCTTGTTTTGACTCTTGCATTCGGATCTCCAATGATTAGATCTTGAGTGTGATCTCTTGCGCATCTGTTTCCTGTTGGGACATCAGTTCTTATGCCTTTTTGTCTTAGATCTTCAAGATCTATTTCTTCTTCTTGATGTGGAGGCTCATTGTCTGGCATAGGCCTCTCTACGATCTCATTCCCTTGCTCAACGATTTCACTGTTTGGTACTATGATCATAGTATTGAGCTCGACGACCTCATTTGTAGTGTCTGAACTATTAGTCGCAGTGTCTTGAGGCATTATTTTGTCTAAGTCTGTTTCATCAAAGATGATGTGGATCAAGACTTCAACACTCAGTGTCTTCTTGTTGAACACTCTGTAGGCCTTATTATCTGTGGCATATCCAAGAAAGATTCCTTCATCTAATTTCGGTTGAAACTTTGTTAAGTATTGCTTTCCATTGTTGAGAATGTAGCATGCACAACTGAAGACATGAAAGTAGCTGACACTGGGTTTTCTTCCTTTCCACAGTTCATAGGGAGTCTTCTTAATCGTAGAGTGTATGAGTGATCTTTTCTGAGTATAATATGCAGTGTTGACCGCTTCTTCCCAGAAGTACTCAGGCAGACGAGCTGCTGCTAGTAGAGTCCTTCCAGCCTCTATTAATGTCCTGTTCTTTTTCTCAGCAACTCCATTTTGTTGAGGAGTTTATTGAGCTGAGAAGTTGTGACTGATGCCATTGTCTGTGCAGAATTGGTCCATTTCTGAGAAGTCAAATTCTCTATCATGATCACTCCTTATAGCCTTGATTTTCTCTCCTTTCTCGTTCATCACAAGCTTGAACATCTTGATCAGCTGGGAACTTGTCTCATCTTTTGAGGTTAGAAAGAACACCCATTTAATCTGGTGAAGCCATCGACTACAACTAGAGAGTATCTTTTTCCTCCAAGGCTCGTTGTTGGAATTGGCCCAAAAAGATCCATGTGTAGCAACTGCAAAGGCTTGTCAATTGAATTGACAGTTTTGTTCTTGAATGTGCTTCTGGTCTATTTTCCTATTTGACAGGCATTGTACGACCTTTCTTTAATGAAATTGAACTAGGGTAGGCCTGCAACTAGATCTTTTGAAGCTAATTTGGACATTCTTTTGAAGTTGAGATGAGATAGTCTTCGATGCCATAGCCAGCTCATTTTTTCAGATGCTTTAGCCAGAAAGCATATTATCTCGTCTGAGCTCAGTTTTCCAAGATTTACTGTGTAGACATTTCCTTCTCTTGTTCCGGTTAGCTTCACAGTAGATGTCTTGAGGTCTCAAATATGACATTGATTGTTGAGAAATGTTACTTGATGACCCTTGTCGCAGAGTTGGCTAATGCTTAGAAGATTGTGTTGTAGTCCTTCCACATAGACCACTTTGCTAAAGGATACTGCACCATTTCCAGCTGAGCCATAACCTCTTGTCTTGCCAGAGCCATTATCTCTAAAGATGACCGAGGGACCCTCCTTCTCTATGTAGTTAGACAGAAGGGCTTTGTTCCCAGTCATGTGTCTTGAACATCCACTATCCATATACCAGGTTGTGTTTGTGGAGCTCTTTTCCTCATTGATACTTACTTCATGTATGTTAGAGTTCTGTTTGTCCCTTGCATTTTTGGCCATCAGGCAAAGATTTACCATTTGAGGATCTTCATCATCTCCAGATTTGGAGTTGAGTCATTGTATGAGTCACTCCATGATGCTCCAGCTACAAGGCCTTTGTATTTCTTCTGTGGCCTTTTGTTGCCTTTGTATTCCTTCTTTGAATGTGATTTCTTCTTGAGTTCTTCTCTGAGAGGTTTATTGCAGTTGGCAATGAAGTGACCAGGTTTCTTATAATTGTAGCATATGTCATTCATTTGCTCCTAGCTGCTGTAGTTGCTGACTTTCTTTGGCTTGCTGGTTTTACCTTGTCGCATGAACCTTCTTAGTCTTTTCACCAGCATTGCAAGGTCTTCATCATCATCTTATCGTAGTCAGAATCAACTTCAGTTCTGACTTTGGAGGTGTTATCATTTGCTTTGAGAGCAACACCTTTATCATTCTTTCTTCCTTCAGAGAGGGTTTCTGCTCGTTGAGTCAGCTCCAGTTCGTATATGAGAAGGTTGTCGTACAACTGTTGGACAGTCATTTCATGTAAGTTCTTTGATTCTCTAATTGCAGAGGCTTTGGCATCCCACTTGCTTAGCAATGCTCTCATGAACTTTATGATTAAATCTTTGTTTGGATAGATCTTTCTGTAGGCTCGTAGAGAGTTGAGCAGAGCATTAAATCTTTCGTAGGTGGCAGTAACGTTCTCTCCTTGAACGTGAGCAAACATCTCATATTGCTTAGTTAAGAGAGATTGTTTGTTTTTCTCTGACTTCTTCTCGTCCTTCATGTATAATGAGTAGTGCTTCCCAAACCTCCTTTACTGTTTTGTTGTTGACTACGTTTTCAAATAGATCATCTTCTAAGGATTGGAAAAAGATCTTTTTGGCCTTTTTATCGAGCTGGATAGCTCTCTTCTCGTTCTCTGTCCATTCTCCTTTGACCTTGTTCTGTACTCTATTTGGGTCATCTATAGTTGGTGCAAGCTTTGTAGGAACATAGGGCCCATTCTGAACAGTTTCAAATAGATCTTCATCTATTGAATCCATGTAAGCTTGCATCCTAACCTTCCATTTAGCAAATTTATCTTTGTTTCACATAGGTGGCTTGCTGCCTCCTCCAGTCTTTCATTCGTTTGGTAAGTGTGCCATTAGATCTACTCAAGCTTTGTAGGCTGTATTATAGAACCTACTTTGATACCAATTGTTAGTTCCCGGAGGCACAATAGATATCTAGAGGGGGGGTTTGAATAGATAATTAAAAACTTTTCTTATAAACTAGTTAGTATGATTGTGCTTAATGTACAACGGAATGAGTATATGATAAACCTTCTTTTAGATATCTTGCATTAATGAGAGTGATGCAGTTATGACAGTTATAGCAGTTATAACAGTTATAATGGACACAATAGTTTTAAGTGGTTCAGAGCACTTAAAGCTCCTAATCCACTCTTCTACTCCTTATGTAAAAAATCCACTAAGGATGTCTATTACACTTCTTGAATCTCACAGATTCCTTCTAGACCGGTAGTCTAGGCACTTCTTAGTTCACTCTTGAACTCTTCAAGTCCAGCAGACTTGGTTCTTCATAGTTCACTTAGAACTCTTCAAGTCCTTCAGACTTGGAACTCTCACTTTAATTGATTGGTTATTTATTGAGATCGTAATTGGTGCTACTCAGTTGCTATTAAGCACTTGTTTGAAAGAACTGAGTAGCTGAGCAAGCTTTTTCTTTTTCTCAGATCGTATAGTTGAGCGTTGAGTGTCCTTGTACATTTTTGTTCAAATGCTTGATTAGCTTTCTCATCTGTCTTTGTTCTGTATATATGTGATCTCTTTAAATCTATCCGTTGAAGTTATCTGATGAGCCATTAAATGCGTTTGACATTTCTGAGCTTTGATGGAGACTTTTCTGCACATCTTCTGAATTGCAATCTGGCCCACTAACACAGCAAACTAGTTTCTCACCTAACACCTGAAAAGGTGTTTTCCTCTGCCCAATGGTCCTTTTCTTAGCTTCTTGAATACGTTTCTTTTGATCAATACTAAAGATATCTTTTGTACAGTTGGGACTGGTGAGAGCTTCAACGTTTAAAACCCATTCTACATTTGTTGAAATTTGTTTCCAAACAAGAGATAGGGCTCGACGCTTCTGACACAAGACATATGATACTCTACGATACATATCATGGTGTCTTGTCATATTTGTGCTTGGTCTGAATAAAACACTACGATTTCTTTCAATAGTTTTGCATACTACGATCTTCACTTGCTCGTTTTGCAGTCTCTATGCTTCTGAGAGCACACTACGATCTCAGAGTTAGCTTCGGCAAACGTCTGGACCACTCTACGATTACTGGAGGGGCCCTTTAAGGCAAATATACAACGATCATCTCAACACTACGATCCTGCCTTAACTTCTGCTTTTTGTTGATCAGCCGAATAGACTACGATTCTCTTCAAGGCCTGTGACAACACGATATTTTCTATATAAATAAATAAGAAATTTTGCGTATAAATTTTTTTTTATATATTAAGGATGAGGATTTGTACAAGATATTATTTATATGTATTTATGTGGTAAATAAAAATATATTTATTACATGAATATTTACAAGTAAATTTATTTTAGAATCATTGATTATTATCAATTATATTTTTATAATAATTAATTCCATATTGGAAATGTTTTTATCAATTATTTTCTATAAAAATAAAATTATATATTATTTAAATAATCTATGAAATGATTTTAGAATAATTATAATAATTATTTTATTATATGAATTTTGTGCAAATTATTAAGTTAATTATTTTAACTTAATTTATAATGTTAATTATGACAGATAAATCAGATATGGAATCCAAACCCTAATTTCGGGTTTTGATCAAGGAATGAGAATAATAATATTATATTATTATTCGTTAGTGTTATAATTATGTATGCTATGTGTGTAAGGTTAATGTGAGTATCAGTTTTGATGAAACAATTTTAATGTTACTAATAAACCCTAATTTTGGTTCTGGAATAAGGAATGATGATAATAATATAATATTAATTATATTTTGATTTTTAGTGTTATGAATATGTACTGTATGTACGTGTTGATGATGATTGGTCAATTATGGTGTTTAATTTCAAAACCCTAATGTTAATTGGTTAAACCCTAGTTTTCTGTGGGAAACCCTAATTTGAAAATAAATTATGAGTGTAAGACTGTTATATGACGATGTCATATGTTTTATGATGCGTATTATATAATGATTTGATTAATTAGGTAAACCCTAATTATAATCTAGAAATCCTAATTAATTTTTAGAAAATCTTAAGATGTTTTAAAAACCCTAATTTCGGAAATGAGAAACCCTAATTGAAATTCAAATTAGAGTTCGAAATTTGTTGGTAATTGTGATTAGTTGATTAATTAACAAGTATTCGAATTACAATTGTTAATTATAGAAACCCTAAATTGTTAAACCCTAATTATTAAACTATAACCCTAAGTTAGTAATTAGAAACCCTAATTACCAAAAAAGATAAACCCTAATTGCTAAAATAGCAAAGTCAATGATAATTATATGATCTAAACCCAAATGTTACTCTAAAAGGTAATTAGAAAATTAATCATAATTATGAAACCCTAATTTCAAAATTTTAGAAACTAAAATTTATTTAATTTTTATTTAATTTATTTTTTTTACAAACCCTAGTTACTAAATCTCACCAATGCTTTGTACTAAACCTTAGGGTTAAACCCTAAGGGTCAAACCCTAAGGGTTTACAAGAATGACAAGAATGCCCTTAAAATCACAAATCAAATGTCCAAGATGCCATTTAGTGTTCTTTATTAAGCAACTTGTACAATTTTGCCAAGTGTGGGAGTGGTTGGCCTAACCTAACAACTCTTGACTTCTTTATTTACAGCACATCAGCCATCTATCATACCAATTCATTGCATCTAGCTTGTATATATAGATTAAGAGAGAGAAAAAAGTTCATTTTATGGCCATTTGATCAACCAATGCTCAACCAAGTCTTTTTCTCTCCTCACCCACGAATTTCATAAGTTCCTCAGTCTCTAAGAACAGCCCCACGAAATCCAACAACAAATCAGTAACAACGAATCAAGAATTGTTCATCAAAGGTATAAAACCCTACATTGAATTTATGTCAAAAAGTTGTTGTTAGATCTTGTTAATTGATGGTGTAATATGTTGTTTGTAGTGTCTTATGATGATCTGGGTTGGTATTTATCAAATCCATAACATCAAAGTGCTTGAATTTGCATTTTTTCAAAATCTGGAAAAAATTATTTTTGGATCTGACAACCGAATGTCTGATCGTCTAGATCTTTGTGTGTTTGTGATTTTTGATGTTTTGTTGTTTGAATCGATAGCCTGGTATATAGTCTTTAAGATTTAAGTGGTAGAATAGCCATTTGATGTCTGGAATCAAAGTTATTTAAGGTCAAATCCCATTGACCGACATTGACTGCACGAAATTCTGGGCAGTCCAAAACCTAAAAATCTTGTCTGACAGCTTTTTGAACAGCCCAGATCTGACTGATTTGATTTTGTTGGATGGTGTTTTTGTAATCAAGGTATAGCTTAACATATGTAATTTATGTGTATAGCTTTAGATCATGTTAATAATCAACAGGATGAGTGTGATTTTTTGTCAAAGTAGGCCGATCGGCCATGATTTCACTTTCTGGGAAAAACCCAGAAATTTTAGGAGTAAGATTCTGACATGCTTTGACCGGCTCGTACTAGCTTGATTATTTGTTGTTATGGTTATGTTTTGTAATAGATCTGTAATGTTACATGTGGGATAGAATCTAGAAGTCATATATCACTAAAATAGTACACGAACAGATTGTAGTGGAAGCTCAAAGTAAGTATGTTGCACTGTTCTTCATTTCTGGGCAAACCCAGAAATGAAGAACAGCTCTGACAGCAGTTTTGGACGCTTAGATCTTTCTTGTTATGAGTTATTTGATCTTGATTATGGTTGGATCTGGTAGTGTTGCAATTTTACTACACGATCTGAGTAACAAAATGTCTAGAAACACTTTGTGCAAGGAATTAATCTTGGTCAAATGGGGTCACTCAGTATCTGACATGTTTTCTGGGTTTTCATGAAGAACACCAAGAACACCTATAGCGACTGTTCTGTCGCTATAGGTGGTCTTTAGCAACAGATAATAAATTATTTTCCGAAAATTAATAAATAAATAGAAAAAAATAGTTTTTAATTATTAAAAATACAAAATAAATTATTAAAAATTATTTTAAATTCCGAAAATTAGTTTTTAATTATTTTAAATATATTTCATAAATATTTAATATTTTTGGAATATTAAAATTATTTAATTTATTTAATTATAATATTAAATAAATAATTTAAAAATAATTTTAATATTTGAAAAATCATTTAAAATTATATTATGATATAAGAAAATATTTTAAGTTATTTTTAATAACTTTTAATATTATGTGATAATTTTCATTAATAAATTAATATTAATGATAATTAAGTTATTTATTAAATGAATTAAATAAATGAATTAAAAATGAATTAAAAATGATTTTATTATATTAAAAATCATTTTAAATAATAATAAGGTATTTAAGAATATTTTAAGTTATAAAATATAAATTTTAATATTTAATGCTTAATTTCATTAATTAATGATTATTAATGATATTAAAGTTATTTAATAATTATATTAAATAAATTAGTTTAAAAATGATTTTAAAAATCATTTTAACTGAAAATAAAGTGTTTAAAGATATTTTAAGTTATAAACTATAGCTTTTAATATTTAAAGGATAATTTCATTAATAATTTAATATTATTGATATTAAATTTATTTAATAATTATATTAAATAAATAGTTTAAAAATGGTTTTATTTATTTAAAAATCATTTAAAAAGGATATAAGTGAATTAAAAATATTTTAAGTTGTAATTAATAACTTTTAATATTTGGATAATGATAAATTAATATTTTAATATTAATGGTAACTATTTAAGAATGATTTTAAATGTTTTAAAAATCATTTAAATGTAATATAAATGTTTTAAAAATATTTTGAATTATTATAAATAACTTTAATATTTTGGCAATGGTTTCATTAATAGCTTAATATTAATTAAATATTAATGATAATAGAATTATTTGATATTTAAATCATTTAATAATGATTCTGATATTTCAAAAATTATGGTAAATAGTAATAATTATTTTATAATTATTATAAAGCCATGAAAAATAGTATGACTGATGTTTAAGTTAACTATTTGGATATTGAACTTCGGGATAGAGTCTTAGACTCGATTTTTACCCGATAAAGTTGTCAGTAGACCGACATATTTCAGAAATTGGTCTGGACTTAGATAATTTAATTGGATATGTGTTTATTTGTGATTCAATGGTTATTAAGGTTGTGTGACAATGTGATTATGAATGTGTTGATGTTTGCTTGTGAGTCAATGGTTGTTGAACATGTGTGATAATGTGAATAGGGAATGTGCTGACTGCAATAGGCAATGTTATGTGTAGGTTATGTTATACTAATCAGTAAAATGATCTGATTAATGATAGGTCGTGTTAGAAAAGATAAATCTAAGTTTGCGTAATTGTAAGCAGCGCATCATGCAAGTATCCTACCTTTGCATTTTCTTTATGCAATGGACAAGTGTAAGAATGTTTCAGAATTATATTATTACTATACAGATTGTTAAACCTATATTATATACGCCCATTGATTATCAACATGTTAGTATATGATAATTCAGATATATATTCTGTTCGTTAATTTCTAGAAATGATTATACAAGTGTCCCCACTTGGATAATCATTATATTTAATCACATGTTGATACACCTTTGATATACATATATGTTGAATTATATATCATTACTGAACAGGATAAGACCTTTGTAATGAAAACCCGACAGGTATGAACATCCCGAACATGAGAAAATTTTTATGCGCTACGGCGGACAAAGGATGAACGATAATATCGTTCTAGCAATGTAGTATTGATCAATACAGGGTACAACGGGGCTGATCACCCTCCGTGCCCGTAAGCAATGGCCGGTTTACAGATGAATTTCTGTTTAAACCCTTTCGAAAATGAAAACAATGTTCATAATATGTCACAGAAACCCATGTATAGACAATACACAGTTTCAAAAATTTGAAAGAGGGTTGTTATGTTATTGTTATTGGTACAGATTACTTCACAACTATTGACCGGTTGTAGAAGAATATTATAAAGAAAACATTTAAATTCTTTCAACTTATATATATATAAATACTTGCTGGGCACTCAAATGTTCATCCTTGCTTAATTTAAATGTTTTCAGCTAAGTGTGAAGAACTGGAAAGTTCGGCCAAGACCAAGTGAAAAGGAAAGCAAACAGGACATGTTATTGGTATCATTTGTAATATATAGACTGTATTAAGTTAATGATATGTATTATATATCATGTAAAGAATGCAGTAAAGGTTGCGTACTTGGGATTAGACTCTGATAAATGTAAATTTAAGTTTAAGTTTTATATTATTATTATTATTACTAGTATTTTTCCGCTCATAGAAATGGTATCGTGAAGTACCGAGTTCGGGTTTCAAGTATCCGGGTTCGGGGACTTTACATTTGGTATCAGACCTATAAGGTTAGAAACTTTAGGTGGGTTAGACCTTAGGCTATAACCTTAGAACAGAGGGAAACGTTGAAAATATAAATAACTCATATAGAGTTTAAAAAAGAGATGAATTGAATAAATTCATCGTCAAACAAAATAAAAGATAATTTATAAAACCTTTATGTGTTATGTGTATATATTATATGATAATCCGGAAAGTTACTTTGTGTAGATGTCAGGTGAAAAAGAATTAGGATACCCTTAAGTTGTAAAGAATAAGTCAACGTCCATGACCGAGCCAATATCAAAGTCAATAACTGCAATAGAGGCTCACATTGAAAGCTACCTCAAAAAAGGTGGTTATTTTGGAAAGTATAGTACTGGATCAAGAATTGCTAAGTATAACTGATAGGTAAAGCATAGTTAAAGGATTATATGTGGTCAATGTTGAGTTCTTAAACTCGTATGTTTGTGATGAGTTCTTAAACTCATAATGTGTTATAAGTTGTGATAAACTGGATATAGTTATGTGTAAATGGATATTGAGGATAATGGAAATAGATAGGTTACTAAGCAATTGCTCGTTAGTGAATGTGTAAGGAATAGGTAGTATTAGTATTAGTTGAATATGTATTATTTTAGGTGGTATATATGATAAGTATGTTTGTGTAATGAAATATTTTTAACTTTTGTGTTAGTCAAGGTTGTAAATCCCAACTTTTGTAATCACAAAGGGATAGCGAATGTTTAAAGCACAATGTGCTATGGTATGTCCAGTGTTATGAATATGGATCTATGTTGGATTAATGGGATAAGTTGGTATAAAGATAGTATATATTTATTTGGTCACTGGTTATTACAGTAGACCGAGTTTTCAAAATCTAATATTTTGAGTACATGATTATTTGAATAGAAAGTTTTGTGTTATATATTAAGCGTTTACGATAAGGATTAGAATGTAAGGAATAATTTACGATAATATCGTTAAGATGAAAACGAAACCAAAGGACAAAAGAACCTGTCAACATAGCTGGAGGACAACCAGACTCAATACAGAAACTTGTGAATATGAATGATCAAGCTGTGCAGAATAGAATACCAGCCGCGAAAGATCAACCAGATAATCGAACGTCGAACGTTAAAGACTTCAAGGCGGTCCTATCGCCGGAATTCAAAGGTACAACTGACCGTATAGAAGCCTAGATTTGGGTTAGGGAAATTGAACAGGTGTTCGTGATAGCTAAGGTAGCTGAGGGGCAAAAGACCACTTTTTCCACCTATATGATGAAGGGTGAGGCAAATTTCTGGTGGGAAGTGAATTAGACGAGGGCAGGAGCAGGTGTAGTAGCATGGGATAGGTTTAAGACTTTATTTTTTTCGGAAATTATTTTTCTGCTAGTATGAAAGCTAGAATGGAGGTGAAATTTTTGGAGTCAAAGCAAGGTGATATGACAGTGAAATTTAATGAGTTGACTAGATTTGCTCCGCATCAAGTTGATACGGAGGCTAGAAAGGCACGAAGGTTCGAGCTGGAATTCAAACCATGGCTCTACAACAAGGTAAGAAGGAACAAGGGTAATGTTAAGGGAGCTGGAAAGGTAGGAATTAATAGTGAAAGTAAAGGAGAAAACAAGCAAAGGGAATAGGATTGAAAAAAGGAAGGTGAACAGCTTTGAGAAGTGTGCAGGTGAAGCAAGAAGGTGTGAAAAAGAAGTAGGTGGTGTAATGACTTGTGGAAAGAACCACTCAGGGAAATGTGATTAAAAGGAAAGTTTGTGTGTTATAAATATAGGCAGAAGGGACATATCTCTCCCGATTGTCTCAATCCAAGAATGTATAGTAAGTGTTTCAAGTATGGATCAATGGAGCATAAGGTGAAAGTTTATCTAAGAAAGATAAGGGTGGTAAGGAATGCGAATATAGGAAAAGGCAGCAGGACATTGGCGACAACGGGACCAACATCAATGAACGAACCAACAGAATCAACTGCAAGCGTCTTCAACATGACCGTTCAAGATATCGTGGCAGCCGGGGATGCAACTCCAGGTATTACTCGAACCAATTTTATTTTCTTATATATGATTTTCCTATTTATAGTAAATTATTTTATAAAGAAATTTTGTAGGAAGAATTTGAGTTTCCTTAGAAATCAAATTTTCGTTTAATCAGAATGACAAGCTTTAAGTAAATAATTAAAGATCAGTCTGATCAAAGGTGATCAAGATCTATCTGCAATGATTGTGAATGTTATGTACCCTGGTAGGTATAGGTTTTAAAGCGGTGATTCCGGGGACGAAATCTTTATAAGGGAGGGTGAATGTGACAACCCGATATTTTCTATATAAATAAATAAAAAATTTTGCGTATAAATTTTTTTTATATATTAAGGATGAGGATTTGTACAAGATATTATTTATATGTATTTATGTGGTAAATAAAAATATATTTATTAAATGAATATTTACAAGTAATCAATTATATTTTTATAATAATTAATTCTATATTGGAAATGTTTTTATCAATTATTTTCTATGAAAATAAAATTATATATTATTTAAATAATCTATGAAATGATTTTAGAATAATTATAATAATTATTTTATTATATGAATTTTGTGCAAATTATTAAGTTAATTATTTTAACTTAATTTATAATGTTAATTATGACAGATAAATCAGATATGGAATCCAAACCCTAATTTCGGGTTTTGATCAAGGAATGAGAATAATAATATTATATTATTATTCGTTAGTGTTATAATTATGTATGCTATGTGTGTAAGGTTAATGTGAGTATCAGTTTTGATGAAATAATTTTAGTGTTACTAATAAACCCTAATTTTGGTTCTGGAATAAGGAATGATGATAATAATATAATATTAATTATATTTTGATTTTTAGTGTTATGAATATGTACTGTATGTACGTGTTGATGATGATTGGTCAATTATGATGTTTAATTTCAAAACCCTAATGTTAATTGGTTAAACCCTAGTTTTCTGTGGGAAACCCTAATTTGAAAATAAATTATGAGTGTAAGACTGTTATATGACGATGTCATATGTTTTATGATGCGTATTATATAATGATTTGATTAATTAGGTAAACCCTAATTATAATCTAGAAATCCTAATTAATTTTTAGAAAATCTTAAGATGTTTTAAAAACCCTAATTTCGGAAATGAGAAACCCTAATTTGAAATTCAAATTAGAGTTCGAAATTTGTTGGTAATTGTGATTAGTTGATTAATTAACAAGTATTCGAATTACAATTGTTAATTATAGAAACCCTAAATTGTTAAACCCTAATTATTAAACTATAACCCTAAGTTAGTAATTAGAAACCCTAATTACCAAAAAAGATAAACCCTAATTGCTAAAATAGCAAAGTCAATGATAATTATATGATCTAAACCCAAATGTTACTCTAAAAGGTAATTAGAAAATTAATCATAATTATGAAACCCTAATTTCAAAATTTTAGAAACTAAAATTTATTTAATTTTTATTTAATTTATTTTTTTTACAAACCCTAGTTACTAAATCTCACCAATGCTTTGTACTAAACCTTAGGGTTAAACCCTAAGGGTCAAACCCTAAGGGTTTACAAGAATGACAAGAATGCCCTTAAAATCACAAATCAAATGTCCAAGATGCCATTTAGTGTTCTTTATTAAGCAACTTGTACAATTTTGCCAAGTGTGGGAGTGGTTGGCCTAACCTAACAACTCTTGACTTCTTTATTTACAGCACATCAGCCATCTATCATACCAATTCATTGCATCTAGCTTGTATATATAGATTAAGAGAGAGAAAAAAGTTCATTTTATGGCCATTTGATCAACCAATGCTCAACCAAGTCTTTTTCTCTCCTCACCCACGAATTTCATAAGTTCCTCAGTCTCTAAGAACAGCCCCACGAAATCCAACAACAAATCAGTAACAACGAATCAAGAATTGTTCATCAAAGGTATAAAACCTTACCTTGAATTTATGTCAAAAAGTTGTTGTTAGATCTTGTTAATTGATGGTGTAATATGTTGTTTGTAGTGTCTTATGATGATCTGGGTTGGTATTTATCAAATCCATAACATCAAAGTGCTCGAATTTGCATTTTTTCAAAATCTGGAAAAAATTATTTTTGGATCTGACAACCGAATGTCAGATCGTCTAGATCTTTGTGTGTTTGTGATTTTTGATGTTTTGTTGTTTGAATCGATAGCCTGGTATATAGTCTTTAAGATTTAAGTGGTAGAATAGCCATTTGATGTCTGGAATCAAAGTTATTTAAGGTCAAATCCCATTGACCGACATTGACTGCACGGAATTCTAGGCAGTCCAAAACCTAAAAATCTTGTCTGACAGCTTTTTGAACAGCCCAGATCTGACTGATTTGATTTTGTTGGATGGTGTTTTTGTAATCAAGGTATAGCTTAACATATGTAATTTATGTGTATAGCTTTAGATCATGTTAATAATCAACAGGATGAGTGTGATTTTTTGTCAAAGTAGGCCGATCGGCCATGATTTCACTTTCTGGGAAAAACCCAGAAATTTTAGGAGTAAGATTCTGACATGCTTTGACCGGCTCGTACTAGCTTGATTATTTGTTGTTATGGTTATGTTTTGTAATAGATCTGTAATGTTACATGTGGGATAGAATTTAGAAGTCATATATCACTAAAATAGTACACGAACAGATTGTAGTGGAAGCTCAAAGTAAGTATGTTGCACTGTTCTTCATTTCTGGGCAAACCCAGAAATGAAGAATAGCTCTGACAGCAGTTTTGGACGCTTAGATCTTTCTTGTTATGAGTTATTTGATCTTGATTATGGTTGGATCTGGTAGTGTTGCAATTTTACTACACGATCTGAGTAACAAAATGTCTAGAAACACTTTGTGCAAGGAATTAATCTTTGTCAAATGGGGTCACTCAGTATCTGACATGTTTTCTGGGTTTTCATGAAGAACACCAAGAACACCTATAGCGACGGTTCTGTCGCTATAGGTGGTCTTTAGCAACAGATAATAAATTATTTTCTGAAAATTAATAAATAAATAGAAAAAAATAGTTTTTAATTATTAATAATACAAAATAAATTATTAAAAATTATTTTAAATTCCGAAAATTAGTTTTTAATTATTTTAAATATATTTCATAAATATTTAATATTTTTGGAATATTAAAATTATTTAATTTATTTAATTATAATATTAAATAAATAATTTAAAAATAATTTTAATATTTGAAAAATCATTTAAAATTATATTATGATATAAGAAAATATTTTAAGTTATTTTTAATAACTTTTAATATTATGTGATAATTTTCATTAATAAATTAATATTAATGATAATTAAGTTATTTATTAAATGAATTAAATAAATGAATTAAAAATGATTTTATTATATTAAAAATCATTTTAAATAATAATAAGGTATTTAAGAATATTTTAAGTTATAAAATATAAATTTAATATTTAATGCTTAATTTCATTAATTAATGATTATTAATGATATTAAAGTTATTTAATAATTATATTAAATAAATTAGTTTAAAAATGATTTTAAAAATCATTTTAACTGAAAATAAAGTGTTTAAAGATATTTTAAGTTATAAACTATAGCTTTTAATATTTAAAGGATAATTTCATTAATAATTTAATATTATTGATATTAAATTTATTTAATAATTATATTAAATAAATAGTTTAAAAATGGTTTTATTTATTTACAAATCATTTAAAAAGGATATAAGTGAATTAAAAATATTTTAAGTTGTAATTAATAACTTTTAATATTTGGATAATGATAAATTAATATTTTAATATTAATGGTAACTATTTAAGAATGATTTTAAATTTTTTAAAAATCATTTAAATGTAATATAAATGTTTTAAAAATATTTTGAATTATTATAAATAACTTTAATATTTTGGCAATGGTTTCATTAATAGCTTAATATTAATTAAATATTAATGATAATAGAATTATTTGATATTTAAATCATTTAATAATGATTCTGATATTTCAAAAATTATGGTAAATAGTAATAATTATTTTATAATTATTATAAAGCCATGAAAAATAGTATGACTGATGTTTAAGTTAACTATTTGGATATTGAACTTCGGGATAGAGTCTTAGACTCGATTTTTACCCGATAAAGTTGTCAGTAGACCGACATATTTCAGAAATTGGTCTGGACTTAGATAATTTAATTGGATATGTGTTATTTGTGATTCAATGGTTATTAAGGTTGTGTGACAATGTGATTATGAATGTGTTGATGTTTGCTTGTGAGTCAATGGTTGTTGAACATGTGTGATAATGTGAATAGGGAATGTGCTGACTGCAATAGGCAATGTTATGTGTAGGTTATGTTATACTAATCAGTAAAATGATCTGATTAATGATAGGTCGTGTTAGAAAAGATAAATCTAAGTTTGCGTAATTGTAAGCAGCGCATCATGCAAGTATCCTACCTTTGCATTTTCTTTATGCAATGGACAAGTGTAAGAATGTTTCAGAATTATATTATTACTATACAGATTGTTAAACCTATATTATATACGCCCATTGATTATCAACATGTTAGTATATGATAATTCAGATATATATTCTGTTCGTTAATTTCTAGAAATGATTATACAAGTGTCCCCACTTGGATAATCATTATATTTAATCACATGTTGATACACCTTTGATATACATATATGTTGAATTATATATCATTACTGAACAAGGATAAGACCTTTGTAATGAAAACCCGACAGGTATGAACATCCCGAACATGAGAAAATTTTTATGCGCTACGGCGGACAAAGGATGAACGATAATATCGTTCTAGCAATGTAGTATTGATCAATACAGGGTACAACGGGGCTGATCACCCTCCGTGCCCGTAAGCAATGGCCGGTTTACAGATGAATTTCTGTTTAAACCCTTTCGAAAATGAAAACAATGTTCATAATATGTCACAGAAACCCATGTATAGACAATACACAGTTTCAAAAATTTGAAAGAGGGTTGTTATGTTATTGTTATTGGTACATATTACTTCACAACTATTGACCGGTTGTAGAAGAATATTATAAAGAAAACATTTAAATTCTTTCAACTTATATATATATATAAATACTTGCTGGGCACTCAAATGTTCATCCTTGCTTAATTTAAATGTTTTCAGCTAAGTGTGAAGAACTGGAAAGTTCGGCCAAGACCAAGTGAAAAGGAAAGCAAACAGGACATGTTATTGGTATCATTTGTAATATATAGACTGTATTAAGTTAATGATATGTATTATATATCATGTAAAGAATGCAGTAAAGGTTGCGTACTTGGGATTAGACTCTGATAAATGTAAATTTAAGTTTAAGTTTTATATTATTATTATTATTACTAGTATTTTTCCGCTCATAGAAATGGTATCGTGAAGTACCGAGTTCGGGTTTCAAGTATCCGGGTTCGGGGACTTTACATTTGGTATCAGACCTATAAGGTTAGAAACTTTAGGTGGGTTAGACCTTAGGCTATAACCTTAGAACAGAGGGAAACGTTGAAAATATAAATAACTCATATAGAGTTTAAAAAAGAGATGAATTGAATAAATTCATCGTCAAACAAAATAAAAGATAATTTATAAAACCTTTATGTGTTATGTGTATATATTATATGATAATCCGGAAAGTTACTTTGTGTAGATGTCAGGTGAAAAAGAATTAGGATACCCTTAAGTTGTAAAGAATAAGTCAACGTCCATGACCGAGCCAATATCAAAGTCAATAACTGCAATAGAGGCTCACATTGAAAGCTACCTCAAAAAAGGTGGTTATTTTGGAAAGTATAGTACTGGATCAAGAATTGCTAAGTATAACTGATAGGTAAAGCATAGTTAAAGGATTATATGTGGTCAATGTTGAGTTCTTAAACTCGTATGTTTGTGATGAGTTCTTAAACTCATAATGTGTTATAAGTTGTGATAAACTGGATATAGTTATGTGTAAATGGATATTGAGGATAATGGAAATAGATAGGTTACTAAGCAATTGCTCGTTAGTGAATGTGTAAGGAATAGGTAGTATTAGTATTAGTTGAATATGTATTATTTTAGGTGGTATATATGATAAGTATGTTTGTGTAATGAAATATTTTTAACTTTTGTGTTAGTCAAGGTTGTAAATCCCAACTTTTGTAATCACAAAGGGATAGCGAATGTTTAAAGCACAATGTGCTATGGTATGTCCAGTGTTATGAATATGGATCTATGTTGGATTAATGGGATAAGTTGGTATAAAGATAGTATATATTTATTTGGTCACTGGTTATTACAGTAGACCGAGTTTTCAAAATCTAATATTTTGAGTACATGATTATTTGAATAGAAAGTTTTGTGTTATATATTAAGCGTTTACGATAAGGATTAGAATGTAAGGAATAATTTACGATAATATCGTTAAGATGAAAACGAAACCAAAGGACAAAAGAACTTGTCAACATAGCTGGAGGACAACCAGACTCAATACAGAAACTTGTGAATATGAATGATCAAGCTGTGCAGAACAGAATACCAGCCGCGAAAGATCAACCAGATAATCGAACGTCGAACGTTAAAGACTTCAAGGCGGTCCTATCGCCGGAATTCAAAGGTACAACTGACCGTATAGAAGCCTAGATTTGGGTTAGGGAAATTGAACAGGTGTTCGTGATAGCTAAGGTAGCTGAGGGGCAAAAGACCACTTTTTCCACCTATATGATGAAGGGTGAGGCAAATTTCTGGTGGGAAGTGAATTAGACGAGGGCAGGAGCAGGTGTAGTAGCATGGGATAGGTTTAAGACTTTATTTTTTTCGGAAATTATTTTTCTGCTAGTATGAAAGCTAGAATGGAGGTGAAATTTTTGGAGTCAAAGCAAGGTGATATGATAGTGAAATTTAATGAGTTGACTAGATTTGCTCCGCATCAAGTTGATACGGAGGCTAGAAAGGCACGAAGGTTCGAGCTGGAATTCAAACCATGGCTCTACAACAAGGTAAGAAGGAACAAGGGTAATGTTAAGGGAGCTGGAAAGGTAGGAATTAATAGTGAAAGTAAAGGAGAAAACAAGCAAAGGGAATAGGATTGAAAAGAGGAAGGTGAACAGCTTTGAGAAGTATGCAGGTGAAGCAAGAAGGTGTGAAAAAGAAGTAGGTGGTGTAATGACTTGTGGAAAGAACCACTCAGGGAAATGTGATTAAAAGGAAAGTTTGTGTGTTATAAATATAGGCAGAAGGGACATATCTCTCCCGATTGTCTCAATCCAAGAATGTATAGTAAGTGTTTCAAGTATGGATCAATGGAGCATAAGGTGAAAGTTTATCTAAGAAAGATAAGGGTGGTAAGGAATGCGAATATAGGAAAAGGCAGCAGGACATTGGCGACAACGGGACCAACATCAATGAACGAACCAACAGAATCAACTGCAAGCGTCTTCAACATGACCGTTCAAGATATCGTGGCAGCCGGGGATGCAACTCCAGGTATTACTCGAACCAATTTTATTTTCTTATATATGATTTTCCTATTTATAGTAAATTATTTTATAAAGAAATTTTGTAGGAAGAATTTGAGTTTCCTTAGAAATCAAATTTTCGTTTAATCAGAATGACAAGCTTTAAGTAAATAATTAAAGATCAGTCTGATCAAAGGTGATCAAGATCTATCTGCAATGATTGTGAATGTTATGTACCCTGGTAGGTATAGGTTTTAAAGCGGTGATTCCGGGGATGAAATCTTTATAAGGGAGGGTGAATGTGACAACCCGATATTTTCTATATAAATAAATAAAAAAAATTTGCGTATAAATTTTTTTTAATATATTAAGGATGAGGATTTGTACAAGATATTATTTATATGTATTTATGTGGTAAATAAAAATATATTTATTAAATGAATATTTATAAGTAATCAATTATATTTTTATAATAATTAATTCTATATTGGAAATGTTTTTATCAATTATTTTCTATGAAAATAAAATTATATATTATTTAAATAATCTATGAAATGATTTTAGAATAATTATAATAATTATTTTATTATATGAATTTTGTGCAAATTATTAAGTTAATTATTTTAACTTAATTTATAATGTTAATTATGACAGATAAATCAGATATGGAATCCAAACCCTAATTTCGGGTTTTGATCAAGGAATGAGAATAATAATATTATATTATTATTCGTTAGTGTTATAATTATGTATGCTATGTGTGTAAGGTTAATGTGAGTATCAGTTTTGATGAAACAATTTTAATGTTACTGATAAACCCTAATTTTGGTTCTGGAATAAGGAATGATGATAATAATATAATATTAATTATATTTTGATTTTTAGTGTTATGAATATGTACTGTATGTACGTGTTGATGATGATTGGTCAATTATGGTGTTTAATTTCAAAACCCTAATGTTAATTGGTTAAACCCTAGTTTTCTGTGGGAAACCCTAATTTGAAAATAAATTATGAGTGTAAGACTGTTATATGACGATGTCATATGTTTTATGATGCGTATTATATAATGATTTGATTAATTAGGTAAACCCTAATTATAATCTAGAAATCCTAATTAATTTTTAGAAAATCTTAAGATGTTTTAAAAACCCTAATTTCGGAAATGAGAAACCCTAATTTGAAATTCAAATTAGAGTTCGAAATTTGTTGGTAATTGTGATTAGTTGATTAATTAACAAGTATTCGAATTACAATTGTTAATTATAGAAACCCTAAATTGTTAAACCCTAATTATTAAACTATAACCCTAAGTTAGTAATTAGAAACCCTAATTACCAAAAAAGATAAACCCTAATTGCTAAAATAGCAAAGTCAATGATAATTATATGATCTAAACCCAAATGTTACTCTAAAAGGTAATTAGAAAATTAATCATAATTATGAAACCCTAATTTCAAAATTTTAGAAACTAAAATTTATTTAATTTTTATTTAA
Source organism: Panax japonicus (assembly GCA_020205505.1). Classification (NCBI taxonomy): domain Eukaryota; kingdom Viridiplantae; phylum Streptophyta; class Magnoliopsida; order Apiales; family Araliaceae; genus Panax; species Panax japonicus. The sequence goes on from CM035093.1 coordinate 57,569,671, forward strand.
TTTATTTTTTTTACAAACCCTAGTTACTAAATCTCACCAATGCTTTGTACTAAACCTTAGGGTTAAACCCTAAGGGTCAAACCCTAAGGGTTTACAAGAATGACAAGAATGCCCTTAAAATCACAAATCAAATGTCCAAGATGCCATTTAGTGTTCTTTATTAAGCAACTTGTACAATTTTGCCAAGTGTGGGAGTGGTTGGCCTAACCTAACAACTCTTGACTTCTTTATTTACAGCACATCAGCCATCTATCATACCAATTCATTGCATCTAGCTTGTATATATAGATTAAGAGAGAGAAAAAAGTTCATTTTATGGCCATTTGATCAACCAATGCTCAACCAAGTCTTTTTCTCTCCTCACCCACGAATTTCATAAGTTCCTCAGTCTCTAAGAACAGCCCCACGAAATCCAACAACAAATCAGTAACAACGAATCAAGAATTGTTCATCAAAGGTATAAAACCCTACCTTGAATTTATGTCAAAAAGTTGTTAGATCTTGTTAATTGATGGTGTAATATGTTGTTTGTAGTGTCTTATGATGATCTGGGTTGGTATTTATCAAATCCATAACATCAAAGTGCTCGAATTTGCATTTTTTCAAAATCTGGAAAAAATTATTTTTGGATCTGACAACCGAATGTCAGATCGTCTAGATCTTTGTGTGTTTGTGATTTTTGATGTTTTGTTGTTTGAATCGATAGCCTGGTATATAGTCTTTAAGATTTAAGTGGTAGAATAGCCATTTGATGTCTGTAATCAAAGTTATTTAAGGTCAAATCCCATTGACCGACATTGACTGCACGAAATTCTGGGCAGTCCAAAACCTAAAAATCTTGTTTGACAGCTTTTTGAACAGCCCAGATCTGACTGATTTGATTTTGTTGGATGGTGTTTTTGTAATCAAGGTATAGCTTAACATATGTAATTTATGTGTATAGCTTTAGATCATGTTAATAATCAACAGGATGAGTGTGATTTTTTGTCAAAGTAGGCCGATCGGCCATGATTTCACTTTCTGGAAAAAACCCAGAAATTTTAGGAGTAAGATTCTGACATGCTTTGACCGGCTCGTACTAGCTTGATTATTTGTTGTTATGGTTATGTTTTGTAATAGATCTGTAATGTTACATGTGGGATAGAATCTAGAAGTCATATATCACTAAAATAGTACACGAACAGATTGTAGTGGAAGCTCAAAGTAAGTATGTTGCACTGTTCTTCATTTCTGGGCAAACCCAGAAATGAAGAACAGCTCTGACAGCAGTTTTGGACGCTTAGATCTTTCTTGTTATGAGTTATTTGATCTTGATTATGGTTGGATCTGGTAGTGTTGTAATTTTACTACACGATCTGAGTAACAAAATGTCTAGAAACACTTTGTGTAAGGAATTAATCTTGGTCAAACGGGGTCACTCGGTATCTGACATGTTTTCTGGGTTTGCATGAAGAACACCAAGAACACCTATAGCGACGGTTCTGTCGCTATAGGTGGTCTTTAGCGACAGATAATAAATTATTTTCCAGAAATTAATAAATAAATAGAAAAAAATAGTTTTTAATTATTAAAAATACAAAATAAATTATTAAAAATTATTTTAAATTCCGAAAATTAGTTTTTAATTATTTTAAATATATTTCATAAATATTTAATATTTTTGGAATATTAAAAGTATTTAATTTATTTAATTATAATATTAAATAAATAATTTAAAAATAATTTTAATATTTGAAAAATCATTTAAAATTATATTATGATATAAGAAAATATTTTAAGTTATTTTTAATAACTTTTAATATTATGTGATAATTTTCATTAATAAATTAATATTAATGATAATTAAGTTATTTATTAAATGAATTAAATAAATGAATTAAAAATGATTTTATTATATTAAAAATTATTTTAAATAATAATAAGGTATTTAAGAATATTTTAATTTATAAAATATAACTTTTAAAATTTAATGCTTAATTTCATTAATTAATGATTATTAAAGATATTAAAGTTATTTAATAATTATATTAAATAAATTAGTTTAAAAATGATTTTAAAAATCATTTTAAATGAAAATAAAGTGTTTAAAGATATTTTAAGTTATAAACTATAACTTTTAATATTTAAATGATAATTTCATTAATAATTTAATATTAATGATATTAAATTTATTTAATAATTATATTAAATAAATAGTTTAAAAATGGTTTTATTTATTTAAAAATCATTTAAAAAGGATATAAGTGAATTAAAAATATTTTAAGTTGTAATTAATAACTTTTAATATTTGGATAATGATAAATTAATATTTTAATATTAATGGTAACTATTTAAGATTGATTTTAAATGTTTTAAAAATCATTTAAGGGTAATATAAATATTTTAAAAATATTTTGAATTATTATAAATAACTTTAATATTTTGGTAATGGTTTCATTAATAGATTAATATTAATTAAATATTAATGATAATAGAATTATTTGATATTTAAATCATTTAATAATGATTCTGATATTTCAAAAATTATGGTAAATGGTAATAATTATTTTATAATTATTATAAAGCCGTGAAAAATAGTATGACTGATGATTAAGTTAACTATTTGGATATTGAACTTCGGGATAGAGTCTTAGACTCGATTTTTACCCGATAAAGTTGTCGGTAGACCGACATATTTCAGAAATTGGTCTGGACTTAGATAATTTAATTGGATATGTGTTTATTTGTGATTCAATGGTTATTAAGGTTGTGTGACAATGTGATTATGAATGTGTTGATGTTTGCTTGTGAGTCAATGATTGTTGAACATGTGTGATAATGTGAATAGGGAATGTGCTGACTGCAATAGGCAGTGTTATGTGTAGGTTATGTTATACTAATCAGTAAAATGATCTGATTAATGATAGGTCGCGATATAAAAGATAAATCTAAGTTTGCGTAATTGTAAGCAGCGCATCAGGCAAGTATCCTACCTTTGCATTTTCTTTATGCAATGGACAAGTGTAAGAATGTTTCAGAATTATATTATTACTGTATAGATTGTTAAACCTATATTATATACGCCCATTGATTATCAACATGTTAGTATATGATAATTCAGATATATATTCTGTTCGTTAATTTCTAGAAATGATTATACAAGTGTCCCCACTTGGATAATCATTGTATTTAATCACATGTTGATACACCTTTGATATACATATATGTTGAATTATATATCATTGTTGAACAAGATAAGACCTTTGTAATGAAAACCCGACAGGTATGAACATCCCGAACATGGGAAAATTTTTATGCGCTACGGCGGACAAAGGATGAACGATAATATCGTTCTAGCAATGTAGTATTGATCAATACAGGGTACAACGGGGCTGATCACCCTCCGTGCCCGTAAGCAATGGCCGGTTTACAGATGAATTTCTGTTTAAACCCTTTCGAAAATGAAAACAATGTTCATAATATGTCACAAAAACCCATGTATAGACAATACACAGTTTCAAAAATTTGAAAGAGGGTTGTTATGTTATTGTTATTGGTACAGATTACTTCACAACTATTGACCGGTTGTAGAAGAATATTATAAAGAAAACATTTAAATTCTTTCAACTTATATATATATATAAATACTTGCTGGGCACTCAAATGTTCATCCTTACTTAATTTAAATGTTTTCAGCTAAGTGTGAAGAACTGGAAAGTTCGGCCAAGACCAAGTGAAAAGGAAAGTAAACATGACATGTTATTGGTATCATTTGTAATATATAGACTGTATTAAGTTAATGATATGTATTATATATCATGTAAAGAATGTAGTAAAGGTTGCGTACTTGGGATTAGACTCTGATAAATGTAAATTTAAGTTTAAGTTTTATATTATTATTATTATTACTAGTATTTTTCCGCTCATAGAAATGGTATCGTGAAGTACCGAGCTCGGGTTTCAAGTATTCGGGTTCGGGGACTTTACAAGGCCTATCTATTTCTTTCCAGCCATAGATCAACCTAACATATTTGATCTCTTTCTCTATACAAGTGAACATTAAAGGCTAAGATTAACCTAACAATTTTGATATATCACTAAGTCATTGTACATATATTCTTGGAAGGACTTTACACATAATCATGAGCATTTATATTAAACATCAAATCATAATATGCATTCTTCTAACAGACACTATTCACGTATACAATACTATTCACGTATACGGCACTATTCACGAATACAACACTATTCAAAGAAAAATAAAGTTTTCTCTTCTTTGTCCAAGATGTTTATTATGGTTACTATCTTTGATTATATCCATGTTTGAATCTTCATTCTTGAATTTTACTCCACTATGATTTATTATGGAGTATTATAAAACTTGGATTGTCTAAACTACGAATCCCTAATCTTTATCCTTTTATCTCATTGGATTCATTTCTTTAAAATATTTTTCATCATCCTCGGTCCTAAATGATGATATAACTAAATATCTTTGGCATGTAGTGCAAAGATAAATGATTACCTGATAAATATCTTTGGCCCGTGGTGCAAAGATGGACAGGTGTTGAGATGAACATGACCAACTGGTGATACAAATGAATATCTTTGGCCCGTAAAGCAAAGATGAATATTTGGTTCAAGATGTATATTGATTGTTGTTACAGGGATAAAATATTGATGATGGACTTTTAAATCATAGAAGATAGTAGATTTCATTCTCTACTTAACCCTTCAAATAAATTGTTATTTCCGCTGCGAATATTGATCTAAAACTTGTTATCCACTATATTTTATCTAATTTATTGAAGGCTAACGATAATTTATTCTACATTATCTTAGTCATCATATTCTTTACTGGGCTAGTTGAGCTCAATCTTTTCCTTTTTGTTCCATTTTTCTTCTCAAGAGACGAGAATATAGCGGGAACTAGTCGGGGTATAGAGTGGTGTTTCAAGATAGTTGTTTAGCAGTCCTCACTATTTTGTAAAATAGTATATCAATAATTGTAATGAGGACTTTATTTGAGTTTGGATATTGTCTAGAAGACCATATTTACATTTAAACTCACAGTATATGTGTTGTCGTATTTTGCACGACAATTGTAATAATGAAGTTTTAGTTATTTTATGTACCATGTATTTGACGACTCAGAATGGGTTGTGTGGACCTATTTTGGGGGTATCACAGTTAAGGGATATGGTCTCTGGCAGAGATCGGGGAACAGAACTAGGAGGGGAGAGACGAGTAAATCCTTCGCTAGTATGTCCTACCTAAGCTTATTTGTTGGTCGGTTAGAATATAGGGGTATTATGTGATATGTCAATTTCTTTAATTAACTCTTATTTTGTGGCAGTATTTGAGAATGACATCTGAAAATATTGAGATGAGCAATGGAGTGAATGAGACCGTGGAGACACCTTTAATCACCAACTAGGAGAACGTGCAACAGGACGACAATGTTCCTCCTGTAAACAACACCACCGATCAAACGATGAATGATGGGATGTTTAGAAGCTTTTTGCAGTTCATGCAAAATCAGACGAGGGAGACCCGTGCACAAAATACGGGTGGAAATAATAGTAACACGCGGTTTATCACATGCAAATAGTTCAAAGAGTTGGGACCACCAGAGTTTCTGAGAAAGTCGGATCCGATTAAGGCGAAAACGTGGGTTAAGCAAATTACCATGATATTTGATGTCTTAGGATGCACAGAGGAACATAAGATTCCATTCACCACCTTTATGTTCCGTGGTGAGGCAGATTACTGGTGGGAATCTGTGAAGCGTACCCAGTCAGTCGCACTCAATATGTCTTGGGAAATATTTCAGAAACTATTCAATGATAAGTATTTTTCCTGAAAGTATTCGTCATCTGAAGGAGGTACAGTTTATTAGACTGGAACAGAACAACATGACTGTGTTCCAGTATGAGGCTAAGTTCGCGGAGTTATCTAGGTTTGCACCTCATTTGGTAGAAAATAAGGAACGTATGACGCGAATGTTTCTAAGAGGGTTGAAACCCAAAATTCTTCAATACCTTATCTCTCATAAATTTTCTCTATATTCAGATGTTGTGAACATGACTCAATTATTAGAGTGAGATAATGAGTCTGTTCAACCGATGGACCACAACCAGGGTCATATCGATGACAGCAGTCATAAGAGCAATGATAACCAGCGGGGAGGAAAATATCTGGACAAAAGTGGTAACCACTCTGGTGGTAATCAGGGCCATGATAGTAGAAGAAGCGAGTCATGGGAGACTTCAAAAAGAGACGGTACAACAATAACAACGTGAAAACGTCAGCACCAACATTAACTATTCTTGGGGGAGGAGAACGACCACCGGTCATATGTTATAAATGCGGGAAAGAGGGACACATCAGCCCAAACTACCCACAACAATTCAAGGTGTGTTATAACTTTGGAAAGGAAGGTCATATAGCTCGAGAATATCTTGTAGCGAAACCAAGTCCAGCGAGAATAGTGACTCTAAAGGCTGTCCCGGACAAGTCAAAGTCGGTGGTTCCTGGAAGAGCGTTTTTCGTGACTGCCCAAAATACGAGGAACCCAAACGAGGTGATCACGGGTAAGATAATCATAAAATCTAGCTAAGTTTATACCTTATTAGATACTGATTCTACCCATTCTTTTATCTCTCCTGTTTGTGCTCAATGTTTGAACTTGACTCTAGAGAAATTAGACTTTGACTTATCTGTTGAGACTCCGTTAGGAAAAATTTTCATTACATCCACTACTTATAAATCTTGCTTGATCCAAGTTGGCACCAACACATTACCAGTTGATCTTATCTCTTTAAAGATACTTGCATTTAATGTGATTTTAGGGATTGATTGGTTAACTACTCATCATGCCAAAATTGATTATTTTCGTAAGGTTGTTAGTTTTCATATTCCCAACCAACCTGATATACGAATTCAAACAACCAAACTACTAAAATCAATCACTATCATATCAAGCCATAAAGCCATTCGTTTATTGAAAAATGAATGTCAAGCTTTCTTAGCCCATGTTATGGATTTAAACAAAAACATCTCAGATTTGAATAATATTTCTGTTGTTAGTGAATTTCTTAACGTATTTTCTGAAGAACTTCTCGGTCTACCACCAGAACGTGAAGTTAAATTCTTTATTGACCTTGAACCTGGTACAAAACCCATTTCTAAAACCCCATATCGAATGGCTCCTATAGAACTTTAGGAGTTAAAGGTCCAACTATAGGAGTTATTGGACATCTGTTTCTTTCGTCCTAGTACATCTCCTTGGGGTGCTCCTATTTTATTCGTAAAGAAGAAAGATGAGAGTATGCGACGTTGTATTGATTACCAGGAATTGAACCATGTCACCATCAAGAATAGGTATCCGCTACCTCGCATTGATGATATGTTCGACCAGTTGTAAGGAGCACAATTCTTTTTAAAGATCGATCTTCGTTCTGGATATCATCAGCTGAAAATTAAAACTGAGGATATTCCGAAGATTGCCTTCAGAACTCGATACAGGCATTATAAATTCTTAGTCATGTCTTTTGGATTGACTAATGCTCCAGCTGCTTTTATGGATATGATGAACCATGTGTTCAAGGAATATTTGGATCAGTTCGTTTTTGTCTTTATTGATGACATCCTTATCTATTTCAAAAGCTGTGAAGATCATGAGCACCATTTGAAGCTGGTACTTCAAAAGCTTCGTGATAACAAGTTATATGCCAAGATGAAGAAATGTGAGTTCTGGCTTAAGGAAGTAGCTTTCCTTGGGCACGTGGTGTCAAAATATGGAGTATCTGTTGACCCGACGAAGACTGAAGCAATATAAAGTTGGGAGCAACCGAATTCAGTGACCAAAGTATGTAGCTTTCTGGGCTTAGCTGGTTATTATCGGAGATTCGTGGAAGGATTTTCTCGAATCGCTACTCCGTTAACTCAACTGACTCAAAAAGATACAAAATTCGTATGGAGCGATGAATGCGAGAAGAGTTTCCAAGAGCTCAAGAGGAGACTCATTTCGACACCTGTTCTAATAATACCATATGGTTCGGATGGATTTGTTATCTACAACGATGCTTCAAGCAAAGGGTTACGATGTGTTCTCATGCAACATGGGAAAGTCATAGCCTATGCCTCGCGACAACTCAAAGAATATGAGAGGAATTATCCTACTCATGATCTGGAGTTGGCAGCAGTCGCTTTCGCGTTAAAAATCTGGAGACACTACTTGTATGGGGAGAAAGTGAAGATTTATACGGATAATAAAAGCCTCAAATATTTCTTCACCCAAAAAGAACTCAACGTGCGACAACGACGTTGGCTCGAGCTGTTGAAAGATTACGACCATACCATTCAATACCATCCTGGAAAAGTAAACGTGGTAGCTGACACATTTAGTAGAAGATCGTATGCGGGTACGAGTGTGATGTTGTTAACACAAAGACTCATTTCGTACAACTTACAAAGGATGAAGATAGAGTTAAAGGCTCCAAGTGTAAGACCCCGAATTTTATGAAATGAAATTATTCAATTTTCTTATAATTATTATTTTATTTCGTAAATGGTTAAATTGATAAAGGGTTAAAGTTAAGGGTGATATGTGAATTTTTTTGCAAAATATACAAGTTGTTATAAAATATTAGTTTGGTCGGGGAATATTCTTTTTGTCTGGGAATATCCGTACGACGGCACAATCATTGGTGGACCCCACAATGGAAGTATTGTCGTACTAAGAAAATGATAAAATTATCTTTTTATAAAAACAATGGTGAAAATGTTACCGTTAAAAACTGTTGAACTACCCGGTAGTAAAAGTACAGTGATACGCATGGTTGCATAGTAGCACACGGTATTGATTATTGATGTTTACATAAGAAGTCACTCAGTCATACTTAATTATTGCTACAGTAATTGCTGCATCATATTAGTCATGTTATTGATTCGATTATTATCACAGTATCATCTGCATAATATGATATATTATTAAATCAATAATTAAGACGACACAATTATTCATATTATTAAATTGCAATATTTACAATGTCTAGAAGTTCTGTCAAGGAGAGGTTTGGTCACCTAATTACGCGCCAATAAGGAAAAATCCCTATTGGAAAACCCCCTATTTCCTGGGAACGACCTGGTTGTTAAATATTGTGAGTTATAATATTAATGATGAATGTTATTAAAAATCAAAGTTGAGTTCAGAGTCGAATTTGGAGACACGGACGTGATATTTGAGTCCGAAATGATGAAATTAGTAGAAATAGACTATAAACACAAAATTTGAAAAATGAAATTTTTGAGAAAAATATTTCCATTGTGTTGGGATTGTTAGTGTTAGTGGAAATCGATATTTATTTCGATAATAATTGATGTCTGGAGGTTATATTGACTAATCGGGTAATTAATCGAATAAATGAGCAATTAATTGCTCTAAATTCACATGATTCTAACTATTTGTTTATATGTGTGTACTATTGATTCACATTCATGTACTATTAGGGGAGTTGGTGCAAGATTAATAATACTTGTATGACTAAGTTATAAATAGAGGTATAGATGGAGGTATTATACTGTAATTCGTATTTTCACATGATTATAACTATTGATTCACATGATGGAACTATTGATTCACATTATTTACTATTATGGGAGGTGGTGCAAGTTTGATAATACTTGCAGGACTAAATTTAAAATGAAAGAACATTTGAAGGTATTGTACTGTAATATTTTGAGTCCCAAAATGTACAATTATCAAAACTATATTTTCCTATAAATAGAAGCTCATTCTTCCTTCATTTCTCACCAATTCATTAAAGCTATAGAGCAATTATTATAGAGAGAAATTATAGAGAGAAAGAAGAAGAGAAGTCCGCTACCTCACTATTCCAATATCCAGTCTCTTCTAAGGTAAGGAGTATTATTTCTTTCGTATTCATGAAGAGAGCTATTGTTATTCCATTCCTTATTATTATGTTGGAATAACCTGTCTATGCGAAATACTGCATACATGGTAAAATCCTTCTATTATTCCATTCTTTATTATTTTGTTGGAATATCCTGTCTATGCGGATTACGCATGACCTGATTCCATTCTTTATTATTCTGTTGTAATATCCTGTCTGTGCAGATTACGCAAGACCTGGTTCCATTCTATATTATTCTGTTGGAATAACCTGTCTGTCTGGTCTATTGCATGCCTGGTAAATCTGTTGTTATTCCATTCTTTATTATTCTGTTGGAATATCCTGTCTGTGCGGATTACTCATGACCTGGTTCCATTCTTTATTATTCTATTTGGAATAACCCGTCAATGCGATCTATCGCATGCATGGTGAATTATTCTGTTATTCCATTCTTTATTATTCTGTTGGAATAATCTGTCTATGTTGATTACCGCATGCATGGTGAATGATCCTTTGTATTCATTCCTTATTAAATTATAAAAATGATCTGTATATGTGGATTACCGCATTGCGGGTGAAAATCCATTTGCAGTTTCATATTTTTTCTGACCCTCAAAAATTCTGAAAAAATTTGAAATGATAATTTGATGAGTTTTCTATATTGTGTCAAAAGATGGTGATTTTTGGATGTATAGATTAAGAGTTATGGATTTTATGGGAAAAGACTATTTTAAAAGTAAACCCTTATAACTCCTTGTGGTTAATTCTAAAATTGGTAAAATTTTTATTGGGAGTACATGTATATAATAGGAGTATACCCTGTAAATTTCAGAATTTTTGGACAAAAGTACAATTTATGATAAATGTCTAAATATTCGGCAGTTTTGGCCATATGAAAAATAGTAAAATAAATTTTAAAAATTCTGAGAAAAATATATGTTCAATATGGGACTATATTTTACTAAATCCCAGAAAAGAAATATTTTTGAGACTGATTTAGTATTTTTTTCATGAAAATGAACTAGTTATGAGTAAATGAATTAAATACGTTATGTGAAGTAACAAAATTGGAAAATAGGATTTTATGGCTTGGGAATCCTATATAGGGTATATGCAGATTTTTGATGAGGGATTTGATCATTGGTGATGAAATCTTATAAGTATTGCATTTTTGAATGATTAAATGCATTATTTGGTAAAGTGTGAACAATTGAAATAAATTATTTATAAGTTTAAGAAGTAATTAAAATATTGTTATAATATTAATAATATTAAATTATGAGTTTATTAAATGATTGATAATATTTGGATAAATTTAAAGTTTTTAATATTTATCCTTATTTTTATTTGATTAATGCTTATATCACTGTCATCATCCTCATGCTTATATTGTGATGAAAGTCATCTTTGGCTTACATGCATAGATGGACTTGGTATGATTATGACCAATGATTATTCGTTATAATCATGATCGTAATGTGACGAATGATGTGGTGAAAGTCCTCAGTGGCCTGAAGTGCATTGATGGACAGTTTTTGGTATGATTATCTCCAAGGATTATTCGGTATAGTCATAACTATTGATGATTTAATGAATATCCTTGGCCCGTAGTGCAGGGAAGATTCGATGATATGGTTTATTTATTAAGCTGAGTCTCAGCGATAAAAATTGATGAAAACATTTTAAATCATAAAAGATAGTATATATCATGCTCTACTTGACTCTTCTAATGGATTGCTTATTCCGCTGCAGTTAAACTTGATGTCTATTGTATTTTATCAGTTTAACATTGTTGAAGGCTAATGATAATTTATTCTGCATTATCTTAGTCATAATATTTCTTACCGGGCTAGTTGAGCTCACCCTTTCTTCACTATTCTCTTCAGGAAATGAGAACGTAACCGGGACTAGTCGGGGAATGGAGTGACGGTCCAGATGATAGCATTAGTAGTCCTCACTATTTTGTTAAATAGTGTAACAGTAAATGTAATAAGAACTCCATTGAGTGTGGATATTGTCTAGATGACAATATTCTTATTAAAACTTTTAGATTATGTTGTGTCGTATTTTACACGACTGTTGTATAATTAAGTTGTATTTGAATTTTGTACCATGTATTTGGCGACTCAAAATGGGTGATGTATACCTGTTTTGGGGGCGTCACAGTTGGTATCAGAGCTTTGGGATATGATCCCTAGTTGAGATGTGAGACAAGAGCTAGGATGGGAGAGACGGAGAATTCCTTCGTTAGTATGACCTACCTAAGTTTATTTGGTATTTAATTGGTTGGTCAGAGTATAGGGATAATATGTGACATGTCAATTAACCCTTGTTTTGTGGCAGTATTTGAGAATGGCAGCTGCAAATGTTAACAATGGAGTGAATGAGATTGTGGAAACAGCTCTAATCACTAACCAGGATAATGTGATGTCAGGCGAAGAAGGAATTAGAGATATCCATGTGGTTAGTGAAGAATTGATAGTTACACCCGAGATAGTCGTAGAGGTAGCAGCTGAGAGTGAGGAAGAAGAGGAAGAAGAGGAACCTGAGGAGAATTTATTAGAAGAATTTTATGATTAAAATTTTGAATTGCAAAATCGTGTTCATGAGTTAGAAGAGCAGGCTGAAGAACGACAGGCGGTCGTGGAGCAAAAGGATGCAACAATTCAAGCTTGTGTTACTCGATATGTGATGCTTGAACAAAAGCACTCTTTGGCAGAGTATAATATGATAAAGCTGGAATCTGAGCTGAAAGAAGAAACAACTGAACGAGTGAGAATGAGTGATGCATGGGTAAAATCCGCACGACGCGTTGATATTATGGAAAGAGATGTCCGATCTAAGAAGGCTAAAATAGATGATATGTATTTCTCTTTTTGGATAGCAATTGAGAAAACCCAACATCGAGTTTTGAATTACCCTGTACATTGCGGTCAACCTCAATTTGATATGGATCGAAGATTAATGATTCAGATCATGAAACAGGAGTTCGATGAAGCAGTTGAGGTTGGAATATGCCCTATAGAAAAGTCAATTTCAACGGTAGTGATGACACCAAATGCTGCCCCAGAGAAGTTAAAGCCCTGTAGTTCAAGGGAGAGTAGTTGTCATGACTTCCCAATAAGTGAGGAACCCAAATGAAGTTACCACGGGTTAGTTAATTATAAATTCTTGCGAAATCTATACCTTATTAGATATCGGTTCTACCCATTCTTTTATTTCTCTTACTTGTGCTCAACGTTTAAACTTGACTCTGGAGAAATTAGACTTTGACTTATCTGTGGAGACTCCGTTAGAAGAAACTTTTATCATATCCACTGTTTATAAATCTTATTTGATCCAAGTGGACACAATCACGTTATATGTCGATCTTATCTCTTTGAAAATACTTGCCTTTGATGCGATTTTAGGAATCGGTTGGTTAACTACTCATCATGCTTTTTGTAAGGTTGTTAGCTTTCATATTCCTAACCAACCTGTTATGCGAATTAAAGCAACCAAACCACTAAAGTCAATCACTATCATTTCAAGCCATAAGTAAAGAGCCCCGAGCCTTTCGCTGGTGACTTCCAAGTCTTGGAATACACCGAAGCCAGAATATTCGTAGGGGACGTCGTGAATAGCGGTGGCAAGTTGATAGGTATCAATGTGATGTGTTATCCAAGTCTTGGATGAGAGTCACATTTTTTAAATGATATTTCTATCGTTAATAAATTTCCTGACGTAGTCTCGAAGAACTTCCTGACTTACCCCAGAGTGTGAAATCAAATTTTGTACTTACCCCAGTACAAAACCCATTTCTTAAACCCTTAAATATTTCTGTAACTAAAACGAAAGTGTAATGCGCCAAAGACGTTTGCTCGAGCTATTGAAGATTACAACCATACTATTCAATATTATCGTGGAAAAAGCGAATGTGGTAGCTGATGCATTGAGTAGAAGATCGTATGCGTTTACGAGTGCGACGTTGTTAACACAAAGACGCATTTCATATAACTTACAAATGATGATGATAGAGTTAAAGACTTTAAGGACCCACGTGAAGATAACGAATATACGAGTAGAATCTACTTTAATCGATAAAGTTAAAGCCACTCAAACTACACACCTGAAGCTGATGAATATGAAGAAGGTTCAAAAAGGCGTTATTCTAAGAGCAAGAGTCGATGAATAGAGGAAATCTCAACCCTTGATTTTATTAGTCTATTTGAAATCCTCGATCTAGTAGGAACTGTGGCCTATAGACTCGTTTTACCACTAAGTATGTCGTGTGTTCATAACATTTTTTTAACGTATCGATGTTACATAAATATGTGGATGACCCGAACCACGTTATTAAATTAGAACTAGACGAGATAACAGATGATTTAACGTATGAGGAGATACGTGTTAAAATCTTGGATAAGAAGGATCATATTCAACACTCAAAGGTTATACCTCAAGAGTTAGAATCTGAAATGAAGTCAAGGTATCCTCATCATACCAGGAAAGTACGTAAATTTTGAGGGCAAAATTTCATAAGGAGGGGAGATTGTAAGACCGCGAATTTTATGAAATTAAAGTATTCAATTTTCTTATAATTATTATTTTATTTCGTAAATGGTTAATATCAGGAATAAGCATGTGAATGATATTCCTATTTATATATGATTTGATAATGATATATATATATATATATATATATATATATATATATATATATATATATATATATATGAATGAATATACAAGTATGCTTGCATTAAGAAAAGCTGTAAAGTCTTTTGATAGATAATAAAAACATATATACAAGGACTTAGAATGAATTGATCAAATGTGTTAGGTTGATCCTACAGAAGCAAAACAACTTTGTAAAGTCCTTAAAAAAATGATGTACAAGGACTATAAATATAGAAAGATCAAGCATGTTAGGTTGATCTTATGATGTAATAGATAGGCTTGTCTGATCGTCGAGCACTGCACCAGAAATCGTAGTCTGCCAGGAGAGTCAAGGAAAACTCGAGAGCTATCAAAGCAGAATCGTAGTCTACAAGATAGTAGATCTCGGAGTTCGTAAACTGCCAGGAGAGACGAGGACTGAGGAAGTCATGTTCTGAATCGTAGAGACAGCCTGCCTACAAGCCGACCGAGCATCTGCCGAAAATAAGTAAAGAATCGTAAACTACACTCGGAGTCATAGAATCTACTCGGTCAAGTAAGGGATCATAGACTACACTCAGAATCGAAGAGTCTACTAATCGTATCAAAGGCAGAGATCGTAGTCGAGCAAGATCAGATGAAGACAACAATCACAACGATAGAAATCGTAGAGTGTCAAGATCTGATCTCAGAGTTATAGTGTCTGCACAGCAAAAGCTAAATCATAGAGTGCAGAACTAAGACCTTAACAGATGTGCTCACAATGCCAAGGCAGAATCATAGAGCAAATACGAGTCTCAACAAATGAGCACTCCCAGAATATCCAAAGGAATGAAGCCTCTGGTTGACACTGCATAGATACGTCCCACCTGAAGGAAACTAGAGAGCACTCAACGAATGGCATGAAAGCTAACAGAAGACCTAAGCACCAACCCAATCAGCATTAAGATTGAGTTATGAAGCCATTCGAGATGAAGTCTTCCACAAGATGATCATAAGAAGACTTCAGTAGCTGACTAAGGAAAGTCAACATATACAGTAACTGTCAAGTAGAAAGATGACAACGATCTTGGAAGCAACCAAGATCGTAGTGTTTTCTAAACACAGAAGGAACTGATGGAGTACACATTGAGATCCTGGTCAGCCTCTGAAGAAAAAGGCTAAAATGATTAAGCATTGGGTCAGTCCATTGATGATAAGTGAACGGGAGATCACAAGGAGAAAGCGAGCTAGACACTCACAAATCTGAAGTGTCTTGTTATTCAGAAGAGGCCAGAGCAAGGAATCAAGCCATTAGTATCTGAGAATAGTCGAGGCAAACAGAAGTGTTGAAGCACTGTACAAGAGAAGGAAGAGGTGTTCTACATTGAAGATCCAATCAACACTCTTCCAGATCGTAGTGTTAACTCCACAAGTCAAGAAGAAATAGTCAACAAGACACTACGATCAAGTCCAATAAGATATGCATCAGAATCGTAGAGTTCGAACAACTGAAGATTGAGGCATTGGCAACGGCTCAATCTGAAGACTGATATTCGAATAGAGCTTATTGAGAGCATCGATGCAAAATGACAACCTCTGATCAAGAAATCAGAAGGAGGAAATAAAGTCATCGACCTGCCCAAGACATCAAAGTGACATCTCTGACGGGGTAGGTGAAATAGTAGACTGCAGTGTCAGAAAAGTATGATATGTCACATCTGCAGTCTACCTCAGTCAACTCGAGATCTGTGAAGATATTTGAATAGCTTTCAACGGCTACTTTCCAACGGAAGGATTTGGAAGGAGTATAAATTAACAAGAACTTCAAAGATCGAGAGTTGATCGAGTTGCTGAGTTTGGAGAAGTGGTGGACTGATCTAACCAACATAAAATAGTGAGTGACCAATGAATGTCCGAAGGCTCACTCTACGATCCACCAAGAACACTTAGAGACAGACAAAGAAAGAAGTAGAAGTGAGAGTTCTACAATATAGAAGTGAGAGTTCTACTACAAGAAGAGTATTTTGAACTGCCGAGAGAAAGAAGAGCATCATGTCATTTTGATGTCCATCATGAGAAAACTCTAAGTACCATAGAGGAGAGCTCACAATCATCTTAGCAAGTCCATCATGAGAAGGCATCAAGTATCAAGAAAGAAGATCACCAACGCCAACATGGTGGCAAGCATGAGAAAGTTTCTAAGTACCTAGCAGAAGAGCTTATAGTCATCTTAGAAACCCATCATGTGCAGCCATCAAGTATCAAGAGGAATGACCTTCAAGGCAGTTCATCAAGAGATCGTCAGAAGTGGTTGAGTAACTGAAGAAGCTGAGCATCATGAAACACTCAACTGCACTTCAAGGATGATCACGCCAAGCTGCTAAGTACAGAAGATGTTCAAAGCTTAAAGACATCTTAGCAGCTCAACACGAACTCCAACAAACAAACAAACAACTCAACAACAAGAAGCCAGGGCCTGAGGGGTCCTTGTCCGTAGGGACTAAATGAAGTTTCCAAGCCTGCTGGGCTTGAAGAGTTCCTAGGGAACTAGAGAATTTCCAAGGCTGCTGGCCTTGAAGAGTTCTTAGTGAATTGAAGTCCCAAGGCTGCCAGCCTTGAAGGAATCTTAGTGATTCAGGGTGCTGCCCTTCCTTAGTGGAAATCCTGCTAGTTGAAAGTAGAAGAATGGATTAGGAGCTTGAGTCTCTAAACCACTTAAAACCCCTTGTGTCTTTTACTTAATGTCATTTACATTAAGTACATTAACTGCTATAACTGCTATGTATGTTTTAACTACTTACCACTGAACTAACTCTATGAACAATGTATGTATGATTATGTATATATCAATGAAGAGGATCTTTTACTTATTCCGTTGTGCTTGAAAAGATCCTTATGTTTGTCATATGCTAAATTATTAGCAATACAAAATAAACCTAAAAAGTATTTGAAATAAAAAAGGATCTATTCAACCCCCCCTTCTAGATCTATTGTGCCTACTGGGAACTAACAATTGGTATCAGAGCAGGTTCTCATGCTATATTCAAAAGCTAATCGCTTTGAGTCTGATCCTAGGCACAAACATTGTTCTAAACTTAGTTTAGTAGTAAGTCACTTATTGTATGCAAATGAGCTCACACGTTGGAAATATTGTGTACAGGTAAATGTGTATATACACCTGAAACTGCTCAGATTGGTCCATGTTCTTGATTGCCATATCAACAAGACCAATTCTTGCTCGCGGTCAATCTTGTAGTCTAAAGACCAGGCTAGAAAGCTCAAGAGACATCAACAGAAAAGAATCAAACATCCACAGCCTAAAAAGATGAAAAGACCATACATGCTAAGAAATGCATATCCAGATAAGAAAGAAGAACTTCTCAAACATGTGTCTGGCCAACCAGCAGCTGGATGTAAACCTTGTGAACTCAAGGATGTTGAAGAACTGAAGATGTTGAGATTTTCTTAGCTTGTATCCTCAAGACCACGACTGATTGATTGAAGGTCAACTGGAGCAACAAGATGTCAGGAGCAAATGAGAAACTATACACATCAATGCCTAATCTCAGTATGTCAAAGTTAAATGACTGTTAAGGAACTAACAGCAGAAAGGTACGGTTCCTCACTAGTATAACTGTGTACATCATGTTGCACCTCTTTATGAACTATAACAATATTCTTTCAAGAAATCATAATCTACCTAAAAAGGTGAATAGAGAAAGTACACTGAGGATGGAAACCCAATTGCCTATAAACTTTTTCTCCATCCAAGTTTTAGGTTGAAGATGACATCTTGAAAAAATCTGAATTGGGTCATAAGAGCATCACAGGTTAAATTAATTTTATGTGAAGTAATCTTTGCAGATGGGTTAGTATGTATGTAAAAACCTATGTTCTAAGTGTTTGATAACACACAGAGTATGATCAGTTCTGCAAGAGTATCTTGATGATTTGTAGAAACTGATCACCTCCATGAATCAACCATATACAAATAATTCGTAGAGTTGATTCTCACTCTGTGAACATTTAAACTCTGTGAACATAACTAAACAAATGATGAAACCATCAAAGAAAAAGTGTGTTTTATTAAAATAGCAAATCTTACACACACTCACCTTCATGCATCTCAAAATGTATTATCTAAATGAGTTACATGCATGAATATGACTGTTGGTGATCAATATGATGATTATCTAAATATATGAGGAACATGGGTTTAGAAAACTAACCTAGTAGGACCCACTTAACCATGGGTACCGAAAATAGAAATTTATAACCTGCAGGTACTTGGTCTATCTGACCACACTAAGGAATGCTAAAACAAAAGACTTCAGTCAAGAAGAGTCAACCAGCAGAAGGCTTAGGACTGTTCAGAATTAATTCTGACAAAATTCATATATGTCAAAGCCTGTACTTAAAGACCTGCTGATCTAATCTAAATGAAGCTCAAATGACTGCATATCTTTATATGAAAGCAGGCCACTTAACCAGAGATGAAAAAGGGTCTTAGATGCTCAAGCATGCAAAACTTGTTCTCAAGGAAGCTCACATCAGAGGACTATCGAGCATCAAACATTAGGAACTTAGTCCGGGAGCAGAACTCCACGAGCACAAGCTAATAAGGAAGACTACGGTCATAGTGCTATCAAAAGATCGTAGAATGATCAACCCTGAAGATACTCATTTCTACGTTACAAGAGGATTTAACGACTTCAGTCAGAAGGAGATATGCAGGGGAATCATACCTCACTGAAAAGGTAACATCAACCATTGGGTAGTGATCTATTAAGGAATAACAATATTGAGATATACTATGAAGCAGTGTACCAGCTACAGAGTTCCAAAATTTTATGGCTGATGAACCAAATAAAGATCCATAGTCAGTAGGAACGTCTCAAAACGTACTACTGATAACCTTTCATCCACCCAACTCAAAACGGTGGAGATCATACGATAAAACATCTGATCGTAGTGTAAGAACTGGAGGACACCACAATTACAGCAAATGCATTTGTCTAAAGTTGGTAGAGGACCTCACCACCAGAAAAGGTCAAATGAGATATCAGTGCAAATCACTTCTAAAGTATTTCATCTGGAAAGCGCCTCAGGGATAAACCTAACCATTAGCTCACTTTAAGAGGTTGGCCCTTCCTGAGCTACCTTAACCCAGAAGAATTGCTTAATCAAGTTCATCTCAAGGACCATGTCAGTCAACGATCGTAGAGTAGAGGTTGAAGAGAACTCCACGATCGTAGTGCAACCTCAGCGATCATAGAAGCAGACTCGACGATCGCAGTCCTACCAGAGGATACTCTAACTCACGAGGAGCTTGAAAGAACTGGACAATTTCCCAACCATTCAGATTGTGAGGAGATAAGTTTGAATGCTGGTTGGAAAGATGTCCTGCTGAAGAAAAGTGCCCAAGCCTTCATAAAGTACATCAGTGGTTAAGCTATGCAGTTTCAACATGAGGAGAAATGTCAAAACCATCCACTACTGCATCTTTCAAAAGATGATCGTTGAGTTAACAAAGGAAAAAATAAAGTCCATAGCTGCCTTATCATGCTACTCTACGAACCAAAATGATCAATGGTCAATCCACATCATTGACACCAGTTTGTTTCAAAAAGAAACATTAAACCGAAGAGTTAATGGGGGAGTTACATCTCATTACTAGGCATCATGCAACCAATGGTTGGTTGACACATCATAGAGTATGCAGAGTTAGAAGGAACTGCCATAAAGGAAAATTCAAATTAGCAAACAGTTATCAGAAGCTATCGAACCTCTCTCCCTCCCATTTTCAAATCCTAGAATCCTCTCAAAAGCTAAAATCACCAGAGCCTTGCCCAAATCGCAATCATCCATCTTTAATAAACTCCTCTAAATTAAATACCCATATTTCTTGAACTATTCAAATGGAAGATTGGCGGGTAATCACTGTCATTCAGCTAGCTCGGAACCAAGTCGTTTGAAAAATTAGAAAAGAAGTTCAGAGACATTCTCGAACTTCTGAAGAAAGCTGGATTCTCAGAGTGTCTTGAGGCTAGCACTCGAGTATACACTGAACTGATCAAGGAATTCTACTCAATGCATCCATAAATGTCGGAACCCTTTCAACCAAGGTTAAAGGTCAGTCTTTTAAGCTGAAATCATCCGATATCAATCAATGATTAGGTTTCCCAGACCTAGGACTGAGAAACCTTGATAAGATTATCACTGATCAAGCAAAGAAGATTATGGGGTACCAAAGAAACCCCAGTCTAAAGGATATGAAGAAAAAGGAGTTCCCTGAGGAATTCGAGTTCCTTGCTGAAATAGTGGGAAAATACATACTGTGCAAGGACACTGCACATGACACGATGCTTGATCAACATTTAAAGATCATGTATACTATAGTCTTGAAGAAACGAATTAACTTTGGAGTTATCCTGTTTGATCAAATATCCAAATAGGTAGAAAAGGCTGAATTGAAGAAGTCTACAGAAAAACCCAAAGGAGAACAGAAGGCTGACAACTGGAGCAGTAGCAGGGCCTCTACAAAGAAGAGGAAGGTAAAAGAGGTAGAAAGCTCCGAGTCCGATGACCCTGTACCAGCAGTAACCACACCAGCCAGACAAAAATCCAAAGGTGTGAGGAAAACTGGGGCTCTTCCAAGAAGTCTATCCACAGAAGACAAGGTTGAAGATGAAAAGGTCTCAACTACAGAGACCACTAAGAGGAGAAGTAACAGATTACTTCAAGGGCCATCCAGCAAGAAAGCTAAGATGGTAAATAGTCTAGTCTCAACTTACCAAGAAAATGCAGCATCTTCTAATGAAGAAGAATGCACAAGTCCTCAGAGCATTCACTCTGATGATAAAGACAAGATACAAGTTGACCCAACTGCATCTCCAAATGCAAATGCTCCAACCAGCCCAGATGATGGATCAAATGATGCTGATTCTGATGAAGAAGGAAATGCCCCCACTATTACTGAACGTCAAGAAAGTCTGTCTGATGATGCAGAAGCATCAGAGTCTGACGAAGAAGAGGAGTCTGAAACTCCTATAGCTGAACTTCCAACAAGAAGAAAGAGCTACAAATTACTTGCTCAAATTGCCTCTAAAAGGAAAAATGATCACTCTAATGCTGTCATTGAATTAAGTGATGATGAGTCTGTATCACAGGAAGTAAGTGCTGAGGATGGAACCAGTGATGAAGAAGATGAATCAGAGGAAGATTTTACTGAAGAAGGTTCCGAAAATGAAATGCAGCAAGCTGAACCAGTAGCAAGATGGATAGATCACGGAAATAAACTACTTCGAGTTGTAAGAATGACTACAGATGAAGTGCTTCACAATTGGAAAAACATGGAATTAGACTGCACAACAATACTGTATAACAAGATTGAAGTTGGTAACTCCTCTTATCTAATGGAGCAACTTATGTCCAACATAGAGCAGCTCTCCTAAATGATTAATGACAAAAAGGGGGAGAAAAATAGGCATAGAAAGGGGAAGAAGAGGCACTCTAGAAAGAGCAAGGAGAGCAAAAGGAACGAAAAGAAGAAGACAACACCAGGGGGAGCTGAATCATCATCTAACGGGGAGCCAAAAGATGATGAGCCTAAGGCTGAGGGGGAGCCAGAACCAGAAGAAGAAGAAATGAATAGCTCCACATCCCAGGGGGAGCAGGAGCAAAGGAATCAAACAAATGAATAACTGATCAACAGACATCCTGGAAGCATACATGGAACCAAAAAGGTACATCTCTAACTAGTTAGGTATGTTCTGGATCCAGGATGTAAAATGTCAGTGTATTAAATTCCACATCATTATAAATGACATTCATGATTATCTGTTTTAGAAATACAGCTGCTCACTGTATATAAGATTCATTCATAACATGCATATGTACTTATTATTTTTATCATAATCAAATAAGGGGAGATTGTCAGGAATAAGCATGTGAATGATATTCCTATTTACATATGATTTGATTATGATATATATATATATATATATATATATATATATATATATATATATATATATATATATATATGAATGAATATGCAAGTATGCTTGCATTAAGAAAAGCTGTAAAGTTCTTTGATAGATAATAGAAACATATGTACAAGGACTTAGAATGAATTGATCAAATGTGTTAGGTTGATCCTACAGAAGCAAAACAGCTTTGTAAAGTCCTTAAAAAGAAATGATGTACAAGGACTATAAATATAGAAAGATCAAGCATGTTAGGTTGATCTTATGATGTAATAGATAGGCTTGTCTGATCGTTGAGCACTGCACCAGAAATCGTAGTCTGCCAGGAGAGTCAAGGAAAACTCGAGAGCTATCGAAGCAGAATCGTAGTCTGCAAGATAGTAGATCTCGGAGTTTGTAGACTTCTAGGAGAAACGAGGAAGGATCGTAGTGTGTCGAGGAGAACTTCCTCAGGACCATAGTCTACTGAGGAAGTCATGTTCTGAATCGTAGAGACAGCCTGCCTACAAGCCGACCGAGCATCTGCCGAAAACAAGTAAAGAATCGTAAACTACACTCGGAGTCATAGAATTTACTCGGTCAAGTAAGGGATTGTAGACTACACTCAGAATCGCAGAGTCTACTAATCGTATCAAAGGCAGAGATCGTAGTCGAGCAAGATCAGATGAAGACAAAAATCACAACGATAGAAATCGTAGAGTGTCAAGATCTGATCTCAGAGTTGTAGTGTCTGCACAGCAAAAGCTAAATCATGGAGTGTAGAACTAAGACCTCAACAGATGTGCTCACAATGCCAAGGCAGAATCATAGAGCAAATACGAGTCTCAACTAATGAACACTACCAGAATATCCAAAGGAATGAAGCCTCTGGTTGACACTGCATAGATACGTCCCACCTGAAGGAAACCAGAGAGCACTAAACGAATGGCATGCAAGCTAACAGAAGACCTAAGCACCAACCCAATCAGCATCAAGATTGAGTTGTGAAGCCATTTGAGATGAAGTCTTCCACAAGATGATCATAATAAGACTTCAGTAGTTGACTAAGGAAAGTCAGCATATGCAGTAGCTGTCAAATAGAAAGATGACAACGATCTTGGAAGCAACTAAGATCGTAGTGTTTGCTAAACGCAGAAAGAACTGATGGAGTACACACTGAGATACTGGTTAGCCTCTGAAGAACAAGGCTAAAGTGATTAAGCATTGGGTCAGTCCATTGATTATAAGTGAATAGGAGATCACAAGGAGAAAGCGAGCTGGACACACCACAAATCTGAAGTGTCTTGTTATTCAGAAGAGGCCAGAGCAAGGAATCAAGCCATCAGTATCTGAGAACAGTCGAGGCAAACAGAAGTATTGAAGCACTGTACAAGAGAATGAAGAGGTGTTCTACATTGAAGATCCAATCAACACTCTTCCAGATCGTAGTGTTAACTCCACAAGTCAAGAAGCAACAGTTAACAAGACACTACGATCAAGTCCAAGAAGATATGCATCAGAATCGTAGAGTTCGAACAACTGAAGATTGAGGCATTGGCAACGGCTCAATCTGAAGACTGATATTCGAATAGAGGTTATTGAGAGCATCGATGCAAAAGGACAACCTCTGATCGAGAAATTAGAAGGAAGAAATAAAGTCGTCGACCTACCCAAGACATCAAAGTGACATCTCTGACGGGGTAGGTGAAATAGTAGACTGCAGTGTCAGAAAAGTATGATATGTCACATCTACAGTCTACCTCAGTTAACTCGAGATTTAAGAAGATATTTGAATAGCTTTTAACGGCTACTTTCCAACTGAAGGATTGGGAAGGATTATAAATCAGCAAGAGCTTCAAAGATCGAGAGTTTCTAGAGTTGCTGAGTTTGGAGAAGTGGTGGACTGATCTAACCAAAGTAAAATATTGAGTGACCAATGAAGGTCCGAAGGCTCACTCTACGATCCACCAAGAACACTTAGAGACAGACAAAGAAAGAAGTAGAAGTGAGAGTTCTACAATGTAGAAGTGAGAGTTCTACTACAAGAAGAGTATTTTGAACTGCCGAGAGAAAGAAGAGCATCATATCATCTTGATGTCCATCATAAGAAGACTCTAAGTACCATAGAGTAGAGCTCACAGTCATCTTAGCAAGTCCATCATGAGAAGGTATCAAGTATCAAGAAAGAAGATCACCAATGCCAACATGGTGGCAATCATGAGAAAGTTTCTAAGTACCTAGCAGAAGAGCTTACAGTCATCTTAGAAACCCATCATGTGCAGCCATCAAGTATCAAGAGGAATGACCATCAAGGCAGTTCATCAAGGGATCTTCAGAAGTGGTTGAGTAACTGAAGAAGCTGAGCATCATGCAACACTCAACTGCACTTCAAGGATGATCACGCCAAGCTGCTAAGTACTGAAGATGTTCAGAGCTTAAAGACATCTTAGCTGTAAGACCCCAACTTTTATGAATAAAGATGATTTTTCTATAATTATCATTTTTGAATATTATGGAATGAATTTGTTATAATGTTATAGTTGTGGGTAGTATTTATAAATTCTGCAAAGTATGCAAGTTGTTATATTATATTCGATTGGTCGGGAAATATTCATTTTAGCAGGAATATCTATACAATGGCGTAATCATTGGTGGACCCCATAACAGAATTATTATCGGATTGAACGACAAAAATATTTTTATGAAAATAACGGCAGAAGTTTTACCGTTAATACTGTTGAACTACTCGGTAGTAAAAGTACAGTAATATATGTGGTTGCATAGTAGTACACGGTATTGATTATTGATGCTTACGTGAGAAGTCACTCAGTTATACTCAGTTATTGCTACAATAATTATTGCATCATATCTCTCATATTATTTATTCGATTATTGTCACAGTATCATCTGCATTATATGATATATTATTAAATCAATAATTGAGACGACAAAGTTATTCATATTATTAAATTGCAATATTTACAATGTCTAAAAGTTCTGTCAAGGAGAGGTTTGATCACCTAATTGCGCACCAATAGGGAGAAATCCTTATTGGAAAGTCCCCTCTTTCCTGGGAACAACCTGGTCCTTTATATCCTTTTTTAAATGATTTTTAAATCATTAAAACCATTTTTAAACTATTTATTTAATATAAATATTAAATAAACTTATTATCATTAATATTTAATTATTAATGAAAATTACCTTAAAATATTAAAAGTAATGATTTATAACTTAAAATATTTTTACCTCTTATTATCATTTAAAATAATTTTTATAATATAAAAATCATTTTTAACCCATTTATTTAATATATTTATTAAATAAATTTAATATCATTTATATTCTATTAAATAGTAATATTAAAGAAAACTATATCAATTTATCAAAAGTTAATTTTTATAACTTAAAATAATTTTTAAAACCGATTTTGTAATTTTTAGGAATTTATTTCTATTTTTATGTATTTTTCGAAAAACTAAATTAATTAAATACGTCGCTAAAGGCTTAAGCGACAGTTTCTGTCGCGATAGGTGTTCTTGAGGCTCAAGAACACTGAAACTCAGCGGCTAAGGTGCCTTCTTTGACCGACTTTAATTCTCAGTCTACACATGTTCTGGACAATCTTAAGCATTTATCATGTAGTATTTATGTAATACTACATGAATCAAGCATCATATCAGTCATACAAACACATAGCATGAAGATTTAGCCTTGCAAAGTCATTGTCAGAACTTTCTGGGTTTTCCAGAAACCCAGTCATCTTCAAGGGTTCATTTTTGAGACTTACATTTATATAGGTTCTGGAAATGGTTAATGTGTTCTAATGGTTTAGAGTTGTAGTCCACATATCAAGGTACATTTATCAATCATCAGGTCAGTTATACAACATCAAAATCATCAGATACCAACTGGTCAAACGTTGTCAGAAATAACATTCATACGATTTCTGGGTTTTTCCCAGAAACTGCATCAGTGAGCGAGTGGCCTAGTTTGACTGTAAATAACTTTCAATTTGTTCGTTAACTAAGTGATTTAGGAGCATGAATATATAGTACACATACAAGAGTATAGCCTTAATACAATAACACAATCAAAATATCAAACACATGCAAGATCTGAGATCATGAACAACTTGTCAGACGCCCCAGAATTTGAAAGTCAATGTCGAGAGACCTACTTTGACCATCCACTACTTACAATCTGTTGATTGTTTGAGTGATTTAAAAGCATGGATCTAGAGTATAACTAACAGGCTACAAACTAGATACAACAACAGCAACAAAACACTTAAAACCTGATAGTTTTAGGCTTGAGAAAATGTTGTCAGACACTGTTCTTGAGTTTCTGGGCTGCCCAGAAACTCTTGGTCATGCTTGGTCAACTGAGTTTGACCATAAATAAATATTGTTCTGGACATGATCTAAGCCTGATTTCAAGTTCAAAGCACATTCCTTATAGCATACTACAAGTCCAAAACATAAAACATACAAAACCATTAACATGCTCAGATCTATGGCCTCTAACATTCGGTTGTCAGGCCATAGATTTAGGATTCTTGGACAGTTTTAAAAAGTTGATTTTTGAGCACTTTGATGTTATAGTTCTATGATGTAATAACATAGATCATCATATAACATCTTCTAGCATGCATCTAAACACTTAAACACAAAATTTATATTAAAATGTAAGATTAAATAGGGCTAGGGTTTTATACCTCTTTCTTGAAAATGCTTTGATCTTGCTTCCTTAACAGTTTATGATGGTCTAAAGGTTTGTTTGGATACTGAAAAACTTAGAGAATTTTGTGGCTTAGAGAGAGAATAGCTAGGTTGAGTGTTTGGTAAAAATGTGCAACTTAAGTAAACTTTTTCTCTCTTTTTAAACTTAAAGTTTGATTCAATGTATCCAATCTTGCAAAGTGTTAATAAAGATAAGGATGGCTGATAAATAAGAGCACATGGGATATCTAACATGGTGATTCATGCTTTCTAGAAAACCTTTTTGCTTACAAGTAAAAGGGTAATTTGGTCATATTGCACACTAAAGGGTATTTTGGTCTTTTCCACTTGAATTTTAAGGGTAGTTTGATAATTTCATATATTTCCCATAAATTTTTAATCTTAAGATTTGCTAATTAACATTAAGTCTTGCTAATCACCAATTAGGGTTTTAGAAATTATGGTTTAGGATTTCTCGGTTATAGAATTAGGGTTTCTAAATTATCGTTTAGGGTTTCTTGATAATCGTTAGTGTGACGCCCCCAAAATAGGTATACATCACCCATCTTGAGTCTCCAAATACATGGTACAAAATTCAAATACAACTTAATTATACAACAGTCGTGTAAAATACGACAAAATATATGCTGCGAGTTTTAATACAAATATTGTCATCTAGACAATATCCACACTCAATTGAGTCCTCATTACATTTATTATCACACTATTTAACAGAATAGTGAGGACTACTAATGCTATTATCTGGACCGTCACTCCGTTCCCCGACTAGTCCCTGTTACATTCTCATTTCCTGAAGAGAACAATGAAAGTAAAAGGGTGAACTCAACTAGCCCAGTAAGAAATATTATGACTAAGATAATACAAAATAAATTATCGTTAGCCTTCAACAGTGTTAAACTGATACAATATAACAAACATCAAGTTTAACTGCAGCGGAACAAGTAATCCATTAAAAGAGTCAAGTAGAGAATAAAATCTTCTATCTTTTATGATTTAAAAGGTTTTTCATCACTTTTATCGCTGGGACTCAGCTTAATAAATAATTCACATCATCCCTGCACTACGGCCAAGGATATTCATTAGTATCACAACCACAGATTATTCATGCACTACGGGCCAAGGATATTCGTGTATTTATCAATGGTCATGATCAAGCCAACAACTGTCCATCAATGCACTACGGGCCAATGAGGACTTTTACCACATCATTTGTAACATTACAGTCATGATTATACCGAATAATCCCTGGTCATAATCATACCAAGTCCATCTATGCACTACAGACCACAGCTGACTTTCAACATAATATAAACATGAGGATGATGACAATGATATAAGAATTCAATAAAACAAGTTCAAGAATTAATTTATCTCGGAACTAATAACGTCCAAATTGTCAACATGATACTTCTTTGTAGAGTAAAATTCAAGAATGCTCAGAAGAATATTTCCATGAAAAGATACTAGATGAAGCACAAATATCAAGGATATTCCACTAATTTCATAGAGTATAGAAGTCAAAATTTTAACCAACTGAGTATAATAAAGAATGGGATAACAAAATAAATCACCAGGCATGCGATAGACCGCACAGACAGGTTATTTCAATAGAATAATAAATAACGGAACCAGGTCATGCGTAAACGCACAGACAGGATGTTCCAACAGAATAATAAAGAATGGAATAACAGAAGAATTTCACCATGTATGCGGTACTTCGCATAGACAGGTTATTCCAACATAATGATAAAGAATGGAATAACAGAAGAATTTCACCAAGTATAGGGTAGACCGCGTATACAGGTTATTCCAACATAATAAAAAAATGAAATAACAGAAGTTCTCTTCATGAATACGAAAGAAATAATACCCCCTACCTTAGAACAAACTGGATATAGGAGTAGTGAAGTAGCAGAATACTTTTCTTCTTTCTCTCTATAGTTTCTCTCTCTAGAGTTTCAATGAATTCGTAAGAAATAATGAAGGAATGAGCTTCTATTTATAGGAGAATAGACTGAATAGTAACTAATTCCTGAACGGTCCAGATTGATTTACTTTTAAACGGACGGTCCAGATTAGTTTACTATAAAATATTCTAATGAAACAAAATTTTTTAAATAAAATATAATATATTCTATTTATAATCTAATAAAACGAATAACTTTATAAAAGTATTTTATTTTACATAAAAAGATTTTACTATACAAACACAATGCAGGCACTATGAAAATACTATGCATAATAAAATATAATATATTCTATTTATAGTCTAATAAAATGAATAACTTTATAAAAGTATTCTGTTTTATATAAAAATATTTTACTATGCAAAATACTATGCATAATAGAATATAATATATTCTATTTATAGTCTAATAAAACGAATAACTTTATAAAAGTATTCTGTTTTATATAAAAAGCTTTTCTGTTTTATTACATTAATAATACTAATAAAACAAAACTTCATCATCATTATTATAATTCACACTATTAATCGACCAGGTCGTTCCCAGGAAAGAGGGGGCTTTCCAATAAGGATTTTTCCCTATTGGCGCGCAATTAGGTGACCAAACCTCTCCTTGGCAGAACTTCTAGACATCGTTAATATTGTAAATAATATTATTAATAACTTCATCGTCTCAATTATTGATTTAATAATATATAAAATATCGACAATAATTGAATCAATTAACAAGAGATACTATGCAACAATTACTGAAGCAATAATTGAACAAAACTGGGTGACTTCTCATGTAAGCATCAATAATTAATACCGTGTGCTACTATGCAACCACGTGTATTCATGTACTTTTAACATCGGCTGTTTCAACAGTTAACGATAAAACTTTCGCCGTTATTTTCATAAAATATTTTTGTCGTTTTCTCAATCCGACAATAATTCCGTTGTGGGGTCCACCAATGATTGTGCCGTCATACGAATATTCCCTGTTAAAACAAATATTCCACGACCAATCGAATATTATATAACAACTTGCGTACTTTGCAAAATTTATAACTATTACCCACAACTATAACATTATATCAAATTCATTCCATAATATTCAAAAATGATAATTATAGAAAATTCATCTTTATTCATAAAAGTTGGGGTCTTACAGTTAGGGTTTCCCCTAATTAGATTCATAACACTAACATGTCTCCTTGATCACATAAATCTGATTAACAATAAGTCTCAGTTTTCTATTTACGGTTTGAATTAGGGTTTAATGGTTTAAACTTAGAGTTTTCTACCATTCTGCTAATTCTAATCAACACTAAACCATACACACATACATATCACATATAATTATTATATCATAACTTTCCAATTCCTTGTTTATAATCCAGGAATTAGGGTTCTGGACCATATTCGACTTAACTTTCATTATCAGTCAACTTAAAAATTTAAATTGACAATTTTGCTAAATCCATATCGTATATATTCAAAATATTATTTGTAAATAAAAAAAATTATTCAAACATTTCCAGGTCGTCACAGGACCCATGCAAGTATGGGTACCAAAATGAGAGTTACATCTTAACACAGGAACCAAGCTCCACAATCACAACCTGATATCTAGACAATGGATGCTCAAGGAACATGACAGGGAACAAAGCCCTTCTGTCTAACTATATAGAGAAGGAGGGTCCTGCAGTCATCTTTGGAGATAATGGCTCTAGCAAGACAAGAGGATATGGCTCAGCTGGAAATGGTGCAGTGTCTTTCAGCAAAGTGGCCTATGTGGAAGGACTACAACATAATCTTCTGAGCATAAGTCAACTCTGCGACAAGGGTCATCAAGTAACATTCCTCAGCAATCAATGTCAAGTCAGAGATCTGAAGACATCTGTCATAAAGCTGACCGGAACAAGAGATGGAAACGTCTACACAGTAATTCTTGGTCAACTAAGCTCAGACAAGACAATATGCTTTCTGGCTAAAGCATCTAAAGAAATAAGCTAGCTATGGCATAGAAGACTGTCTCATCTCAACTTCAAGAGCATGTCTAAACTGGCCTTAAAGGATCTAGTTACAGGCTTGCCCAAGTTCAGCTTCGTCAAAGAAAGGCCTTGTAATGCCTGTCAGCTTGGAAAGCAAACTAGAAGCTCATTTAAGAGCAAAACTGCAAACTCAATTGACAAACCCTGCAGTTGCTTCACATGGATCTATTTGGGATAATTCCAACAACAAGCCTTGGAGGGAAGAGATACTTACTAGTCATGGTGGACAACTATACCAGATTCACATGGGTGTTCTTTCTGACCTCGAAAGATGAAACAAGCTCCCAACTGATCAAGATGTCCAGACTAGTAATAAACGAGAAAGAGGAGAAAATTAAGGCTATAAGAGTGATCATGGTAGAGAATTTGACTTCTCTGAAATGGACCAGTTCTGCACAGACAATGGCATCAGTCACAACTTCTCAGCTCCACGAACTCCTCAACAAAATGGAGTAACTGAAAGATAGAACAGGACGCTAATAGAAGCTGGAAGAACTCTACTAACAGCAACCCATCTGCCTGAGTACTTCTGAGCAGAAGCTGTCAACACTGCATGCTACACTTAGAACAGATCATTTATACACTCTACGATTAAAAAGACACCCTACAAACTGTGGAAAGGAAGAAAGTCAAATGTCAGCTACTTCCATGCATTCGGTTGTGCATGCTACATTCTCAACAATGGAAAGCAATATTTGACAAAGTTCCAACCCAAGTCAAATGAAAGAATCTTTCTTGGGTATGCCACAGACAGTAAGGCCTACAAAGTGTTCAACAAAAAGACACTGAGCATTGAAGTCTCAATTCACGTCATCTTCGATGAAACAGACTTGGACAAAACTATGTCTCAAGACACTATGAATGAAAATTCAGACACTACGAACGAAGTCGTCGAGCCCAACATCACGATCGTAGTCCCAGAAAATGAGATCGTTGAGCAAGAAGAGGAGATCATAGAGAAGAACTATGCAAGACGGCGAACCTCCACATCAAGAAGATGAAATTGATCTCGAAGGTCTCAGACAAGAAGGCATCAGGACAGATATTCCAACAGGAAATAGATGGGCAAGAGATCACACTCAAGACTTAATCATTGGAGACCCAAATGCAAGAGTCAAAACAAGAGCTGCCACCCAAAATGAGTGTTTCTATCTGAGCTTTCTGTCACAGATGGAACCTAAGAAGATAGAAGATGATATAGAAGACTCTAGCTAGATAGAAGACATGCAGGAAGAACTAAATTAGTTTGAAAGAAGCAAAGTATGGAGATTAGTTCCAAGACCAATAAATCATCATGTCATTGGCACCAAGTGGGTCTTCAGGAACAAGATGGATGAAGATGGGGTAATAACCAGGAATAAAGCAAGACTGGTGGCCAAAGGTTACTCTCAGGAAGAAGGCATTGACTACAATGAGACATTTGCACCTGTTGCCAGACTAAAAGAAATCAGAATATTCCTTGCATTTGCTGCTCATATGAAGTTCAAAGTATTTTAGATGGATGTCAAAAGTGCATTCCTAAATGGTGAACTTCAAGAATAAGTATATGTAGAGAAACCTCCAGGTTTCATCAATCCATCTCTTTCCAATTATGTCTATAGATTAGACAAAGCCTTACATGGTCTTAAACAATCACCTAGAGCATGGTATGAAACATTAACTAACTTTCTTATTGAAAATGGGTTCACTAGAGGTAGAGTAGATACTACATTATTTCTTAGAAATCATAAAGACAAAGTCTTATTAGTTCAAATATATGTTGATGACATTATTTTTGGATCTAATGATAAAAATTTATGCAAAAGATTTTTCAAGCTTATGCAGAGCAAGTTTGAAATGAGCATGATGGGTGAGCTGAACTTCTTCCTTGGACTGCAAGTAAAGCAGACTGATGAAGGAATTTTTATAAACCAAGCCAAGTACATCAAAGATTTACTTAAAAAGTATGGCGTGGAATCAGCATCTCCCATGAAAACCCCAATTTCTCCAGCAACCAAGCTTGACAAAGATGAAAAAGGTAAAATTATTGACATAACTCAATACAGAGGTATGATAGGCTCTCTTCTATATCTGACTGCCAGAAGACTAGACATATTGTTTACAATATGCATATGTGCTAGATTTTAAGCTAATCCTAAGGAATCACACTTAACTGCTGTAAAAAGGATTTTCGAGTACCTCAAGGGCACACCTCACTTAGGGCTTTGGTATCCCAAGGAGTCCTCATTTGAATTAACAGGATATATAGATGCTGACTTTGCAGGTTGCAAAATAGACAGAAAAAGTACAAGTGGACACCTGTCAGCTGCTAGGAAATAAACTTATGCACCGGTTTAGCAAGAAGCAAAACTCAATATCTACTTCAACTGCAAAAGTTGAATACATTGCTGCTGGCATCTACTGTTCACAGCTCCTCTAGATGAAAAATCAGCTAACAGACTATGGGTTTGAATTCAAATCTATACATGTTCACTGTGATAACATAAATGCCATAGCAATAACACATAATCATGTCATGCACTCTAGGACTAAGCATAAAGAAGAAATAATGTATCATTTCATTAGGGATCATGTGCAAAATGGAACTATATCGTTACAATATATCCCTACTAAAAATCAACTTGTTGATGTCTTTACAAAACCTCTAGATGAATCCAGATTTAATAAACTAATAAGTAAACTAGGCATGCTAAATTTACAACCATAAAATATATGCTCTAGTTTGTGTTAACCATACAGATATAAAGACTAAGTTTGAAATCGTAGACATGACCAAAGAAAGTCCACGATCGTAGAGTTGCAATGATATTAAAGACCACGATCATAGAGCTCCATCAACAGAACAAAGAAGCATCATGTGATGACAAAGTTCCAACAAGTCAAAGCAATCTCTCTGTCAAGCGCCTCATGGACAAACCTAACCCTTAGTTCACTCTAAGAGGTTGACCCTTCCTGAGCTACCTTAAATCGAGAGAAATGCTAAGTCGAAAGTTTAATCACAAAGACCAGGGCAGACAACATTCACAGAGAAGATTCAGAAGTAAACTCAACAATCGCAATACAGACTCAACGAATGCAGAGCAGACTCGACGATTGTAAAGTAGATTCGACAATCGCAGTGCATGCTCGACGATTATAAGAACTACCTCAACGATCGTAGTCCTCCCAAAGGACACATCATCTCAGGAGGATCTAAGGGGCAAATCAGTATTTTCCCATAAGTTAAAATCGTGGAGCCAATCAGAATTCGACACATGTTTCTCTAATCAGATCTTGTTGAGGGAAGTTACAAGTATAGTTTAAAAACTCTTTTTGAAAACTCAAAAGTTCAAAAAGCTTATATCTCTCTCCAACAGCAGAAACCCTAGCTTTCAAAATCACAACATCATCCTCAGTACAAAGAAATCAATGGCATCCTCAAATGTCATCTCTGGTTACAGACTCTGTTTCGATGAGTTCAAGACAGTCGATCCTAAATTTCTCAAAACTCTATCTCTAATAAAGAAAGCTGGTCTTGAAGAGGCTCTGGGTACGAGCACATGGATCTACCCTAAGCTGATAAAGGAATTCTATAAAAATAGTGCGTTTGAAAATGACATCATCACTACGAGGGTCAGGGACGTGGAAATCAAGCTCAAGGCTGAGGACATAAATCTAGCCCTAGGTTTCAAATTGAAAGGGTTTTCGTTCATATATGGCATCGATTTCCATGAAGGAATTAAGAGAATGCACCACAAGAAGTTACCCACTGTCAAAGGATACAAGAAGAAAGAGTTCCCTCAAAGGTATGAATTCTTGGCAGACATTGTTGGGAAATGCATATGCTGCAAGAGCTCTGGCCATGATTCTGCAGACCAAGTACAGCTAAAGCTCATGACAGCCATAAGTTGGGGCATTCAACTCAACTATGGAGCTCTACTACTTGACTGAATTGGGAAATGGATCCAAAGCTCGAAGAAATCAAAAAGCTTTGGAAAGATGCTCTACGGGCGATTCATTAGCATCATCCTACAGTCTGCTTTGGGAGATAAAATTCGTGATAATGAAGGCGAATCCATAAATCCAAACAGAAGAATGACTCAGCAGCTGTTTGAGAACTGGAAAAAGAATCTAGAACAGAATGTAAGAATGATGTCTGAATCTAGTGGAAGGACCAGCGATGAAAGAGAATCAAGGATTCTAGAAAATATGTCTGTCGTCAAAGAGACTGAAGAAGAAAAGGAAGAGATCAACAAAGAAGAACCCGCTGCTTTAGTCAGAAAAAGCAAGGGCAAAGGAAAGCTGAAGGCTCAAATGACAGAGGAACCCCAGGGGTCAACCACAGATGTACCTCAAGAATATTCTGATATTGAAACTCTGAGGATTTTGAGAAGGAAAGAACAGCAGGCTGAGGCAGATGAAGACAGAGCTACCATCTCTCAGCTGCTGAAGAAAATTAAACACAGTCACAAATCCAAGAGGCCCTCTGTCTCTTCGATCGTAGAGTCCTTACCGAGCGTAGAGACCAGACTGGACACCACTCCTAAAGAAAATGCTATAACAGCTTCTAAGACTGATCAACTATTCAAAGCTGAAGCTGAAGGAAATGCTAAGGCTGTGGCTCAGCCTAAAAAGTCAAGAAGAAAACTTGTCAAGAAATATATTCTTGTCAATGAAAAGGCCTTAAATGAGGAAGATAAAAAAATAGCTACAGAAAAGAGGCTACCTGAAGCAAGTCAAAAGAACATAGCTCAAATTGAGGGGGAGCTTTCTGAAATTCCTACTCTAGAGAATGCTCCAGCTGAGGGGGAGCTGTTTGAAATGCAAATGGATGATATAGCTAAGGGGGAGCATCATGAAGTCCTCATGACAGAAGACGCTGCTCCTGAGGAGGAACTGCCAAGAGATCATCAGGAATCTCCCTATGTTCCTCATGAAATTCTAGCTTCAGAAATTGTAGGATTGGAAAGAAGTGATACTATGGAGGGCGAGAAAGGAAGTGCAGTGGAGCTAATTGTTGAAGTGGAATCTTCACAAGAAGAAAGAGAAGAAGAAGAGGATGATGAGGTTGAGATTATAGTTGTGGGCTGTGATGGTTATAGGAAAGCTAACTACAATCATCCGTTCTCTTACCTTCTGATGATGCCTTTTCACAGAGCCCAAATTCTCAACTCCTGGGATCATATGTTCTGGACCTTCAAAGCCTATCCAACAATCTCGGTGCTAACTCATGGATTCCCAGGCAACCTCAACTTTGCCCGAAAACTGATCACAAATGGCTCTTCTTTAGTAAAAAGGCATGAGGTACAAAATATCCCCATCTCTTTCAGAATTAATCACTATCCATCATCATGTTTCAACCAATTCTATGAATTACCAAGATGGTTGGAAGTGATTCTTCATCCACTCAATCAATTTCCAGTTACAAAATCTCAACATTTTGTAATTGATAAACCAAATGTGCCCAATTTTCTTCTGATACAATCTCTTATCATCTCTCACTCTACTATTACTGATCTAATTCCAATCGTAGAGTCATATGCTCCAATCGTAGAATCACGTCATCTTGAAGCTCAACCCCACACACCATCCCCTCCATCAGATGTCCCTTCCTCGTCCTCTATCTGAACTTCCCACCAAAATAGAGTTGTCTGAAGCATCCAAAAAGGTGACCAAGGATATACAAGAAGAACTTGAAGTTCACTCAGACCTTGTTCAACTAAGGCTGACTCATCTGATAGATGCTGCAAATACTCTCCCAAGCACCCTAAGTTCTGAGCTCACAAAGAAGCTTAGGGAGATCATAAAGGAGATGATTCATAGCATAAATGAAAGGGATCAAATCCACTTTCAAGCCGCTAAGAAACACAGGGATGTTGTTCTAATTTTACAGACCACTCAGGAGTCCCAGAACAACCTTATGATACAAAGTATCACGAATCTACAAACTGCAGTGAAAGAATTTTAAGAATTCTCAATGGGTCAAGTGAAATATACGGAAAATGTCCTGACCATTCTCCAAAAGAGGGAAGCTCGTTCTGATTCTCTAATTAAAGAAAATCGTGAAGACATTGCTCAATCCCAGCATCAGCTCAACGAGCTTGTCCAAGGCATGACTCACCTATCTGAAGACATTCGAATTCTTGATGCTGACATAAAGGGGGAGAATAAAGGGAAAGGAGGCAAAGGTAGAGGCACATTCATAGCTCAATCCTCAAGAAGCTCTCCTACAAGACAACCTCAACATCAGACTCCACGATCTGAACAGCAATAAATTTTCATGGTAAAACCATTAAGGAGTCAAGGCCCTCCTTCCAGCTCATATGAAGTGAACACCACAGGCCTAAGAATTCCAATTGGAGATCCAACATTCATGAATAGGCACGATCATAATGAAAGACTAAGTCAAAGAGAGCTGGAATATATTGCACGGAGAGACGAAACAAGCAGGAGAAGAAGAGCCGAGGAGTATGCAAATCCTCCTGAGAAGCAAAAGGCAAAAGAAATAGAGATAAGTTGAAACTCAATACTTATTGATGTAACTAAGCTTAATTGTAATATCTATCTTTATAAACATCAATAAATTCATGTTTATTCTCTAGAAGTTTCAGCTGCTCACTGAAACACTAAGTCATATTTACTTTCTAGCAACTGCATCTAGAAATTGATATTTATGATACAAATATCCTTGGTTATGTCAACATCAAATAGGGGGAGATTGTTGGGAGATTGCATATTTATAATTTGAAGTTGAAATTTAATTATCATGATTATACGTAAAGTCCTTCATAGGATGCATGTACAAGGACTTAGTGATAGATCAAACTTGTTAGGTTGATCTGGTCTTTAAATGTTTATCATTCTGTAAATGAATATATAGAAGAAAAGATCAAAGATGCTAGGTTGATCTATATCTTGAGATGTAATAGATAGGGTTCAACTGAATCGTAGTCTATCGACTTGATCAAAGAAATTGCAGGAGCCAAGGCAGAATCGTAGAGCATCGAGGATCATAGTCTGCCTGCCTTAAAGGACCTCTCTGGAAATCATAGAGTGGTCCAAATGTTTGTCGAGCCAACTCAATGATCGTAGTGTGCGCTCGAAAACGTAGAGTCTGCAAGACAAGCAAGTGAAGATCGTAGTGTGCCAAGCCCTTAAGAGAAATCGTAGTGCTTTTGTTTTCTAAGTAACGGATCAAGCATCAAGGTGGCAAGACACCGCGATCAGAATCGTAGAGCATCATATGTCTATATCAGAAGCATCGAACCTTGCACATTTGTTTAAAGATAAATCCAAACAAATGTGGAAAAGGTTATAAGAGTTGAAGTCTTCGCCAGTCCCAATGACACAGAAGATATCCTTAGTATACAACAAGGAAAAGTATTGAAGAAGCTAAGGAAAGTACCATGGGACAGAGTAAAATATCTTTTCAGATGTTAGGTGAGATGGCAGTCTGCCGTCTCAGTGGCCCAGAATACTAATCAGAAGATGTGCAGAAAAGTCTCTATCAAAGTTCAGAAATGTCAAACGCATTAAATGCTTCAACGGATATCCTCAACGGATACATTTCAAGGATCATATATATGCAAAACATCTGTAGATAAAAGAGTAAGCAAGCATTAAACAAAACGCTGAAGAACTCTAAACTCTCAACTCTACGATCTGAAAAAAGAAAAAGCTTGCTCAGCTACTCAGCTCTTTCGAACAAGAGCTTAACGACAACTGAGTAGCACCAATCAAGAACTTATCAACTACCAACTAAGTGAAGTAAGAAGTTCCAAGTCATAAGGACTTGAGGAGTTCTAAGTGAACTGTGAAGAACCAAGTCTTCTGGACTTGAAAAGTTCAAGAGTGAACTAAGAAGTGCCTAGACTGCTAGTCTAGAAGGAATCTATGAGATTCAGAAAGTGTCAAAGATATCCTTAGTGGATTTTCTACTCAAGGAGTAGAAGAGTGGACTAGGAGCTTTAAGTGCTCTAAACCACTTAAAATTGTTGTGTCTATTACAATCTTGTTATAACTGTCATAACTATCTCACTCTCATTAATTCACCACATCTAAGAGGAAGTTCAAACAAATATTAATTCTGATGTGTTTAAATTATTAACAAAATTAACAAAGTATTTCGAAAAGAATTTTAAAATATCTATTCAACCCCCCCCCCCTCCCCTTCTAGATAACTATTGTGCCTTTCGGGAACTAACACTTTCTACCGATGATTTTAAAAAAATGAGTAAGTGGGGGTCTAAGCCAAATTTATAACAAATACTTCATAAAAATCTCCTATATTTATCTCAATTCACTTGGCTTCACTAAACACATTTTTGAACAATAATTATTCATCATTAATATTATAACTTGCAATAATAATAACCAGATCATTCTCAAGAAAGAGGGGGCTTTCCGATAAGGATTTCTTCTTATTGGCGCCCAATTAGGTGACCAAGCTCCTTTACTCCACAGAACCTTCTAGACATTGTCAATAATGCAAATAATAATATGAATAACTTTGTCATCTCAATTATTGATTTAATAATATAAAATATTACAACAATAATTTAATCAACAACGTGAGATACTATGCAACAATTACTGTAGCAATAATTGAAATAAACTGAGTGACTTCTCACGTAAGCATCAATAATCAATATCGTGTGCTACTATGCAACCACGCGTATTACAGTACTTTTATCACTGGGTATTTCAACAGTTAACAGTAAAACTTTCGTCGTTATTTTTATAAAACGATATTTCTGTCGTTTTCTAACTCTGACCGTAATTCTGTTGTGGGGTCCACCAATGATTGTGTCGTCGTAGGATTATTCCCTGATATAACAACTTGTTTACTTTGCAAAATTTGTAAATATTACCCACAACTATAACATTATATCAAATCCACACCTTAGTACTCAAAATGATATTTAGAGAAAAATTAATCTTTATTCATAAAGGTTGGGGTTTTACATATGAGGTGTGTTCTCGACCACGAGTTTAGAAGTACTTTGTCATTTTGTCATGAACAAGCTTGTGGAAGACATTTTGGAGGCAAAAAGACAGCCGCCAAAGTTCTACAATGTGGTTTCTATTGGCCTAGTCTATTCAAGGATGCCACATCATTTTGTGCCGATTGTAATAGGTGTCAACAATTTGGGAGGATAACTAGGAAGAATATGATGCAATGCAACCCATTCTGGTCATTGAATTGTTTGTTGTGTGGGGAATCGATTTCATGGGCCCATTTCCAAATTCTTTTGAAAATTTGTACATTTTTCTTGCAGTGGATTATGTGTCTAAGTGGGTAAAAGCTATACCAACCAAGACCAATGACAATAAGGTTGTTGTCAAATTTTTGAAAGAGAACATTTTCTCTCGCTTTGGTACCCCTAGGGCCATAATCAGTGATCAAGGAAAACATTTTCGCAATTAGCCTTTTGCATCCATGCCAAAAAAAGTATTCCATCACCCACAATCTTGCAACATCCCATCACCCTCAAACAAGTGGTCAAGTAGAAGTTTCAAATAGGGAAATAAACCAAATCTGGGAAAAACGGTGAGTTGTAATAGAAAAGACTGGTCTCTAAAATTGTTAGATGCATTGTGGGCATAAGGTACTGCCTTTAAGACTAATTTAGGAATGTCATCGTATAGACTTGTGTTTGGGAAAGCTTGTCACTTATCTGTTGAACTTGAACATCGTGCTTTGTGGGTCATAAAACAGTTGAATTTTGATATGTCCACTGATGGGAATCATAGACAATTGCAATTAGCTGAGTTAGATGAAATTAGGAACGATGCTTATGAAAATGTTAAAATTTTCAAGGAAAGAACAAAAGTGTTTTATGATAAATCAATTTTGAGAAAATCATTTTCACCTGGACAAAAAGTTCTCTTGTATAATTTTAGGATACATTTATTTCCTGGCAAATTGCGTTCTAGATGGGATGGACCTTTTGTTGTGAAGGTAGTTTACTCTCTTGGGACAGTCGATATTGAAAATCCAAATAGTGGAGAAATTTTCAAAGTGAATGGTCAACGACTCAAACCCTTCTTAGAAATGTCGACCAAACCAGAGGAGGTGGTATACCTTGTTGACCCACCTTGATTTAGCATGACTGACACTGCACTTGCAAGTTTGCACGTATATTTTTCTTTTATACAATACTGTCATCCGGTTTCTGCCCCATCTTACAAGGTATAATTCTTTTATATCTTTGTTCTCTATTTTTCATTTGCACATTGAGGACGAGGCATGATTCAGGTATGGGGGAGTTTGTTTGTATTATTGTATAAGATTTTTTTTTGGAAAACATAAAAAAACACAAAAAAAATTAAAAATTAAAAATTTTGTTTGACTTTTTTATGGATTGAATTAATTCTAATAAGTGTTTGTGGAGCAAAACTCATAAGTAAGATTGAAAGATTTAGAACTCTTGAATTTTTGATAAGATACAAAATCTTAATTCGAAACACCATATGGATTAAAATTGATTTCATGAGCATTTTTGCACTTCACATTTGCACTAATTCTTAGTTGTGGGGGTATAAACCATGATTCGAGTAATTTAAAAAAAAAGAAGAAGAATAAAAAAAAGTTAAAAAAGAAATAAATAACTGCTTCAATGTTCATTAAACGAAATAACTAGGTATTTAAGCCTCGGGAAGCATCGATATTCACGCTTAAAAGTGTGATGGATAATGCATGCATCACATGAAATTGATTTAATGAAGGATGGTGTATAAAATGAAGATTGAGTATTTTTTATAAGGTGAAAGTGTGATTTTGAATTTAATCTTGCTTATGTATAATGTCCATGGATATTTAGAAGTTTTCTTTCAATTTCATAATTTGTTGAATCCAAAAATATTTTTGAATTTTGTAGGTATATTCACTATAAACCCTCACGAGATACAACTCGTCCACTTAGGGTAACCTTGGGGTTTAAATGGCTTGTTGCACATGCTAAGTGCAATCGTGTTTCCTACGAAAATGGGGTAGTATAATTTTTGTTTTATTTTCTTTTTATTTTACTCGAGGACGAGCAAAAGCTAGGTATAGGGGTATTTGATAGACACGTAATTCATACATTTTATTATCCCTAATTTTTTCCTTTTAATTAAATCAGTTTATTAAATTAATATGTTTTATTTTATTTTATAGAATTTAATATTTGTTGCAATAAAGTTAAAATATTGGTGATCAAACGATATTTAATGCTCTTATTCATGTAAGGAATATCCAATAAGAATACTGCAAGGAGAAGGAAAGAGGTGAAACAATCATGGTGTGCAAGTCAAATCCAACAAGAGAAAGTAAAGTATATCTCGAAGATCTCTTTGAGGGTTGATTGCCACTAAGAAGTTGAAACATACATGAAAAGGGAATAAAAGTGTCCAAGTTAATTAATGAATCTAAATTAGGGTTCAAAGTTATTTTTCCTATAAATAGGCCTCTTGTTTTAGATAGAAAGACACCACTTGTTATTTTCTTTTTCTTAGTTTTTCACTAGTGTAGAAGGGAGTAAGATATTTAGAGTTTGTCTTTTCTTTTATTCCAATCACGTGTGGTACTAGTGTCGGGGAATATTTGTAACTTTCTTTTATTTATATAATAAAAATTCTCTTTTAATTATTGTTCTTATTTCATGCAAATAGTAGTACTACTATTATTTGTTTTTGTTTTTAATTCCATGGCTAGCTAAATTTCTAATACCTAGGATTATGATGAAACTAAGTATTTCATAATAATATTTTCTTTCCGTTCCAAAATTAATGTCTAATTATTTTGTCCGTCATATTTTCCTCCCCATAAATTGCATATGATTTTTACATTGA
This sequence comes from Panax japonicus, assembly GCA_020205505.1. NCBI lineage: Eukaryota > Viridiplantae > Streptophyta > Magnoliopsida > Apiales > Araliaceae > Panax > Panax japonicus. The sequence goes on from CM035093.1 coordinate 57,612,712, forward strand.
TTATGGGGTTTTGATAAGTTATAGTTAATATGTGAATTTTTCATAACTTATGCTTGCCATATTAATTATATGAATAATTATTTTTAAATGGAAAAGAAAATAATTTGGGAATTGAATTAGGAAATAAGAAATTGTTTATTATGTTAATATTTGGTGGATTATAATTCCTAGGTATCTTTTCTCATTAATAGTTTTCGTTATTAATTAATAGTTTGCATAATTTAGTTAATAAATCTTCTCCACTATTTTTGTTTCTAATTTGCCTAAAATATTAATTAAGGATATATTAAAGAATTGATCTAGTCTCTGTGGGTTCGACCTGTACTTGTCAGTTCTTCAATTATGACAATGTGCACTTGCAGTTACATATTTTTAACACATCACATATCAAAATCAATAATTCTTCTACTTTCAAGCTTCAGCTGTTAAATATCCTTCCATAAGCTTCCCGTTGGACTATAGCCGTTGGAAGTTATTTGAATTGATTCGCAGATCTCAAGTTATTTGGTGCAGACTGCTGATGTGACGTGACAACCCCTTTTTGATTTTTCTGACACTGTATTCGACTATTTCACCTACCACATCAGAGATGTCATTTTAACGTGTCAGGCTCGTTGTCACCTTTATTTCTTCTTTCTGACTCCTCGATTAGAACATCAGGAGTTGTCCTTCTGCATCGATGCTTTCACTCAACAATGTTCGAATGTCAGTCTTTATATCGAGACGTTGCCAAGGCTTCAATACTCAGATGATTGAACTCTATGATTCTGATGCAGATGACCTTGAACTTGATCTTAGTTAGTCTATTGAATATTTCTCGTTGACTGATTGAGACAACACTGCGATTCTGAGAGAGTTCTTTGGATTTGCAATGTAGAACCTCTCTTCCTTCACTCATGCAATGCTTCAATACTTCTACTTGCCTTGACTTGCATTAGGCACTAACAAATTGTTTGAGTGCTCTGGCCTTCCTGAATTTCAAGACTCATCTAATTAGTTATGCTCAGCTCTCTTTCTCCTTGTGATCTTCCGTTCACATATCATCTATAGTCTGACCCATGCTTAATCTTCTTTGTCTATTCTTAATAGGTTGGCGAGTATCTCTGTATAAACAACATCAGTTCCTGATTCTCATCTAGCAAACACTACGATCATAGTCACACCCAAGATCATCTTCTTTTGTTTATCTTGACAGCTAATGCATTGTTAACTTCCTTTTGTCAGTTGTGTTGTCTGAAGTCTTCTCGTTGTTGCTTGAGGAAGACTTCCCTTGAATGGCTTCACTTCTCAATCAGGATTCTGATTGAATTGGTGCTTCGATCTTCTGTTTGCTTGCAAGCCATTTGGTGGGTGCTCTATGGCTTCCTTTAGGTAGATTGCATCTTTACAGTTTTGATCAAAGGCTACATTCTTTAGATGCTTTGGAAGTGCTCATATGTTGAGAATCATGTTATGATCACTACGATTCTTCCTTGGCGTTGTGAGCACTGATAGACCTTGTCGAAGACTTTGTTCTACAGACTACGATCTAGCTTTGGTTCTGCAGACACTACGACTCCGAGAACAGATTATACAACAGACTATGATTTATGCCTTAACATTTGTTGTCCTTGTCTGATCTAGCTCGACTATGATTTCTGCCTCTCATATGATCACTAGACTCCACAACTTCAAGTGTGGCCTATGATTCTTGACTTGGCTCGGCAAACGCTTAGACCAACTCTATGATTCTAAGTGAGGCCTTCCAAAGCAAACTACGATTCTGTAGCAAATGTCTCAATACTCTACGATTCTGCCTTGGCTTCTGTAAACTCTCGGTTGGCTCCGAAGACTACGATTCTGTCTTGATAGTCTCCGAGTTTGTTATCTCTCCTAGCAGACTTTGAAGGCTGGTGTAGTGCTCGACGATAAGACAGACATATCTATTACATCATATAAGATCAACCTAACAAGCTTGATCTTGCTATAATTAGTCCTTTTACATCATGTTCTTTTGAAGGACTTTACAAAGCTAGTTTTGTTCATGTAGAATCAACCTAACATATTTGATCATTTCAGTCTAAGTCCTTGTACATATATTTCTATTATCTATCCAAGGACTCTACAGCTTATTTCAATGCAGACATATTTGTATATTCATTCATTAAGTTTATAATAAAATCTTATATAAATAGAAATAACATTCTCATCCTTATTCCTACCACATTCTTTTCAAAAGATAAATTGAATCATTACCAACCCCTAGCCTCCCAGAGGATAGGATTCTTTGGGGTGCAATTGACATATGATATACATGCTAAAGACAAAACATATTTGGGAGGTCACTAGAACAAGATGCCAGTTGGTCTCATGGCACTCTATGATACGGAATAAGTTGCATGTTCCCCGACACTCATTCATACTGTGGTTGGGACTTCACAAGAGATTACCAACGAATGACAGAACAAGGTTATACACTGGACATGCTACACTTTTCCCTCTCTGCCTGCAACATCATGAATCCTTTGATCACTTTTTTTTTTCAAATGTGATTACTCCAAAATTTTACTTGATGCTACCTTATGTTTGGGAAACTGGGACCACATCTCTCATAATTTGGATGATATTGTTGACTTTGCTACTTCATTCCAAGGTACAAAGCTCTCAAAGAACATCCTCTGCCTGTCAATTGCAGTCATATTCTACAAAGTATGGGAAGCTAGAAATTCAAGGATTCATAGAAATATCCTCATCCCCCCTCCTAGACTTGCATTAGATGTAATAAATATTATCAAGTCTAGACTCTCAACTTGCAAATCTTTTATTAGAGCCACTACTTTTTATTCATATTATTATAGTTGACTACTGTAAGTTTGATTTACATTCCATGTATAGCTTGCTCTCGTCTCTAGATGAATTTGTTATATTCTGGGGTGATGCTCCTTGCCATTGTATATTTTGGTTCCTTTATAAAATCAAACACATTTAGCAATAATAAAAAAAAAACTTTGTCATGAATCATGTTGAAGCAAAGTGACCAATAGAAGATGGTTTGGATCTGACATAACATGATTTGGATTTGGATCATAACTACATATTTTGCAGGAAAAAGACAGATTTTTCTTCTTTTTGACACAAAACAAAAATAATAAGCAAATATAGGTAGTGTTTAGAGCGGGGGTCCAAACGCGCCGTATCAATTTAAATGCAGTGCATTTGATACTCAAACAGTTGCATTTATTTGTATTTACAAGTTATTAGAGAAACAAAATTCTAAAGTGCGTAAACGAACAAGCACAGAATCCACGCTTAAAGATACTCCAAAGCAAAAGGCCTCAAGATACTCCAAGAGTCCTTAAACTTAGCTTGGATAGGATTTCAAAGTTGTAGCCTACTGCTTTAGACTTGAATAGTTAAAAGACTCCTCCTTTATTTGATTCTGGCATGCATCAACCTATAATAGATAAGCAGTCTTGGTAATAAAATAACATGTAGTAGCTAGTTGAGAACACAACATGAGAAAACAAATAATTAATAGTGTCTATATTCATCATTTGTCATGACTTAATCATTACCCGGATACGCGCTTTCTTCCTTCCTTTTTTCCTTCCTTCCTACCAACCTTTAACTGCATCCTGGTGCTTTAAGAAGAGTACAGTCCCATAGCCAGCCCAGCCATCAAGGACCGACCGAGGACACAGTTGAATTTTCACTTCAAGTATATGCATGATTCTACCACTTTTTTCTCCAGCAATTTTATAATATCAAAACTATAAGCTACACATTGATTTCCAAGGGCCGAGAAAGATTATTTCTTTTTGTCTTTTGGACATCGGATATGAACTTAAGTTAATGGGGGGAAAAGAAAAGGCAAGAAAAACAGTAAAGTGTAAATGAACCGAGTCGAGTCTACTATAGTATTGAGTTGCTCAGATTTGATTCACAAAATTTATCGAGTATAAAATAAAGTTTGATTGACACTCATTTAGTTACCGAGTCGAGTACATTCTTGAATCGAGCCCGAGCAGTTTGAATTTTTCGAGCGAATATGATCCGTGTTAGAATATAGGATCACACACGCACAAACGATAGAGAATTAATAATAACACAAGAGATTTACGTGGTTTCCCAATTTGGGTACTCCACAGGCGGCTTATTGTTTATTATGATTTCTTGGTTACATAGGGCTTTACAATAGATAGTATTTATACCTACTAATCCTATTCCAACCTTACTTCACATTATGTCTCAATTACCCATAATGTCCCTCTAATAAACAACCCAGAAAAAACTCATGTACCGTACCTGCGACCTTCGCTAAAACCCTGATGGGCTAGTGCTTCGCTTCGCTCCGCTCCGCTAGGCTCTGCACTAGCCTTTTTCAGTGGCTTCTATATTACGAGTCACAAGTTTTCAACAAATCTCCACCTTAACGAATAACCTCGTCCATTCCGAAGATAAGTCACTTGTCTTATCCGATCTTGGGGGGAATCCTCCAAACTAATATTCAGAGATATTGATCAAGTCCAAGCAATGCTTGAACTTGTCCGCGGTCACAGTCTTTGTCAATATGTCAGCTGCATTTTCAGAAGTGGGCACCTTCTCCAATATCACATCCCCAGTAGCTATCAGCTCCCTCACCTTGTGAAACCTTGCGCTAATATGCTTGGTCCTTGCATGATACACTTGATGCTTTGCCAAGTAAATGGCGCTCTGACTATCACAATACAGCTGTACTCCACCTTGATCTATGCCTAGCTCATTCACAAAACCCTTCAACCACAATGCTTCCTTTTCAGCTTCAGCCAATGCCATATACTCAGATTCAGTAGTAGATAGAGCTACTAGAGATTGAACCATGGATCTCTAACAAATCAGTCCACCTGCAAGTGTAAACGCATACCCTGTTGTAGATCTCAAATCATCCAACCTTCCAGCATAATCCGCATCCACATATCCTACAACTGACATCTGAGCTTGTTGTTTTGCAAACATAATCCCATGATTTGTCGTTCCTCTCAGATATCTGAACACCCACTTAATAGCTTTTCAGTGCTCTCTACCTGGATTGGCCATGTATTTGCTCACTGTGCTGACTGCATGTGCAAAATCGGGTCTCGTACACACCATCGTATACATCAAACAACCAATTGCGCTCGCATAGGGCACGTTCGACATATCCTGAATCTCTTCAGCTGACTTTGGACACTGTGTTGTAGATAACCTGAAGTGACTCGCCAATGAAGTGCTAACCTGTTTAGCATTAGCCATACTAAACCTCTCCAACACTTTCTCCACATAATTCTTTTGTGTCAACCATAGCTTTCTAGCTGTTCTATCCCTGCGAATCTCCATCCCAAGTATTTTCCTAGCGGCACCCAAGTCCTTCATGTCAAACTCCTTTCCCAACAAGTTCTTCAACCTGTTGACTTCAACCATGTTCTTTGCAGCAATAAGCATGTCATCCACATACAGTAACAGAAAAATATATGAACCATCTTCAAGACTTTTCATATAAACATAGCAATCATACTCACATCGAGTAAACCGAATCCGGATCATGAAGGAATCAAACTTCTTGTACCATTGGAGACTGTTTCAGCTCATACAGTGACTTCTTCAACCTGCATACCATGTGCTTAGTCTCCGGCTGCTTGAACCCCTCAAGGCTGCTCCATGAATATTACTTCCTCCAAATCACCATGAAGAAAGTCTGTCTTCACATCCAGCTGCTCTAACTCCAGGTCATAGCTAGCCACCAATGCCAAAATAATCCTGATTGAGGTATGTCTCACCACTAGAGAAAACACCTCATCATAGTCAATCCCCTTCCTCTGCGAGTATCCCTTTGCTACCAATCGAGCCTTAAACCGTTCCTTTTCCTTTTCTGACACAGCTTCCTTTTTCTTGTACACCCATTTGCACCCCACTGGTTTCTTTCCCTCAGGCAATTCTGACAATTCCCAAGTTTTATTTTTCTTCAATCACTCCATCTCCTCCACCATGGCCTCCATCCAACTGTCCCTTTCAGAACTGGTAATAGCTTCCTGAAACGTAGACGAATCCCCACTAGTAGTAGATAAAGCATATGCAACCATATCATCAAACCTGTACCTCTCCGGTGGTTTGATAGTGCGTCTTGGTCTCCTTGCGGTTATGCTTTCGTCCTGATGCTGCTGATTTTCCTATTCCACTGGTGGTGAATTTCCATTGTCATAACTCTCTAGTTCAATTTGAACTTCCTGCTGCTGTTTGTCGGTATCTCCACCAGCCTCGATTTTCTGACCTTCTTGTTATGTCTTAACCATGGAAGCCTCGTCAAAAACCACATCCATACTGATCACTGCCTTCTTTGCTTTCGAATCCCAAAGGTTGTACCCCTTCACACCTTTCTTATACCCAAGAAAGATACACTATTTGGACTTGGCATCAAGCTTAGATCTCTCATCACCCGGAACGTGTACGTAGGCTGGACATCCGAAGATCCTCATACCTGAGTAATCCACTTATTTGCCTGTCCACACCTCTTGTGCCACTTTATTACCCAAAGCAGTACTCGACGACCTGTTTATTATGTAACCTGTCATGCTCACTGCTTCTGCCCAGAAATCCTTCGAAAGCCCTGCATTTAGCCTCATGCACCGTGCCCGTTCTGCTATAGTTCTGCTCATTCTTTCTGGCATCCCATTCTGCTGTGGAGTCTTCCTAACAGTCCAGTGATGTTGTATCTCGTGCTCCTCACAAAACTTCACAAATGGCTCGTACTTGTACTCAGTCCCATTATCTGACCTGAAGCACTTAATTTTTCTCCCTGTTTGATTTTCCACTTCAGCTTTCCACACCCTGAATTTTTCGAAGACCTCAGACTTGTGTCGCATGAAGTACACCCAAACCTTTCTCGAAAAGTTATCGATGAAAGTCAAGAAATATAGTGATCCCGCTTTTGAAGCTACTCTCACTGGCCCCCATACATCAGAATGCACATAGTCAAGTTTTCCATTCGTTTTGTTCACCACCCTCTTAAACTGCACCTTACACTATTTTCCTAAGACACAGAACTTGCAGAAATCTAACTTGCGCGACTTTATCCCTTTCAACATTTTTTTCCTATGTAATTCCAACATCCCACGTTCTCCCATATGCCTCAACCACATATGTCATCGTGTAGTATCATCAATATCCTCCGCTGTAGTGGCAACAACTCCACCTACAACTGTACTCCCTATCATCCGATAGATATTTTCGTTGACCTTAGAACCTTTCATTCTTACCAGTACACCCTTCGTCACTCTCATGGCTCCACCACCAGTTTTGAACTCACAGCCATTAGAGTCCAAGGTTCCTAATGAAATCAAATTTTTTCTTAAACCTGGGATATGTCTCACCTTAGCCAGAGTTCTCACAACACCATCGAACATCCTTATCTTCATTATGCCTATTCCAATGACACTGCACAAATCATCGTTACCCATTAGAACTGTCCCACAGTTCACCGATTTATAGGTGTCAAACCACTCCTTGTTAGGTGTCATGTGAAACGGACATGCTGAATCCAAAATCCACGAGTCTGTCACGTCTGTGTTTGTAGAAACGAACAACATATCCTCATGATCCGATGATTCCTCCACGACGTTTGCTGATTTCGTAGATTCTGATTGCTTCCCTATTCATTCACCCTTATTCTTGTATGGACAGTCCTTTTTGAAGTGTCCTGTCTCGCGACATCTAAAACACTTGTACTCCTTAGGCTTAGGAGTCCTTCCCCTCGACTTCGATTTCCCCTGCGTTCCTGGTTTACCTATATCCGATTTTCTGCCACGTTGCTCTCCACCTTTTACCACCAGCCCTTCACCTGAAATACCCTCAGATTGTTGCTTCTGCTGGTTAAACATTAGTAGAGCAGAAGTGACTTCTTCCGACTTCAGAGTTTCTTTTCCCCATAGGAGAGTTGTCACAAGATTCTCCATGGAACCCGATAGAGAACACAGTAACATCAACGTCTGGTCTTCTTCCTCGAATTTCACTTCAATCCTTAGCAAGTCACTAATTATTTAATTGAACGTGTGAATGTGTTGAATAAGTTCGGAACCTTCAATCATCTTTAACCCAAACAGTTTTTGCTTCAGAAACAGTTTATTTGTCAATGACTTTGACATATACTTGGATTCCAATTTACTCCATACACCCGATGGCGATTCATCTCCGATCACGTGATATATAACCTCGTCTGCCAGGCACAAATGAATTGTACTCACTGCCTTCGATTGGAGTTCATCCCAGTCATCAATCGTCATGGACTTTGGTTTCTTCTTTAACGCCTTCACCAATCCCTGCTGCACCAACAGATCATTTACCCTCTGTTGCCATAACCCAAAATTCCCAGTCCCATAAAACTTCATCACAACAAACTTTGTCACCGATGAATTTGATGTCATCGTTCTTCACGTGTTAAACCCGAGCTCTGATACCAATTTGTTAGAATATAGGTTCACACACACGCACACAAACGATAGAGAATTAAGAATAACACAAGAGATTTACGCGGTTTCCCAATTTGGGTACTCCACGGGCGGCTTGTTGTTTATTATGATTCATTGGTTACATAGGGCTTTACAATATATAGTATTTATACCTATTAATCATATTCCAACCCTATTTCACATTATGTCTCAATTACCCATAATGTCCCTCTAATAAACAACCCAGAAAAAACTCATGTACCGTCCCCGCACCCTCCCCCCCCCCCTCCCGCGACCTTTGCTGCAACCCTGTTGGGCTAGTGCGGAGCCTAGCGGAGCTCCGCTCGGAAACTTTAAAATTTGTTTATATTTGAATCATTTATATTTCGAGTTGAGATTGAATCGAATTTTTAATCGAACGAGTATAAATTAAGTCCGAACTGTTTGGTTTATTTTACGGGCTTACAAGAAAGCAAGAAGACAACCAACATTAGAAAGTCTAGCCTCCACTAGGGATAAAGTAAGAATATCCAGCTTGAACGAAGGAGCCATTACTGGGATCCTATATATCTGTATTCCTTCTAATAATGAAAATGAAAATGAAAATGAAAATATGAAATGAAGTTCTGTCATTTGATGCCTTGAATTTTCTCTTTTTCCAATTGACTAACTAAAGTTCAAAACTTCCAATCAAGAAACCATTCTTTTATAATTTCATTAAATCTAAGAACCAGCTCGCTTATGTGGACTAAATTAACGGAGGCCAGCTGGGCTTTGATTCGCTTATGATTCATATGACTTAACTAAATTGATTGATATACAAAATAAAATAAAAATGATTTATATGTTGAATGTGGATTGCGACCGAGTAGTTTTGTAAGCGATAAAATATTTCAGTTATATGTGACTTCTTCTTTATACTCTTTTCCCTCGTATATATACATATATGTCGATAAAATATTATAATTATATGTGAACTTTCCTTTATACTCTTCTCTCTTATATATTCATATATGTCAGTATTTAATATAGACATAAATTTATCTATAATACTTGATTATATTTATTTGCGAGGATTATAATCATATTATAATTCATGAGATTATAATCTCAAAAACACAAAACGGTTCAGATTTCATCTCAATTCTCTCAACTTAATCTAAAAACTCACATTTCATCTCACACACAAAAATACCCTGATACAATATCCTGATGCACACTCAAGGAAGCAGCAGGAGCTTCGTTTCAGTTTTAGGGTTCGTTTACTTTACTTCGGATTTTCTCTCTCATCAAAAAAATTGTCTGTTGGGTTTTTTAGATTTTCATCTGCCTAAATTTCTGGCGGGAGAGTTGGTTTGGAGAATTTGATTTTCCTTGAATTTTTTTTTTATTTTTTTGGTGTTTTGTTCAAGTGGGTCGGTAGTTTTAGTGATTATATTTTCATTTTCGGTTCTTGATCATTAGTTAAATTTAGTCCATTCTATTTTTTGAAATTAGCCAATGTTATTGTTCATTTCTCTGTATTAATCCGGGTTGTAATTGTCATATGAGTTGTTTATTTTGTTGCTATCAATCAAATGGAAGTGATTATATGGACTGATGATTGAATTGGGTTCCATGATTTTTTGTGCTATGTTTGTTTTTGTAGTTTCTCAAATGGGGATTGCCCAATTTGAGCCTTAAAGAGCACATCTTTTCCTTCTTGCCCAATTTGCTATTAAGGTCATTCCAAAAGCAAAGGTTTGTCATTTTAACTCTTGATTATTCTTCTAATGTGTAATTGTGTTGTAATTTGATCAATTATGTGTCATCTGTGTGATTTATTGAGTCTTTAGCTAACTGCGTGCTAGAGTGATCAAATCTGTAGGTAGAGATTAATTTCTGAATTATGAACTGGTGATTTGGGAAGATAAACAGGTGGTGGTCCGGTTGTTTTGAATAATTTGATGTTGTGCAATTTTTTTTATTGTAAGAAAGGCTCATAAATAACATAGTAGAGTAAATTTATAAGTTTCGTATGGTATACTAACATGAATACAAAATAGAGTACCTAATAAAGTCTTTAAAGTCACATTGTTATTAAGTACTCTATTTTGTATTCATGTTAGCATCAAATGTTATTAGTAGCATCAAATTTATGACTTTCAAGGTGGGTTGACATCAAAATAATGGAAATAGTCTCAATTTTATTTTTTTAGTGGTCATCTCGAGTGATCATTACCTACCTACCTTTCAGTTAGTACTGAAATCAATTTTATTTGTTTTATGCATAGTTATATCAAGCTTTCCACAACATAAACTAGTGTATTTCTTATAAGTTTTGCCTAACCATGATTTTGGAATGAAAAAAATTAGCTTATGGATACAAAGTTCGTGAGGATGATATATCTATATAATAAAACAGAATTCATTTTGAATCTTTCATTTGAGAAAGTACAAGAACGGTTCAGATTCATTCTAATTTTAATCTAGAGGCTCACATTTCATCTCAATTCTTTCAACTTAATCTACAGACTCACATTTCATCTCACAAAAAAAAAAAAGTCCCGCCCAAATCAAATTCACCCCCCTACACGCTCTCCCTCCTGCAGTCTACCCAAATCACTTACAGTTACTCTGTCTCCTGTTCACCAGTCGCGATTAACACCATTTCAATCAACCTAATATTTGTAAAGTTCTTGGTTTGAATGTCCAAGCAACTATGCTTCTCTCCCAATTATCATATCTTAATTAATTGTGCATTTTGATCTTATGGTATATTATTTTCTTATCATTTTGGTGTTTCAGGATCCAGAATTCAAATAGTAAAACTTTATCCTCAGAGGGTCTATCATATTTCTGCAACAGAAACACAAGAATTGCATGTGAGAAATAAAAAAAAAAATAAAAAAAAACCTGCACTTATAATGAGTGAAGAGGGTGTAAGTTCAAGTGTAGAGCTGAGCAAGTTCCGATAAAGGGGAATGACCCAATGAACAATGCTTTCCACTAAAAATGTATGGCAATACTCCATTTTTGTAATAAGAATAAGAATTAATATTTGAGCTTAGTGAATGTCAGTTCAAACTGTTGACGGATCAGCTATGACAACGATTCATACGGTCGCCGTAGCTAAAAAATCAGTCTTTGTGAATATTTATATTTCAAGTATAATCTTTGTAAACAAAGATAGCTTATACAAATTAGTCACATGAAATACAGGTGAAATCACAAGAGCTCACGAGTTAATTTAGTCCATGAAACCGAGTTATTTCCTTGAGTAATTTAAGAAGGGGGGAAAATAAATATAGTGCAAGTTTGGTGTGGGGCATTGGAGTTTAAATATCTTGTTCGAAAAGATTTGGACAATTCCTGGAAATTAGAAAGTATAAATTTAGGTTATGTTTGTTTATTATAGTTATAATTTCAAAATTATTAAGTTATTTTATAATCTAACTAATAATTTTTGGTCTAAATTTGAAACCAAACAATACATTAATTAACAAATTGTAGTAATTAATAACACAAGCTACTCAGAATAATAATCAAAACACACTGAAAAGAGAAAACAATGTCTCAATTTTCATTTTATAATTTATATATGCACAAAACAGCACAACAGCAAACTAACATCATACATCACAGTAAGCAGTAAGCAGTAAGCAGTAAGCAGTAAGCAGTAAGCAGTAAGCACCATAAGCTACAATATTTATTTATATTTTAAATTAACAGAAAATAAAATACTTGTACCACAAAAATCACATAGAAGAAGTTTGAGGTGCCTTAACCACCACCTTACCCTCTTGATTGAACGCGCCACCGCCTTGCCGCCCGTCAACCGCCTGATACTGCTGCTGCTGCTGCACCATCACCCCTCCCGGCGCAGTGTAGTACACCTGCCTCCCTGCCCCGTCGTAGCCAACCTGGGTATGAACCTGCGCATACCCGTGCTCAGCTGTCGGTCCGGGCCCCATCGTGTAGGCTCCTATATTCTTTGGCTGCTGAAATGGTTGTTGTTGTTGCTGTTGTTGTTGTTGTTGGACGGCATTGTACACCGGCTGCTCCCGGTAAACTTCCGGCATTATCCTCTGCATTCCGTAGTAACCCTGACCGACTTGTCCGGTCATAGGTCGCATCATCGGAGTCTGGTACGTACCGGACCGATGAAGGAATCATGTAAGCCGGTAGTTCAGTTCCTGACGCCGGTGGATAACCTCCGGTACTCATATGCCTTTCCTGCCAGTAAGCCGCTGGAATATTTGCCTGATGCTGAACATTCTCCGTAATTTTCTGACCGTAATAATCTCCATAATAAATTCTAGGGTTTGCCTGTTCCTGATTAGAAATCTGCATCCTGTTCAATTCGTGTATTTGCCGCTGAATTTCCTCCGTTCGAAATCGCCGGGTCTCCGACATAATTCCGGTCCTCCGAACCGCACTCGGATCCTCCACGTACTTCCTTTGCAAACACCTCCGGAACCGTCGGAGCAGGCTTTGAATCCTGCACCTTACTTGGTATCGCATGGCCTTTATCCAGACCGAACAAAAAGTCCGGCGTAGTCGCCGCAGGCGGTGCGACCGCTGCCGGAGACGACGAATCGTCGACACTCGGAATCTGGACAGAATTCAACGCATCAACGAACCACTGACGCTCCGACTTCGAATCCGACGAACTAAAACTGGACGGCAGGTTCAAAGGAAAGAGAAACAGCCGGAGCCGCGCCGGCTTACAGGAATCACGATACAGCCGATCATACTCGAGCATCATATGCTCCAGATCTTCATCATTCGTAACGGAAATCAAAGCATCCAGGTCTTCACCAGGTAACTGATACTTAAAGCAAACCTCAGCGTCACAAAGAGAGGACAGTTTGGAGAGGAAGATAGAGAACTTAATGTTCCGTTCGACGGTCAAGATTTTGGTGTCGCCGCCGACATAAGTAAGCTGATTATCGTGCGAACGGGGTTGAATTTTTCCGCCATAACTGCACATGAGCTTGATTTTGTAATTTGGGGAAGAAAGATGGGAGGGATGTTGATCATCCCATGATGCGGTTTCAGAGTCTATGATATCTCTTGAACGGGGTGAGGAATGAACAGAATCTGGGTACCCAGTTGAGTATGAATAATTTTCCATTTTCGTTTAGTAGTAATATTAATGTGAAAATGGATTTTTAGGATTTGCTATAAATGTTGCGCCATGGGAGAGAAAGATGCAAGGAGGCGGAGGAGGTAAGATTTTTGTGAGGCGTGGGATTGTAGGTGAAGGATGGGACCCTGTGATTTAGAATTATTTGATTGCGGAATAGAAAGATTTGGAGATAATGATGAACCCGTGGAATTTTTTTGTTTCTATTTTATGTTGAAAACTTGAAATGCTAATAGGAAAAAAAAATTAATACATTTTTTATAATATATTGAAGCTAAAGAAGGTACTCCCTCCGTCTTTAGAATTTTTTTTTGTCTCTGAATATATGATATTTTAAAATTTTAAATAATATTAATTATTTAATTTTTAATATTATTCTAAATATTAAATATAATTTTAATTCTCTTATTATTTTTGTCCAATAAATAACAATTTTTATTAATATAAGGACAATATTGACATTTGAAATTATATTTGATGTTATACAATTATTTTCTTAATACTTGTACACAATTTTAAAAAGCCTTATATTAAGGGACCGATAGAGTATATACATTCAAATTTGAGAGGGAATTAATAGGCTTGTCCAACTCTAATTTATTACTGTGACGCCCCCAAAATAGGTATACATCACTCATCTTGAGTCGCCAAATATATGGTATAGAATTGAAATACTAACTTAATTATACAACCGTCGTGTAAACAATAAAAAATATTATGACTAAGATAATGCAGAATAAATTATCGTTAGCCTTCAACAGTGTTAAATTGATAAAATATAATAAACATCAAATTTAACTGCAGCGGAATAAATAATCCAATAGAAGAGTCAAGTTTAGCATGATATTTACTATCTTCTATGATTTAAAAAGTTTATCATCAATTTTATCGCTGAGACTCAGCTTAATAAATAACACACGTCATCGAATCATCCCTGCACTACGGCCAATGATATTCATTAGTATCACGACCACGAATTATTCATACACTACGGGCCAAGGATATTCGTGTTTTCATCAATGGTCATGATCATGCCAACCACTGTCCATCAATGCACTACAGGCCAATGAAGACTTTTACCACATCATTTGTAACATTGCAGTCATGATTATACCGAATAATTCATGGTCATAATCATACCAATCAACAGTCCATCTATGCACGTAAGCCACAAATGACTTTCATCACAATATAAGCATGAGGATGATGACAATGATATAAGAAATTCAATTAAAAGAAAGTAAATAATAAATTTTTAAAGATTTATAATTTAATTTATCCATAATTCAATAATGTCCAAATTGTCAACATGATACTGCTTTTGGGAGTAAAATTCAAGAATAATATTGTATCAAAAATAATTTGGACAGAAAAAAATCAAATTTTGTCATGAATAGTGCCCCGGGTGAGTAATAACCGAGTGAATAGTACCCCGTGAATAGTACTTCGAAAATAGTACCCCGTAAATAGTATTCCGGCATGAAAAAGTTAAAACTTATCAAGAATGCTCAGAATAATATTTCCATAAAAAGATACTAGATGAAGCACAAAATTTCAAGGATATTCTACTAATTTCATGGAGTATAGAAGCAAAACTTAACAAAATGAGTATAAAATTTAGAATCTGAAACGAAATAATATTACTTACATACTACAGAGTATGAAAGAAAATATTATTTCTTACGAGTATTGAACAAAAATAATATCTCTTACCTTAAAAAAAGAGTATTTCGACTGGTAGAGTGGAGATATTCTTGAAGAAAACTTATACTATTTTCTATGCTCAAAACTTCTTTAAACTCTAAAGAAATACGCTCAATATTATAGAAGAAGAATTCTCTGATTCTAGTGTGATTTTCAATTTTAACTAAGCATCCTATTTATAGGAGAATGGAAAGGATACTATTTGAATTTAGATATCACGGACTTCACAGTATTTGAAATTCACGGGCGACGTTTGGCTAAAATTTTCTAAAAATTTGATTTTACTATTCATTACTGTGCAATAAAATATTCTAATAAAACAAAAACTTTAAATAAAATATAATATATTCTATTTATAATCTAATAAAACAAAACTTATATAATATATTTAACATACCAGCACATTGATTATTTCAATTTTCATCCACCATCACCACAATTTCTTCACACACACACATGACACACACGCACGCTAATATACATATATAATACCAACATTCCTTCCTAAACACGTAAACTTCCCCCCGCCCCATTTCCATTTCCATCCCACATGTGGGCCCCACCCCACATGTACTTTCACACACATATTATATATATATATATACTGAATAATTTTCTACCAATTTTTTTGAAAAATGGGTAAATGGGGGGTCCAAATAATAAGCAAAATTTACAACAAATACTTCATAAAAATTTCCTCAATATTTTTAACAATATGTATTCATCATTATTATAAATCGCAATATTAACAACCAGATCGTTTTCAGGAAAGATGGGACTTTCCGATAAGGATTTCTCCCTATTGGCGCGCAATTAGGTGACCAAACCCCTTTTCTTGATAGAACTTTTTAAACATTATTAATTATGCAGATAATAATATGAATAACTTGTCTTCTCAATTATTAATTTAATAATATAAAATATTGATAATAATTGAATCAAATAATATGAGATACTATGCAGCAATTATTGTAGCAATAATTGAGTGACTTCTTACGTAAGCATCAATATCGTGTGCTACTATGTAACTACGCGTATTATTGTACTTTTCATCACCGGGTATTTCAACAGTTAACGGTAAAATTTTCGCCGTTATTTTTATAAAAAGATATTTCTGTCATTTTTTAACTCCGACAATAATTCTGTTGTGGGGTCCACCAATGATTGTGCCGTTGGACGAATATTCCCTGCTAAAACGAATATTTCCCGACCAATCGAATATTTTATAACTTGCATACTTTGCAGAATTTATAAATATTACCCATAACTATAACATTATAACAAATTTACATCTTAATATTGAAAAATGATATTTATAGAAAAATTCATCTTTATTCATAAAAGTTGGGATCTTACAAACTCCCCTTCTTATGAAATTTCGTCCTCGAAATTAGGGTACATACCTGGTATGTCGAAGAGGTGAGGATATCTTGATTTCATTTCAGATTCTAACTCCCAGGTCATTTCCTCAACATCGTGGTTTCTCCACAAAATTTTGACTTGAGTTATAACCTTGGAGCGTAGAATATGTTCTTTCTTATCCAAAATTTTAACAGGTACCGCTTCGTACGTTAAATCTTCTGCTATCTCGTCTGGTTCTAATTCAATAATGTGGTTCGGGTCTTTCACATATTTACGTAACATGGATATGTGAAAAACGTTATAAACACGAGACATACTTGGCGGTAAAGCGAGTCTATAGTCCACAGTTCCTACTCGGTCAAGGATTTCAAATGAGCCAATGAATCGAGGATTGAGCTTTCCTCTCTTTCCAAATCTCGTAACTCCCTTCCATGGAGCAACACGTAACAACACATGTTCTACAATATTGAATTTCACGTCTTTTCAATGAAGATCAACATAACTCTTTTGTCGATCTTGTGAGGTTTTTATACGTTGTCGGATCATTTGAATCTTTTCCGTAGTCATACGTACCAACTCTGGTCCCAACAACGTTGCTTCACCCACCTCATTCCAGCATACTGGTGAATGACACTTTCTTCCATACAATGCCTTAAATGGAGCCATGCCGATACTTGCTTAATAACTGTTGTTGTAAGAGAATTCCACTAATGGCAAGAACTTGTCCCAACTTCCTTTGAAGTCAAGGACACATAGTCTTAATAGATCCTCCAGAGTTTGAATAGTCCTCTCTGATTACCCATCCGTTCGAGGATGATATGCAGAACTGAATCGCAAATCCGTGCCCATAGCTTTCTTCAAACTGACCCAAAACTGTGAAGTGAATCTTGGGTCTCGATCATAAACTATGGATACTGGCATATCATGCAGTCTTACAATCTCATTTATGTATATACGAGCAAGACGTTCAAGTGTATAAGTTTCTCGTATAGGTAAGAAATGAGCTGAATTGGTTAATCTATCGACAATGACCCAAATCACATCTATGCCTTGAGAAATCTTGGGAAGGCCAGTAACAAAATCCATGGTAATGTACTCCCACTTCCATTCTGGAATTTCAAGTGGTTGCAATGGACCTTTTGGCACTTGATGCTCCGCCTTGACTCGTTGACAAGTTAGACATCTTAAGATAAACTCCGCTATCTCTTTCTTCATATTGATCCACTAAAATGTATGTCGAAGATCACGATACATTTTGGTACTCCCAGGATGGATTGAAAACGGTGTATTGTGCACCTCCATCATGATTTTATACTTCAAGTCAGAATCGTTAGGAACACAAAGTCTGGAGTTGACTAGTATACTTCCTTCTTCATTGATTCTTGCTTTCAGAATATCACCTTCTTGCACTTTCTTCTTCATACGCATCAGCTCTAGGTCTGTAGCTTGAGCAGCTTTAACTTTATCGATTAAAGTCGGTTCTACTCGTATATTTGACATCATCACGTGGGTCCCTGGAGTTTTTAACTCTATCTCCATCCTTTGAAAGTCATACAAAATGGGCCTTTGCGTTGACAATATCGCACTCGTACTCACATATTATCTTCTACTCAATGCGTCAGCTACCACGTTCACTTTTACAGGATGGTATTGAATGGTATGATCGTAATTTTTCAACAGCTCAAGCCAACGTCGTTGCCGCATGTTGAGTTCTTTTTGAGTGAAATTTTTTTTGAGGCTTTTATAATCCGTATAGATCTCCATTTTCTCCCCATACAGGTAATGCCTCCAAATTTTAAGCGCAAAAATGACTGTTGCCAACTCTAAATCGTGAGTAGGATAATTCCTCTCATATTCTTTGAGTTGTCGTGAGGCATAGGCTATGAATTTTCCATGTTGCATGAGAACACATCCTAACCCTTTGCCTAAAGCATCACTGTAGATGACAAATCCCTCCGAGCCAGATGGTATTGTCAGAACAGGTGCTGAAATGAGTCTCCTCTTGAGTTCTTAAAAACTCCTCTCACATTCCTTGCTCCAACCGAATTTTGTATCTTTTCGAGTCAGCTGAGTTAATGGAGTAGCGATTCGAAAAAATCCTTCCACGAATTTCTGATAATAACCAGCTAAGCCCAGGAAGCTACGTACTTCAGTTACTGACTTAGGTTGCTCCCAGTTTTGAATTGCTTCAATCTTTGCCGGGTCAACAGATATTCCATGATTTGATATTATGTTCCCAAGGAATGCTACTTCCTCAAGCCAGAACTCACATTTCTTCAACTTGGCATAAAGTTTGTTTTCACGAAGCTTTTGGAGTATCAGACTCAAGTGTTGCTCATGATCTTCACGGCTTTTGGAGTATATGAGGATGTCATCAATAAAGACAACCACAAAATGATCCAAATATTCCTTGAATACTCGGTACATTATATCCATGAAGGCAGCTGGAGCATTAGTTAATCCAAAAGACATGACTAGGAATTCATAATGTCCGTACCGAGTTCTGAAAGTAGTCTTTGGAATGTCATTAGTTTTAATCTAACTGATGATATCCGGAATGAAGATCGATCTTTGAAAAGAATTTGGCTCCTTGCAACTGGTCAAACAGGTTATCAATACGAGGTAACGGATACCTATTTTTGATGGTGACATGATTCAACTCCCGATAATCAATACAAAGGGGCATAC
The DNA here is from genome assembly GCA_020205505.1 of Panax japonicus. Classification (NCBI taxonomy): domain Eukaryota; kingdom Viridiplantae; phylum Streptophyta; class Magnoliopsida; order Apiales; family Araliaceae; genus Panax; species Panax japonicus. The sequence goes on from CM035093.1 coordinate 57,632,032, forward strand.
TCCCATCTTTCTTCTTTACGAATGGAACAGGAGCACCCCAAGGAGGCATACTAGGACGAATGAAATCGATGTCTAACAATTCCTGCAGTTGGGTTTTTAACTCCTGAAGTTCAATAGGAGCCATTCGATATGGGGATTTGAAAATAGGTTTTGTACCGGGTTCAAGGTTGATACAAAATTCGATTTCTTTCTCTAGGGGTAGGCCAGGAAGTTTTTCAAGGAATACATCAAGAAATTTATTAACAATAAAAATATCATTCAAATCTGACGTATTTTTATTTAAATCCGTGACATAAGCTAAGAAATGTGAAACCCCCAAAACAGGTATACAACACTCATTCTAAGTCGCCAAATACATGGTACAGAAATAACTACAACTTAATTAATACAATTGTCGTGCAAAATACGACAACACATAAACTATGAGTTTAAATACAAATATTATCATCTAGACAATATCCACACTCAAATAAGTCCTCATTACAATTATTGATACACTATTTTACAAAATAATGAAGACTACTAAGACAACTTCTAGAACCATCAATCCATACCCCGACTAGTACTCGCTACATTCTCGCCTCCTGAGAAGAAAAATGGAACAAAAAGGAAAAGGGTGAGCTCAACTTGCCCAGTAAAGAATATTATGACTAAGATAATATAGAACAAATTATCGTTAGTCTTCAACAGGGAAAAATATGATAGGATACAATAGACAACAAGTTTTAAATCAATATCTGCAGCGAAAATAACAATTCATTAGAAGAGTTACGTAAAGAATGAAATCTACTATCTTCTATGATTTTAAAAATACATCATCAATATTTTATCCCTGTAATATCAATCAATATACATCATAAATCAAATATTCATCTTTGCACTACAGGCTAAAGATATTTATCAGTAATTCATGCTCATCTCAACACCTGTACATCTTTGCATTACGGGCCAAAGATATTCATAAGAAAATCAACCATCTTTGCACTACAGGCCAAAGATATTCAATAACATCATCATTTAGGACTAAGGATGATGAAAAATATTTTAAAGAAAACGAATCCAGTAAAACAAAAGAACAAATATTTAGGATTCGTACTTTAAACAGTCCAAGTTCAAAAATACTTCATAAATAACCATAGTGGAGTAAAATTCAAGAATGAAAATCAAAACATGGATACAATCAAAGCTAGTATCCATAATAGATATCTTTGACAAAAAACAAAAATTTAATTTTTCTGTAAATAGTGTCGTATTCGTGAATAGTGCCGTATACGTGAATAGTAACCCCGACACTAAAAGACAAGAATTTCACAAGAAAAATCTTACCAATATTTCAGAATAATGATATTAGAAGAAATAATATCATTTAAAAAAAATAACATCCCTTAACTCGAAAAGACAGTACTTCTGACTGAAATACTGGATATAGTGCTGAAGGGAACTTGCATTGTATAACAACACTCAAAGTATCAAAATACTCACAAGAATACGCTCAATAATATAGAGAGAGAAAACTTTAGTTTCTGGTGTAATTTTTAATTCTAACCTAAGCACCCTATTTATAGAAAAATGCTTAGAACACCAAAGCAGAAAATTTAATAAAATAATAATATATATTTTTTTTAACTTCCAACGCACACTTATTTTGTCCAAACACCAGCCACACCTCACCAAAACCACCAAAAACGTTTTTCCCATTAAACTCATTTAAAACTCCAAAAAATCAAAATCAATTAACCCGAAACTTCAATAATTCACAATAAATAGCCCTTTTATCAGAAAAATTTGAATCTTATATCTATTTCATAGGAAATTCAATTCTCTGCAACTTTTTAAGTTTAAGTTTTTCCAAATTCCAAACAGAGATTGACCGAAATCCACATACGGACGATTTTACAGACTATGATCAAATTTCAGTCAAGAAATGGGGTCCGCAAACATGAAAAACATGTTTTAAATATTTTTAGTTACAAAAATACTCTTCCTCCTCATTTATTCATATATCCCACATTCATTGTAAAAATATCACCATTATTATATTATTAAAATATAATAATATATTTAATTAAATTATTTTATCGAAAAAGATAAAATAACAATTTTTAACAATTGTCACATTAAAAATTTTCTTCATCTATATCCACATAAAATGAATATTTTTCGTATCATAATAATCAATAATTAATTATTCATAAATAATATTACAGAATCACAATACTGACAACCTGACCGTTCCCAGAAAAGAGGGGGCTTTCCAATAAGGATTTCTCCTTACTGGCGCGCAATTAGGTGACCAAACCTATCCTTAGATAGAACTTTCTAGACATTGCCAATAATACTATCTAATAATATTATTCAAATAATATAAATTATTGATCTGATAATGTGTAATGACAATTATTGAAACAACAATAATATAAAATATCAACGTAGCAATTATTGAATCAATAAAATAAAATATTGAACAGTAATTACTGTAACAATTATTGAGTAGTGCCTTCTTATGTAAGAATTAATAATTGGTGCAATACCGCGTGCTACTGTGTTTTAACCACCGGGTATTCCAACAGTATTAACGGAAACAACTACGCCGTTATTTATAAATAACTTATACTTGTCGTTTTCTTCATTCAATCATTTTCAGTTATGGGCCCCACACAAGGCTGCGCCGTCATACGAATATTCCCTGACAGTAAAAATATTTCACGATCAAACGAATATTCCCCGACAACAATGAATATTTTATAACCACTTGCTTATTTAAGATATTTGCGCATTTGTACCCATAACTAACCACATTAATTAAATCAACCCTTACTATTTCAAAATAATAAATAGAGGAAATTCAATTTCATTTATAATAAGTTGGGGTCTTACAAGAAAGCTTGACATCCATTTTTCAATAAACGAATAGCTTTATGGCTTGATATGACAGGGATTGACTTTAGTGGTTTGGTCGCTTGAATTCGCATAATAGGTTGGTAGGAATATGAAAGCTAACAACCTTACGAAAATAATCAATTTTAGCATGATGAGTAGTTAACCAATCAATCCCTAGAATCACGTCAAATGCAAGTATTTTCAAAGAAATAAGATCAACATGTAACGTGCGAGTGCCGATTTGAACCAAACAAGACTTATAAACAGTGAATGTAATGAAGGTTTCTCCCAACAAGTTTCAACAGATAAGTCAAAGTCTAATTTTTTCGGAGTTAAATTTAAACGTTGAGCACAAGTAAGAGAAATAAAAGAATGGGTAGAACCGGTATCAACTAAGGTATAGACTTCGCTAGAGTTTATGATTAGCTTACCCGTGATGACCTCGTTTGGGTTCCTCGCTTTCTGGGAGGTCACGACAAATGCTCTCCCTTTAACTACTGGTTTTGAATTGTCTGGGACGGCATTTGATGTCACCATCCCAACTGGAATTGGCTTTACTGCACGACAAAATCGAGCTAGGTGACCTTCTCTTCCATAATTGTAACACGTTTTGGAGTGCTACATGTAGACCTGGCAAACTGCAGCCCAAGCCCGCGGGCCGGGCGGTCCCGCCCGTCACGGGCCGGGCTGTGGGCTGCAGTTTTTTAGCCAAATAAATTTTGGGCCTTTTTGGCCCTCCCGTTTTTGGCCCGGCCCATTTGGGCCAAACCCAAAAAAATAACATAAAATAGGCACAAAAGTGGTCTCAGCCCGCGGGCCGGCCCGACCCTCCCGCCACGAGCCGGACTTTGGGCTGCAGAAATTTGGCCTAGTAAAAATCGGGCCTTTTTAGCCCGCCCATTTTTTGGCCCGCCCATCACTCGTTCGGCCCGTTTGGGCCGGGCCCGCCTGTTTGCCAGGTGTAGCTGCATACAATTTGGACTGATGTTGTGACGCCCCCAAAATAGGTATACATTATCCATTCTGAGTCACCAAATACATGGTACAGAAATAACTACAACTTCATAATACAATTGTCCTGCAAAAAATGACAACACATAAACTGTGAGTTTAAATATAAATTGTGACGCCCCCAAAATAGGTATACATCACCCATCTTGAGTCGCCAAAAGCGTGAAATTGAATTTTGTATCGACCTTGAACCCGGTACAAAACCCATTTCTAAAGCCCCATATCGAATGGCTCCTATTTAACTTCAGGAGTTAAAGACCCAATTGCAGGAATTGTTAGACATCGGTTTCATTCGTCCTAGTACGTCTCCTTGGGGTGCTCCTGTTCTATTCGTGAAGAAGAAAGATGGGAGTATGCGACTTTGTATTGATTATCGGGAGTTGAACCATGTCACTATCAAAAATAGATATCCATTGCCTCGCATTGATGACCTGTTTGACCAGTTGCAAGGCGCCAATTTTTTTTCAAAGATTGATCTTCGTTCCAAATATCACCAATTGAAGATTAGAACCGATGACATTCCGAAGATAGCTTTCAGAACTCGGTACGGGCATTATGAATTCCTAGTCATGTCTTTTGGATTGACTAATGCTCCTGCTGCCTTCATGGACATGATGAACCGAGTATTCAAGGAATATTTGGATCACTTTGTGGTCGTCTTTGTTGATGACATCCTCATATATTCTAAAAACCGTGAAGATTATTAGCAACACTTGAGGCTGATACTCCAAAAGCTTCATGAAAACAAGCTTTATGCCAAGTTGAAGAAATGTGATTTCTGGCTTGAGGAAGTAGCATTTCTTGGGCACGTAGTATCAAGTCATAGAATATCTGTTGACCCAGCAAAGATTGAAGCTATTCAAAGCTGGGAGCAACCTAAATCAGTGACAAAAGTACGTAGCTTTATCAGCTTAGTTGGTTATTATCGGAGATTCGTAGAAGGATTTTATTGAATTGGTACTCCTATTAACTCAGCTGACTCGGAAAGATATAAAGTTCGGTTGGAGCGAAGAATGTGAGAAGAGTTTTCAAGAACTCAAGAAGATACTTATTTCAGCACCTATTCTGACAATACCATCTGGCTCGGAGGGATTTATCATCTACAGTGATGCTTCGGGCAAAGGGTTAAGATGTGTTCTCATGCAACATGGGAAAGTCATAGCCCGTGCCTCTCGGAAACTCAAAGAATATGAGAGGAATTATCCTACTTATGATTTAGAGTTGGTCGCTGTCGTTTTTGCGCTTAAGATTTGGAGGCATTACCTGTATGGAGAGAAGGTGGAGATCTATATGGATCATAAAAGCCTCAAATATTTCTTCACTCAAAAGGAACTCAAGATGCGGCAACGACGTTGGCTTGGGCTGTTGAAAGATTATGATCATACCATCCAATACCATCCGGGAAAAGCGAATATAGTAGCTGACGCATTGAGTAGAAGATCATATGCGGGCACAAGTGCATTATTGTCAACACAAAGGCCCATTGTGTATGACTTGGAAAAGATGGAAATAGAGTTAAAGACTCCAGGGACCCATGTGATGATGGCGAATATACGAGTGGAACCGACTTTAATCGATAAAGTAAAAGCTGCTCAAGCTACAGTCCTGGAGCTGATACGTATGTGGAAGAAAGTAGAAGAAGGTACTATTCCAGAAGCAAGAATCGATGAAGAAGGAATACTTCGAGTCAACTCCAGACTTTGTGTTCATAACAATTTTGACTTGAAGTATAAAATCATGATGGAGGCGCACAACACACCGTTTGCAATCCATCATGGGAGTACCAAAATGTAACGTGATCTTTGACATACATTTTGGTGGAGCAATATGAAGAGAGAGATAGCGGGTTTTATCTCAAGGTGTCTAACTTGTCAACGAGTCAAGGCGGAGCATCAAGTGCCAAAAGGTCCATTGCAACCACTTGAAATTCCAGAATGGAAGTGGGAGTACATTACCATGGATTTTGTTACTGGTCTTCCAAAGGTTTCTCAAGGCATAGATGCGATTTGGGTTATTGTTGATAGATTGACCAAGCCTGCTCATTTCTTACCGGTATGAGAAACTTATACACTTGAACTTCTTGCTAGTATGTACATAAACGAGATTGTAAGATTGCATGGTATGCCAGTATCCATAGTTTCTGATCGAGACCCAAGATTCACTTCAAGATTTTGGGTTAGTTTGCAAAAAGCTATGGGCACAAATTTACAATTTCGTTCGGCGTATCATCCTCAAATGGATGGACAATCAGAGAGGACTATTCAAACTCTTGAGGATTTATTAAGACTCCGTGTCCTTGACTTCAAGGAAAGTTGGGACAAGTTCTTACCATTGGTGGAGTTTTTCTACAACAATAGTTATCAAGCAAGTACTGGCATGGCTCCATTTGAGGCGTTGCATAGAAGAAAGTGTTGGTCTCCAGTATGCTGGGATGAGGTGGGTGAAGCAACGTTGTTGCGACCGGATTTGGTACGTATGACTACGGAAAAGATTTAAATGATCCGACAACGTATAAAAACCCAGTTATTCTGTCTACAGGTCTCCATTCTCCCAAATCTTTCAAGCCTTTTCAGTTTTTCAACCACCTTATTCTATTGGATGGCTACGAGGAGGTGGTTGCCCAAGCATGGAATTGCCGTATCATTGGTTCCCCTCTCTTTGTTCTTGCGGAAAAACTTCGGAGAACCAAACGAGCCCTCATTGATCTGAATAAGCAACATAGCTCTGCTGCTACAATTGTCAAAATGGCTAGGCAAGCCCTTCATGCTCTTCAAATGACCATTCAACTGTCTAATGCTCCTATATCCCAGGATAATTTGGATCTTCAGAGGAAACTTACCAAGGATTTATGGGATGCGATTACCATTGAAGAACAATTTTTTCAACAAAAATCCAGAATTCAGTGGCTTTCCTTGGGGGATAAAAACACCAAATACTTTCATGCCAAAACCAAAAGTCGATGGAATTCAAATAAGATTCTTGCGATCGAGGATAATCAGGGAGTTTTGACTAATGATCCGGAGCAGATTAAGTCCACTGCAGTTGGCTACTTCAAAAATCTTTTGGGCACCAAAAATCTCTCCCCTTATCCAGGTCAGGCTGTCCTAGCCGAAGTGATCACCAAGCGTATCAACCCCTGCTTTGATTCCCTCTCTTGCAGCTATGGTTACCCCGGAGGAAATTCTTTCTACTCTTAAAGGCAAGCAGAGAAACAAAAGTCCTGGTCCTGACGGCTTCAACGTGAACTTCTTTCTTCATTCTTGGGACACTGTGGGGGCTGATTTTGTCAAAGCCGTTCAATCATTCTTCATCTATGGTCATATGCTTAAAGAATCCAATGCCACTGATGTCGCTCTTATTCCTAAAGTCCCAAACCCCTCCTCTATGGCTGACTTCCGGCCAATATCCTGCTGCAACTCTATCTATAAATGCATATCCAAAATATTAGCAGCTAGACTTAAAGCCACTCTTCCTGACCTCATCTCCAATTCTCAAGCTACCTTTATCCCAGGACATAAAATTGGTGACAACATTCTTTTGGCCCAAGAGCTCTTACGAAACTATCACAGACCTTCTGGCCCCTCTAGATGTGCGGTTAAAATCGATTTGAAGAAAACTTTCGACTCTGTTAGGTGGGAATTCCTATTTGATGCTCTGACTCTTTTTGGCTATCCTACTACTTTCATTCAATGGATCAGAAGTTGCATATCTACGGCAATGTTCTCAGTTAAAGTTAATGGTCAGCTATGTGGCTATTTCCAAGGTAAACAAGGTATTTGCCAAGGCGACCCTCTTTCTCCATACCTGTTTGTTTTAGTCATGGAAGTCCTAGCTCTCCTTCTTGATAAAGCTTCTTCCTCTCCAAACTTTTCATTCCATTGGAGAACAAAGGCATGTAAAATCACAAACCTTTGTTTTGCGGATGACCTCCTTCTCTTTTGTCACGGTGACATGCATTCGGTCAACCTCCTAAAGCATAGCCTTGACTCCTTTACCAGCTTCTCTGGCCTAGCTATAAATCACAGCAAAAGTTAGTGTTTCCTTGTAAACGTCTCTCCTAATCTAGCTGCTAACATTCTTTCATCCCTCAATATAGGCCTGGGCTCTTTGCTTGTCAAATTCTTAGGAGTTCCCCTCATTACTTCAAAGCTATCCTCAGCGGAATGCTTTCCCCTAATTCAGAAGATCATTATGCGAATTCAGTCATGGGCTAACCATTTCCTCTCTTATGCGGGTAGACTGCAACTCATTAAATCCATTCTATTTGCTATTCAATCTTATTGGTCTGCTTATTTTGTTCTTCCCAAATCGGTAATCAAGCAAATTGAACAGCTTCTTTCTAGATTTCTTTGGAAGGGCTCCTCTCTTAATAAATATGGTGCAAAAGTTTCTTGGGCCCGTGTCACCTTGCCCATATCAGAAGGTGGATTAGGTATTAAAAAAGTTGTTGAATGGAACAAAGCACAGATTATGCTACACCTTTGGCAGATTATCAGTTTTCTAAAGTTCCTCTTTCTGGGCACAATGGGTTAACAAAACTCTTCTCTTGAAGCACAACTTTTGGACTACTCCTATTCCATCTAATGCATCCTGGATTTGGCGCAAAGTTCTGAACCTTGGGAGCTTAGCCATAAATTTTGTTACATATAAAGTAGGAAACGGCCAGAACATCAGCTTATGGAAAGATCCTTGGCTAACCAATCGCCCACTGGCTTGCCACCGCACAGACCCTATTGTCTCAAATTCTGGTTTGTCTTTTACCGCCAAAGTCAGCGACATCATCATGCACTGCTCATGGCAGCCTCCTAGATCAAATTACCATAGCCTTATGTAGATGAAGGAGAAATTGCATCACCTACCGTTGCCTTCTCTCGGTCCGGATCAGGTGTGTTGGGCAGGCGTCTCTTCGGTCAAAGCTTCTCATATATGGACATCTATTCGATGTGAGGGTACCACTGTCCCTTGGTTCAAACTTATTTGGCACAACCTTAAGGTCCCCCGCTTTTCTTTCTTCTTCTGGCTGGCGCTTCATAAGAGGCTAGTGACATGGCCGCTGGACTCCTGCTTGTCTTTGTTCTCACGCCCCTGAATCATTCACGCACCTTTTCTTTGCCTGTGCCTTCTCTCGGCAGGTGCTTGGATCAGTGCTTGCTGTTCATGGTTCTCCAATGGACCGCATGTCATCTCGGATTATAAAGCTTTGCTTGGCTACTATTATTTATAAAGTATGGAATGAACTGCAATAGGCGAGCCCATGGTGAACCCCCTAGTATTTCTACTGCTCTTGTCCAAGACTGTGTTAGGATTGTTAAATGCAAATTGTATTCAGTTAAAGATTTTAGTTCTTATACGCTAAAATATCCAAACCTTAGATGTTGGCAGTTCTAGCTTTTGGTTATAGCAAGTGCATCATTGGCTTGTCTCTGATGTAGCTGTTTTAGCTCTTTCGCGGGGTATTCCCCTAGATGTGTTTCCTTTTTCTTTTATTTATTTAATACTCACAATTTAGCAAAAAAAAAAGAGTTATGCTGATCTTCATCGAAAGGATGTGGAATTCGATATCGGAGATCATGTGTTGTTACGTGTTGCTCCATGGAAAGAAGTTACAAGATTTGGAAAGCTCAATCCTAATTCATTGGCCCATTTTTAATCCTCGATCGAGTAAGAACTGTGGCCTATAAACTCACCTTACCGCCAAGTATGTCTCGTGTTCATAACGTTTTTCACATATCTATGTTACGTAAATATATGAAAGACCCAAACCACATTATTGAATTAGAACCGGACGAGATAGTGGAAGATTTAATGTATGAAGAGGTACCTGTTAAAATCTTGGATAAGAAGGATCATATTCTACTCTCTAAAGTTATACCTCAAGTCAAAGTTTTGTGGAGAAACCATGATGTTGAGGAAATGACCTGGGAGTTAGAATTTGAAATGAAATTAAGGTATCCTCACCTCTTCGATATACCAGGTACACACCCTAATTTCAAGGACAAAAATTCATAAGAAGGGGAGGTTGTTAGACCCCAACTTTTATGAATAAAGATTAATTTCTCTTGAATTTTTTTTAATATTATGGTGTGGATATAATATAATGTTATAGTTATGGGTAATATTAACAAATTTTTCAATGTAAGAAAGTGGTTATATAATATTTGATTGGTCGGGGAATATTCGTTTTAATAGGAAATATTCGCACGACGACACAATCATTGGTGGACCCTAAGAAAATGACAGATTTATCTTTTTATACAAATAACGGCGGAAGTATTACCGTTAAAACTGTTGAACTACCCGGTAGTAAAATTACAGTAATACGCGTGGTTGCATAGTAGCACACGGTATTGGTTATTGATGCTTACGTGAGAAGTCATTCAGTTATACTCAATTATTGCTACAGTAATTGCTGCATCATATCTCTCATATTATTGATTCGATTATTGTTACAGTATCATCTGTATAATATGATATATTATTAAATTAATAATTAAGACGACAAAGTTATTCATATTACTAAATTTCAATATTTACAATGTCTAGAAGTTCTGTCAAGGAGAGGTCTGGTCATCTAATTACGCCCCAATAAGGAGAGATCCTTATCGAAAAGTCCCCACTTTCTTAGGAACGACCTGGTTGTTAAATATTATGAGTTATAATATTAATGATGAATAAGTTCGTGTTGATTAAAGATGAAATTGATAGTTCCATTGTGTCAGAATTATTAGTGTTAGTGAAAATTGACATTTATTTCGATAATAATTGATGTTTGGAAGTCATCGGGTAATTAATCGGATAAATGAGGAATTAATTGTTATTAATTCACATGATTATAACTATTTGTTCACATATATGTACTATTGATTCACATTCATGTACTATTAGGGGAGTTGGTGCAAGATTGATAATACTTGCATGACTAAGTTAAAGATGGAGGTATAGATGGATGTACTATACCGTTATTCGTATTTTCACATGATTATAACTATTAAATCACATGATTGAACTATTGATTCACATTATTAACTATTAGGGGAGGTGGTGCAAGTTTGATAATACTTACAGGGCTAAATTAAAAATGAAAGAAAAGTTAGAGGTATTGTACTGTAATTTTTTGAGCCCCAAAACGTGTAATTATCAAACTATATGTTTCTATAAATAGAAGCTCATTCTTCGTTAATTTCTCACCAATTCACTAAAGCTATAAAGCAATTATTATAGAGAGAAATTATAGAAAGAAAGAAGAAGAGAAGTTTGCTACCTCTCTATTCTAGTATCCAACTTTATTCTAAGGTAAGAGGTATTATTTCTTTCATTTTCATGAAGAGAACTATTGTTATTCCATTCTTTATTATTCTGTTGGAATATACTGTCTGTTCATATTACGCATGACCTAGTTCCACTATTTATTATTCTATTGGAATAACCTGTTTATGCGAAGTACCACATAAACTACAAAATTCCCTGTATCATTGGGTAAAGATAATACAGGTGCTTCACTCAACCTTTTCTTCAGCTATTGAAAACTATTTTCACACTTCTCAGTCCACACGTACTTCACTGTCTTCCTTGTTAAATTAGTCAACGGAGTAGCTATCTTAGAAAAATCTTGGATAAATCTTCGATAATATCCCGCTAACCCTATGAAACTCTGCACCTCGGTTGGTGTTTTCGGTTGTTCCCAATTAATCAATGCTTCCACCTTTGCTGGGTCTACTAAAATGTCCTAAAAACTATACCCTTTATAACCAAAATTCACACTTAGTGAATTTTGCGTATAACTTCTCCTTCTTTAGTGTCTCCAACACTAATCTTAGGTGTTCAGCTTGATCTTCTGGCATCTTAGAATAGACTAGAATATCATCGATAAACACTACGATGAACTTGTCCAAGTATTGTTTGAACACTGTTCATCATATCCATGAATGCAGCTGGTGCATTCGCCAACCCAAATGACATTACCAAAAACTCGTAATGGCTGTAACGAGTCCTGAATGTCGTCTTAGGTACATCTTCCTTCCTGACTTTCAACTGATGATACCACGTTCATAAATCTATCTTAGAAAAATACTTTGCCCCTTTCAATTGATCAAACAGATCATCAAGAGGCGTTGTGGCGCCGACCCTGAGCCTTTGAAATTTTTTTAAGTTTTGCAGTTCAAATCCTTTCCGGCCTCATAACTTAATCGTTATAAGTCGGAATTGGCTCATTCAAAAGTTATTACCTCACATATCTCATATACTACGATTTCATTAGGACAACTTACATTTCTGAATCCATTAACATTAAATTCATTATATAAATTTCGTATTACGCGTTCGTTAAACGTTTGTGAACGTTCATAGCTCGTTTCTTCGTTTTAAGTCAGAATTCGATCATTCTTGAGTCCACAACTCTTAAATGCAAAGTTCTACGATACGCCATCAATAACTAAGGTTTTCGAGTTAAACGACGACTTTTGACTTTCATTCCAAGAATTTTAAGATTTCGACGATTATCGTCTAATCTCGTAAATTTTGCCATAACTTCGTTACTTGAGATTTTTACCGCGTTCCAAATGGATTCATTCTATTATCCATACATCCATCATACTAAATAAACATATATCATCTAATACTACAAATGATGGTTTTAAACTTGTCCATCAACAACATATGATAAATTTTCACGTGTTCTTCATTAGTTCATAATTATATGATTATGATTCCACTTCTAACATGGTTTATTAAAGGTTTAAGTCCACTAATAGCCATCCTTGTTCCTTCTTATGATACATGCTCCACCAATATCCGCTTCTCTATCATAACTACAAATGAAGAGATGAAGATTAATGGTTAAAGATTCATTACCTTTGATGTTCTAACTTGCATCTTCTTCTTGGATTAAAATACCATCTCACTTCTCTCTCAATATATTTTTTCTAAGATGCTGGTGGAATTTAAAAAACCAACAAATGAGATTATTATAAGTATCAATAATCAATACTGTGTGCTACTATCGTATTATTGTACTTTTATAACCGGGTATTTCAATAGTTAACGGTAAAAGTTTTACCGTTATTTTTATAAAAAGGTTATTTCTGTCGCTTTCTAAATCTGACAGTAATTTCGTTCTGGGGTCCACCAATGATTGTGCCGTCGTACGGATATTCCCTGATAAAAATAATATTTCCCGACCCAACGAATATTTTATGACAACTTGTTTACTTTGCAAAATTTATAAATATTACCCACAATTATACCATTATCCACACCTTATTATTCAAAATAATATTTAGAGAAAAATTAAATCTTTATTAATAAAAGTTGGGGTCTTACAACCACCCCTTCTTTTTTTTTGCTAAATTTTTGTTTGTATAAAAAAGAAACAAATTATAGAGGCAAGGGGGTTACCCCAGAAATTAGCTACATCATTTGTGGACAGGCCCAAGATGAGGAAACTAAATAAAGAACTAAACCAGATATCAACTAGCTAGAAAGCCGATTACAAAAATATTAACTATTTGTAGGTTTGAAAAGAGAATTACATTGAAGATATCCTAGATTAATAATCTAAGCGACAAATAGACCATCCCGACCCAAGCCTAGAAGCAAAGGCAAAGAGCTCGTGCATACTGCATTGCTGGAAACATAAGCTGTGAAGACTATATCATAACTCATAACTGACCAGGCCACAGTAGCAAGACGGACCAGACCAGACCAGACAGCAGCAGACCAACATAGCACAGCCCACAAACATAGCAGCTTGAACCCTATAGCTCTTATCATAGAGAGCAAATATTCCATAGGGAGCCAAGAACATATGAGACCAGCAGAGGTAATAACCAGTCCAGCAGCTCATCAATTACCAAACAGCAGCAACGTGAAGCATGAAAAATCAAACACATCTGCACATCGTGCCAACTGCTGCAGAAACATTCAAACACAAGCCCCACACAAACCCCAACTGCAACAGCCCTTAACAGATTTCCCAAACTGAACTAAGCGCAGCTCCCAAAACCGAAGCAGCATAAACTTAGCCAGCATCCAACGTAGCAACCCAGAAGTAAAACATGCAACCAGATCAGAAGAGATGAGGATACCTTGTTTTCATTTCAGATTCTAACTCCCAGGTCATTTCCTTAATATCATGGTTCTCCACAAAACTTTGACTTGAGGTATAACCTTTAAGCGTAGAATACGTTCCTTCTTATCTAAGATTTTAACAGGTACCTCTTCATACGTTAAATCTCCATCTATCTCGTCTGGTTCTAATTCACTAATGTGGTTCGGGTCTTCCACATATTTACGTAACATAGTTATATGAAAAACGTTATGAACATGAGACATACTTGGCGGTAAGGCGAGTCTATAGGCCACAATTCCTACTCGATTGAGGATTTCAAATGGACCAATGAATCAAGTATTGAGCTTTCCTCTCTTCCCAAATCCCGTAACTCCTTTCCATGGAGCAACACGTAACAATACATGATCTCCAACATTGAATTCCACGTCCCTTCGATGAAGATCGACATAACTGTTTTGTCGATCTTGTGTGGTTTGTATACATTGCCGGATCATTTGAATCTTTTCTGTAGTCATTCGTACCAATTCTTGTCCTAACAATGTTGTTTCACCCACCTCTAGCATACTAGAGAACAACATTTTTGTCCATACAATGCCTCGAATGGAGTCATGCTTATACTTGCTTGATAACTGTTGTTGTAGGAGAATTCCACTAATGGCAAGAACTTGTCCAAACTTCATTTGAAGTCTAGGACATGAAGTCTTAATAGATCTTTAAGAGTTTGAATAGTCCTCTCCAACTGCCCGTTCGTTTGAGGATGATATGCAGAACTGAATCGTAAATCCGTGCCCATAGCTTTCTGCAAACTGACCCAAAATCATGAAGTAAATCTTTGGTCTCAGTTAAAAACTATGGATACTGGCATATCGCGTAGTCTTATAATCTCATTTATGTATATACGAGTAAGACATTCAAGTGAATATGTTTCTCGTATAGGTAAAAAATGAACAGACTTGGTTAATCTATCGATAATTACCCAAATTGCATCTATGCCTTGAGAAACCATGGGAAGATTATTAACGAAATCCATACTAATGTGCTCCCACTTCCATTCTGGAAATTTAAGTGGTTGTAATGGTCCTTTTGGTACTTGATGCCCCGCCTTGACTCGTTGATAAGATAAACACCTTGAGATAAACTCCTCTATCTTTCTCTTCATATTGCTCCACCAAAATGTATGTCGAAGATCACGATACATTTTGGTACTCCCAGGATGGATTGCAAACGGTGTGTTGTGTGCCTCCATCATGATTTTATACTTCAAATCAGAGTCGTTAGGAACACAAAGTCTGGAGTTGACTCGAAGTACTTCTTCTTCATCAATTCTTTGTTCTGGAATAGCACCTTCTTGCACTTTTTTCTTCATACGCATCAGCTCCGGGTCCATAACTTGAACAACTTTAACTTTATCGATTAAAGTCCGTTCTACTAGTATATTTAACATCATCACACGTGGGTCCCTAAAGTCTTTAACTCTATCTCCATCCTTTATAAGTAATACAAAATGGGCCTTTGTGTTGACAATATCGCACTCGTACCCACATATGATCTTCTACTCAAAGCGTCAGCTACCACGTTCACTTTTCCAAGATGGTATTGAATGATATGATCGTAATCTTTCAACAGCTCGAGCCAACGTCGTTGCTATATGTTGAGTTACTTTTGAGTGAAGAAATATTTGAGGCTTTTATGATCTGTATAGATCTCCACTTTCTCCCCATACGAATAATGTCTCCAAATCTTTAGCATAAAAATGACTGCTGCCAACTCTAGATCATGACTAGGATAATTCCTCTCATATTCTTTGAGTTGCCGTGAGGCATAGGCTATGACTTTCCCATGTTGCATGAGAAAGCATCCTAACCTTCTACCTGAAGTATCATTGTAGATGACAAATCCCTCTGAACCAGATGGCATTGTCAGAATAGGTGCTAAAATGAGTCTCCTCTTAAGTTCTTGGAAACTCTTCTCACATTCCTCGCTCCATCCAAATTTTGTATCTTTTTGAGTCAGCTGAGTTAATGGAGTAGCGATTCGAGAAAATCCTTCCACGAATCTTCGATAATAACCCGCTAAGCCCAGAAAGCTACGTACTTCTGTTACTAACTTGGGTTGCTCCCAGCTTTGTATTGCTTAAATCTTCGTCGGGTCAACTGATATTCAATGATTCAATATCACGTGCCCAAGGAATGCTACTTCCTCAAGTCAAAACTCGCATTTCTTCAACTTAGCATATAAATTATTTTCACAAAGCTTTTGGAGTATCAGCCTCAAGTGTTTTTTTTTCCGTGGGTTTCCGACCCGCAGGCCGACTAATCCCCCGAGCCCAATACCAGAGCGATTTGCTACCCGACTTGCGCCAGGGGTACCGTGGCCACCATGACCATTTCTGGCTTAACAATTGTTGCTAGCGGGGATCGAATATTGCTAATATTGCTAACACTAATATTGCTAATCTTCACGGCTTTTGGAGTATTTGATGTCATCAATAAAGACAACCACAAAATGATCCAGATATTCCTTTAATACTCGGTTCATCATATCCATGAAGGCAGCATGAGCATTAGTCAATCCAAAAGACATGACTAGGAATTCGTAATGCCCGTACCGAGTTCTGAAAGCAGTCTTTGGAATGTCATCAGTTTTAATCTTTAACTGGTGATATCTGGAACGAAGATCAATCTTTGAAAAGAATTTGGCACCTTGCAACTGGTCAAACAGGTCATCAATGCGAGGCAACGGGTACCTATTTTTGATGGTGATATAATTCAACTCCCGATCTTTCTTCTTTACGAATAGAACAGGAGCACCCACAGGAGACATACTAAGACGAATAAAACCGATGTCTAACAATTCCTGTAGTTGGGTTTTTAACTCCTGGAGTTCAATAAGAGCCATTCGATATGGGGTTTTTGAAATGGGTTTTATACCGGGTTCAAGGTCAATACAAAATTCAATTTCACGCTCAGGGGGTAGGCTAGAATGTTCTTCAGGGAATACGTCAGGAAATTTATTAACAATAGAAATATCAATCAAATCTGACGTATTTTTATTTAAATCTGTGACATGGGCTAAGAAAGCTTGACATCCATTTTTAAATAAACGAATGGCTTTATGGCTTGATATGACAGTGATTGACTTTAGTGGTTTGGTTGCTTGAATTCGCACAACAGGTTGGTTATGAATATGAAAGCTAACAACCTTTACAAAAATAATTAATTTTAGCATGATGAGTAGTTAACCAATCAAACCCTAAAATCACATTAAATGCAAGTATTTTCAAAGAGATGAGATCAACTGGCAATGTGAGGGTGCTGATTTGAATCAAACAAGATTTATAAACAGTGGATGTAATGAAGATTTCTCCCAATGGAGTTTCAACAGATAAGTCAAAGTCTATTTTCTCTAGAGTCAAATTTAAATGTTGAGCGCAAGTAGGTGAAATAAAAGAATGGGTAGAACAGGTATTAAATAAGGTATAGACTTCGCAAGAGTTTATGATTAGCATTTTGGGTTCCTCGCTTTTTGGGAGGTTCCGACAAATGCTCTCCCTTGAACTACCGGCTTTGACGTGTCTGGGATAGCCTTTGGTGTCACCGTCCCAGCTGGACTTAACTTTACTACATGACAAAATTGAGATAAATAACCTTTCTTTCT
Organism: Panax japonicus; assembly: GCA_020205505.1. Taxonomy (NCBI): domain Eukaryota; kingdom Viridiplantae; phylum Streptophyta; class Magnoliopsida; order Apiales; family Araliaceae; genus Panax; species Panax japonicus. The sequence goes on from CM035093.1 coordinate 57,649,646, forward strand.
GTAATTGTAACACATTTTACGTTGTTGAGTACAGTTTGGACTGATGTGTCTTTCATGTCCGCATTTTTAACATACGACCGGTGGTCGTTCTCCTTCCTTGAAAATGGGTGATGGTGCTGTTATCTTCCCATCATTATTGAATCATCTCTTTTTGAAATTTCCACTTCTATTATGTTGGCCAGGATTACCACTGAAGTGGTTACCAGTTCTGGCATGATGATTTCCCCCACGTGTGACACCCCCAAAATAGGTGTATCCATTCTGAGTCACCAAATACATGGTACAGAAAGAAAACTACAACTTCAATAATATAATTGTTGTGCAAAATACGACAACACATACTGTGAGTTTAAATACAAATATTATCTTCTAGACAATATCAAAACTCAAATAAGTCGTCATTACAATTATTCATACACTATTTTACAGAAATAGTGAGGACTGCAAAAATATATTTCTAGAACCATCACTCCATACCCCGACTCGATCCTGCTATGTTCTCACCTCCTGAGAAGAAAAATGGAACAAAAAGGAAAAGGGTGAGCTCAACTAGCCCAGTAAAGAATATTATGACTAAGATAATAAACAACAAATCATCATTAGTCTTCAATAGGGAAAAATCTGATAAAATATAATAGACAACAAGTTTTAGATCAACAAATGCAGCGAAAACATCAATCCATTAGAAGAGTCACGTAGTGAATGAATTCTATTATCTTCTAAGATTTAAAAGTTCATCATCAATATTTTATCTCTGTAACAACAATCAATATACATCTTTAATCAAATATTCATCTTTGCACTACAGGCCAAAGATATTCATTTGTATCACCAGTTGATCATGTTCATCTCAACACCTATTCATCTTTGCACTACGGGCCAAAGATATTCATCAGTTAATCATTTATTTTTGCACTACAGGCTAAAGATATTCAATAATAACATCATTAAGGACTGAGGATGATGAAAAACATTTTAGAGAACGAATCCAATGAGACAGAAGGACAAATATTAGGGATTTGTGTTACAGTTTATCCAAGATCACTAATACTTCATAATAACCAATTTTGAAGCAGAATTCAAAAATAAAGATCAAAATATGGATACAATCAAAGATAGTAACCATAATAGACATCTTGGACAAAAAGGAAAAATTTCATTTTACTGGTGAATAGTGCCGTTTTCGTGAATAGTGCCGTATACGTGAATATTATCGTATACGTGAATAGTAACCCCGACACAAAAAGTTCCAAATTTGATTAAAAAGTTCAAACCAATATTTCAGCATAATGATATTGAAGAAAATAATATCATTTAAGAAGAAAATAACATCCCTTACCTCAAAGAAAAAAGTACTTCAGAATGAAAGGTCAGAAGTGATGCTGAATGAAACTTGTACTGAATAGCAACTCTCAAAGTATCTAAATACTCACAAAATACGCTCGATAATATAGAGAGAGAAAGAGATAAAGCTTATGTTTCTGGATGTGATTTTCAATTCTAACTTAGCCCTCTATTTATAGGAAAATATTAGCACGCCGAAGTAGACTTGACCTACTACCTAATGGCTTTACCTGCTACTATTGCCGCCCACCACATTTGAAATAAAATTCAGCACATTTCTTCACCAACCACAAGTGGGTTCCACCAATAATTTAATAAAAATTATTTTATTTTCCGAAACTTCAGTAATTCATAGAAAATAGCCTGTTTATCAGAAAAATATGAATTTTATGTCCATTCCACACGAAATCGAATTCTCTACAACTTTGTAGCTTTGAGTTTTTCCAAATTTCAAACAGAAAATATTCGAAATCCACAAACGGGTGATTTTTAATACCTCAACTTCGACAAAATACTGATAAAATACCTAAACAATAATTCCTTCATTTATAACCTCATAAATAAATAAATGCATCATTTATATCCACATCAAATAAATATTTCCTTATAATATAAATCTATAATTAATTATTCACAAATAATATTACAGAATCACAATTATGACAACTAGGCAGTTCCCAGGAAAGAGGGGGCTTTCTAATAAGGATTTCTCCTTACTGGCGCGTAATTAGGTGACCAAACCTCTTCTTAGACAGAACTTTCTAGACATTGCCAATAATTCTATCTAATAATATTATTCAAATAATATGAATTATTGATATGATAATGAGAAATACTGTGCAGTGACAATTATTGAAGCAACAATAATATAAAATATCAACGCAGCAATTATTGAATCAATAAAATAAAATATTGAATAGTAATTACTGTAACATTTATTGAGTAGTGCCTTCAAACGTAAGGATTAATAATTCAAAAATACTGTGCAATACCGTGTGCTACTGTGCAACCACGCATATTATTGAATTTTTAACCACCGGGTATTCCAACAGTGTTAACGGTAACAACTACGCTGTTATTTATAAAAACTCATACTTTGTCATTTTCTTTCATCCAACCATTTTCCATTATGGGGCCCACAAATGGCTGCGCCTTCGTACGAATATTCCCCGACAACAAGAATATTCCACGACCAAACGAATATTCCCCGACAGAAATGAATATTCTATAACCACTTGCTTATTTTGTAAAATTTGCACATTTCACCCATAACCAAAGCATTATATCAAATTAACACCTTATTAATTTAGAATAATGAATAGAAAAAATTCAATTTTATTCATAATAAGTTGGGGTCTTACAACCTCCACTCCTTATAAAATTTCGTCCTCGAAATTGACGTACGTACCTGGTGTTTCGAACAAGTGAGGGTACCTCGCTTTCATTTCAGATTCCAACTCCCAAGTCATTTCATTAAATAATATGGTTCCTCCACAAAACCTTAACTTGTGGTATAAACTTGGTGCGTAGGACATGCTCTTTCCTATCCAAGATCTTAACAGGTACCATCTCGTACGTTAAATCTTCGGCTATCTCATCTTGTTCTAACTCCATAATGTGGTTCGGGTCTTTCAAATATTTACGAAGTATAGATATGTGAAAAACATTATGAACACGATGTTTGGAGGTAATGCGAGTCTATAGGCCACATTTCATATTCGGTCAAGAATCTCAAATGGACCAACAAACCTTGGATTGAGCTTTCCTCTCTTTCCAAATCTTGTAACTCCCTTCCATGGAGCAACACGTAACAATACATGATTCCCAATATTAAATTCCACGTCCTTTCGATGAAGATCCGCATAACTCTTTTGTCGATCCTGTGTCATTTGTATATGTTATCGAATCATTTGGATCTTTTCTGTAGTCATGCGTACCAATTTTGGTCCCAACAAAGTTGCTTCACCCACCTCGTCCCAGCATACTGGAGCATGACACTTTCATCCATACAAGGCTTCAAATGGAGCCATGCCTATACTTGCTTGATTACTATTGTTGTAGGAGAATTCCACCAGTGGCAAGTAATTATCCCAACTTCCTTTGAAATCTAGGACACAAAGTGTTAATAAATCTTTAAGGGTTTGAATAGTCCTTTCCGATTTCCCATCCGTTTGAGGATGGTATGCTGAACTGAATCGTAAATCCGTGCCCATAGCTTTCTGTAAGCTAACCCAAAATTGTGAAGTGAATCTTGGGTCACTGATCCAAAACTATGGATACTGGCATGCCATGCAATAGCTGCTGAAGGGCGAGATGGGTCAGATGGGTCCGATGCTCTCTACATAAAGTTTAAGTTTATTTATTTTATCATTACAGTAATTGGTTGTTAGTTTAATTTGTTATGTTGGGTTCTCTTCCATGCATGATGTTACTATATTCTGGGGTATGCCCCTTAGCCATTGTATTTGGTCCTTTTTATATACAAACAAATTTAGCAAAAAAATAAAAAAAAATAAGTCTCACGTATAGGCAAGAAATGAACAGACTTGGTTAATCTATCAACAATAACCTAAATCGTATCTATGCCTTGAGAAACTTTGGGAAGACCTGTAATGAAATCCATGGTAATGTGTTCCCACTTCCATTTCAGAATCTCAAGTGGTTGCAATGGACCCTTTGTCACTTGATGCTCAGCCTTTACACGTTGACAGGTTAAACATCTCTAGATAAACTCTGCGATCTCTCTCTCTTCACATTGTTCCACCAAAATGTATGTCGAATATCATGATACATTTTGGTACTCCGATGATGGATTGCAAACGGGGTGTTGTGTGCCTCCATCACGATTCTATGCTTCAAGACAGAATCGTTAGGAACGCAAAGTCTAGAGTTGACTCGAAGTATTCCTTTTTCATTGATTCTTGCTTCTGGAATAGCTCCTTCTTGTACTTTCTTCTTCATATGCATCAGCCCCAGGTCCGTAGCTCTCAGTTTTAACTTTATCTATTAAAGTTGGTTTTACTAATATATTCGCCATCATCATGTGGGTCCTTGGAGTCTTTAATTCTATCTCCATCCTTTGCAAGTCATATAAAATGGGCCTTTGTGTTGACAATATCACACTCGTACTCGCATATGATCTTCTACTCAATGCGTCAGCTAATACGTTCGCTTTTCCAGGATGATATTGAATAGTGTGATCGTAATCTTTCAACAGCTCAAGCCAACGTCATTGCCGCATGTTGAATTCTTTTTGGGTGAAGAAATATTTGAGGCTTTTATGATCCGTATAGATCTCCACTTTCTCCCCATACAGGTAGTGTCTCCAAATTTTCAACGCGAATACGACTGATTCCAACTCCAGATCATGAGTAGGATAATTCCTCTCATATTCTTTGAGCTGTCGTGAGGCATAGGCTATGACTTTCCCATGTTGCATGAGAACACATCATAACCTTTTGCCTAAAGCATCGTTGTAGATAACAAATCCATCCGAACCAGATGGTATTGCTAGAACAGGTGCTGAAATGAGTCTCATCTTGAGCTCTTGGAAACTTTTCTCGCATTCCTCGCTCCATACGAATTTTGTATCTTTCCGAGTCAGCTGAGTTAACGGAGTAGTGATTCGAGAAAATCCTTCCACGAATCTCCGATAATAACCGGCTAAGCCCAGAAAGCTGCGTACTTTGGTCACCGACTTTGGTTCTCCCAACTTTGTATTGCTTCAATCTTCGCTGGTTCAACAGATACTCCATGTTTTGACACCACGTGCCTAAGGAATGCTACTTCCTCAAGCCAGAACTCGCATTTGTTCAGCTTGGCATAAAGCTTGTTTTCACAAAGCCTTTTAAGTATCAGCTTCAAATGGTGCTCATGATCTTCACGGCTTTTGGAATAGATGAGGATGTTATCAATAAAGACAACTACGAACTGATCCAAATATTCCTTGAATACATGGTTCAGCATATCCATGAAAGCAGCAGGAGCATTAGTCAATCCAAAAGACATGACTAAGAATTCATAATTCCCGTACCGAGTTCTGAAAGCAGTCTTCGGAATATCCTTAGTTTTAATCTTTAGCTGATGATATCTAGAACGAAGATCGATCTTTGAAAAGAATTGTGCTCCTTGCAACTGGTCGAACAGGTCATCAATGCGAGGTAGTGGATACCTATTCTTGATGGTGACACGGTTCAATTCTCGGTAGTCAATACAAAGTCGCATACTCCCGTGTTTCTTCTTTACGAATAAAACCGGAGCACCCCAAGGAGATGTACTAGGACAAATGAAACCGATGTTTAATAACTCCTGAAGTTCAATAGCAGCCATTCGATATGGGGTTTTAGAAATGGGTTTTGTACCCGGTTCAAGGTCAATAAAGAATTCAACATCACGTTCTGGGGGTAGACCGGGAAGTTCTTCAGGAAATACATCAGGAAATTCTCTAACAACAGAAATATTATTCAAATCTGACTGGTCTTTGTTCAAATCCATAACATGGGCTAAGAAAGCTTGACATCCATTTTTAAATAAACGAATAACTTTATTGCTTGATATGACAGTGACTGATTTTAGTGGTTTAGTTGTTTGAATTCGTATGACAGGTTGGTTAGGAATATGAAAACTAACAACATTACGAAAACAATCAATTTTGGCATGATGAGTAGTAGTTAACCAATCAATCCCTAAAATCACAACAAATGCAAGTATCTTTAAAGAAATAAGATCAACAGGTAATGTGATTGTGCCAACTTCGATCAAACAAGATTTATAAACTGTAGATGTAACGAAGGTTTCACCCAACGGAGTTTCAACAGATAAGTTAAAGTCAAATTTCTCCGGAGTCAAGTTTAAACATTGAGCACAAGCAGTAGAGATAAAAGAATGGGTAGAACCGGTATCTAGTAAGGTATAAACTTCACAAGAATTCAAGATTAGCTTACCCATGATCACCTCGTTCAGGTTCCTTGCGTTTTGGCCAGTTATGATAATCGCTCTTCTAGGAACCGCTGATTTTGACTTATCCAGGATAGCCTTTGGAGTCACCATCCCTGCTGAACTTGGTTTTACTACAGAGCATTCTCGAGCTATATGGCCCTCCCTTCCACAGTTATAACATACCTTGGATTGTTGTGGACAGTTTGGGCTGATATGTCCCTCTTTCTCGCATTTATAACACCTAACTGGTGGTCGTTCTCCTCCCCTAGAATTTGTTGTTGGTGTTGGTGCTGCTGCTGATGTCTTCCCGTCCTTGTTGAATCTCCTCTTTCTGAAATTTCCACTTGACTCACCTCTCCTATTATCATGGCCACGATTACCCCCTGAGTGGTTACTGCCTTTGTCCGTATTCTTCCCTCCTCGCTGGTTATCATCGCTCTAATGACTGCTGTCACCGGTATAACCCTGGTTGTGGTCCCTTGGTTGAACATACTCACTATCTCGCTCTAATAATTGAGCCCTGTTGACGACATCTGAATACAGAGAAAATTTATGAGAGATAAGGTATTGACAAATCTCGGTTTTTAGACCTCTCAGAAACATCTGAGTCATACGTTCCTCATTCTCTACCAAATGAGGTACAAACCTGGATAACTCCACGAACTTCACCTCGTACTGAGACACCATCTTGTTGTTCTGTTCCAGTTTAATAAACTCTACTCTTTCATATGACGAATACTTTCAAGAAAGTACTTGTCATTGAACAGTTTCTGAAATATTTCCCAAGACATGTTGAGTGCTGCTGGCTGGGTACGCTTCACGGATTCCCACCAGTAATCTGCCACTCCACAGAACATAAAGGTGGCGAATAGAATCTTCTGTTCCTCCATGCATCCCAAGACATCGAATATCTTGGTAATTTGCTTGACCCACGTTTCTTTCTTAATCGGATCGGGCTTTCCCCAGAAATATGGTGGTCCCAACTCCTTGAAGTGCTTGGCTGTGACAGACCGCGCGTTGCTATCACTTGCACCCGTATTTTGTACACGAGTCTCCCTCGTCTAATTTTGCATGAACTGCAAAAAACTCCTAAACATTCCATCATTCATCGTTTGCTTGGTAGCGTTGTTTACAGGAGGAATATTGCCTTCCTGTTACACGTTCTCCTGGTTTGTGACTAAAGGTTGTTCCACAGTCTCATACACTCCATTGTTAACGTTCTCAGCAGCCATTCTTAAATACTGCCATAAAACAAGGGTTAATTAAACAAATTAACATATCATATAATATCCCTATATTATGACCGACCAACAAATAAGCTTAGATAGGACACACTAGCGAAGGATTTACTCATCTCTCCCCTCCTAGTTCTATTCCCCAATCTCCACCAGAGACCATATCCCTAAGCTTTGATACCAACTGTGACACCACCAAAATAGGTATACAACACCCATTCTGAGTCGCCAAATACATGGTAGAGAAAGCAAACTACAACTTCAATAATACAATTGTCGTGCAAAATACGACAACACATACTGTGAGTTTAAATACAAATATTGTCTTCTAGACAATATCAACACTCAAATAAGTCCTCGTTACAATTATTCATACACTATTTTACAGAAATAATGAGAACTGCTAAAATATCTTTCTAGAACCATCACTCCATACCCCGACTCGATCATGCTATGTTCTCACCTCCTGAGAAGAAAAATGGAACAAAAAGGAAAAGAATGAGCTCAACTAACCCAACAAAGAATATTATGACTAAGATAATATACAACAAATTATCATTAGTCTTCAACAGGGAAAAATCTGATAAAATATAATAGACAACAAGTTTTAGATCAACAAATGCAGCGGAAACAGCAATCCATTAGAAGAGTCACGTAGAGAATGAATTCTACTATCTTCTAAGATTTAAAAGTTCATCATCAATATTTTATCCCTGTAACAACAATCAATATACATCTTTAATCAAATATTCATCTTTGTACTACAGGCCAAAGATATTCATTTGTATCACCAGTTGGTCATGTTCATCTCAACACCTGTTCATCTTTGTACTACGGGCCAAAGATATTCATCAGTTAATCATTCATCTTTGCACTACAGGCCAAAGATATTCAATAATATCATCATTAAGGACTGGTGATGATGAAAAACATTTTAGAGAACGAATCCAGTGAGACAAAAGGACAAATATTAGGGATTTGTGTTACAATTTATCCAAGATTACTAATACTTTATAATAACCAATTTTGAAGCAGAATTCAAAAATAAAGATCAAAACATGGATACAATCAAAGATAGTAACCATCATAGACATCTTGGACAAAAAGAAAAAATTTTATTTTTCGATGAATAGTGCTGTATTCGTGAATAGTGTCGTATACGTGAATAGTAACCCTGACACAAAAAGTTCTAAATTTGATTAAAAAGTTCAAACCAATATTTCGGCATAATGATATTGAAGAAAATAATATCATTTAAGAAGAAAATAACATCCCTTACCTCAAAGAAACAGTACTTCGGAATGAAAGGTCGGAAGTATGCTGAATGAAACTTGTACTGAACAGCAACTCTCAAAGTATCTAAATACTCACAAAATACGCTCGATAATATAGAGAGAGAAAGAGAGAAAGGTTTTGTGTTTCTGGTGTGATTTTTAATTCTAATTTATCCCTTTATTTATAGGAAAATATTAGCACGCCGAAGCAGACTTGACCTGCTACCTGATGGCTTTACCTACTACTATTACCGCACACCACATTTGAAATAAAATTCAGTACATTTCTTCACCAACCACAAGTGGGTCCCACCCATAATTTAATAAAAATTATTTTATTTTTCGAAACTTCAGTAATTCATAGAAAATAGCTCGTTTATCAGAAAAATACGAATTTTATGTCTATTCCACGCGAAATCGAATTCTCTACAACTTTGTAGCTTTGAGTTTTTCCAAATTCCAAACAGAAAATATCCGAAATCCTCAAACGGGTGATTTTTAATACCTCTACACCGACAAAATACTGATAAAACGCTTTAGCATTAATTCCTTCATTTATAACCTCATAAATAAATAAATGCATCATTTATATCCATATCAAATAAATATTTCCTTATCATATAAATCAATAATTAATTATTCACAAATAATATTACAGAATCACAATTATGACAACCATGCAGTTTCTAAGAAAGAGGGGGCTTTCCAATAAGGATTTCTCCTTACTTGCGTGCAATTAGGTGACCAAACCTCTCCTCAGACAGAACTTTCTAGACATTTTCAATAATGTTATCTAATAATATTATTCAAATAATATGAATTATTGATATGATAATGAGAAATACTGTGCATATTTCTTCACTAAGACTGGGTCATCTTCATATTTCTTCACTTAACTTCAAATAGTCAAATTTTATGTAAATGCTTATTTTAGCTCTTTGGGCTCTAATTTCGTTCCTCGTTTAGTTTCCTCATCATTGGGCATGTCGACAGATGATGTAGCTATTTTCTGGGTATGCCCCTTGCCTTTGTAATTTGGTTCCTTTTATACAAACAAAATTTAGCAAAAAAAAAAAAAGAAATACTGTGCAGTGACAAATTATTGAAACAACAATAATACAAAATATCAACGCAGTAATTATTGAATCAATTAAATAAAATATTGAACAATAATTACTGTAATAATTATTGAGTAGTGCCTTCTTACGTATGGATCAATAATTCAAAAATATTGTGCAATACCGTGTACTACTGTGCAACCACACATATTACTGTATTTTTAACTACCGGGTATTCCAACAGTGTTACCGGTAACAACTATGTCGTTATTTATAAAAACTCATACTTTGTCGTTTTCCTTCATCCAACCGTTTTCCATTATGGGGCTCACAAATGGCTGCGCCGTCGTACGAATATTCCCCAACAACAAGAATATTCCACGACCAAACGAATATTCCCCGACAGAAACGAATATTCTATAACCACTTGCTTATTTTGAAAAATTTGCACATTTCACCCATAACCAAAGCATTATATCAAATTAACACCTTATTAATTTAGAATAATAAATGGAAAAAATTTAATTTTATTTATAATAAGTTGGCGTCTTATACAACGTTTGTTGTCACCGCTTTGATGACTGCTACCACTAATATTATCGTTTTGCCAGCTACTATCTTTTGATTGGGCTAACTCATTATCACGCTCAAATAACTGAGCCCTATTCACAACATCTGAATACAAGCAAAGTTTGTGAGAAATGAGATATTAATGTATTTCGGGTTTCAAACCTCGCAGAAACATTCGCGTTACTCGCTAGTCATTGTCAACCAAATGAGATGCAAATCGGGATAACTCGACAAACTTATCCTCGTATTACGATACGGTCATATTGTTTTGCTCCAGCTTGATGAATTCTACCTCCTTCATGTGACGAGTACTTTCAGGAAAGTACTTGTCATTGAACAATTCTTGGAACTTCTCCCAAGACATCTTTAGTGCGGAAGGTTGAGTACGTTTTACATATTTCCACCAATAATCTGCCTCTCCTCGCAACATGGAGGTGGTAAGGGGAACCTTTTTCTCCCCGGAGCATCCCAAGACATCAAACGTGACGCCCCCAAAATAGGTATACATCACCCATTCTGAGTCACCAAATACATGATACAGAACTTAAATACAAACTTAATTTATACAATTGTTAAGTGTCATGCAAAATACGACAAAACATAAGCTGTGAGTTTTAATACAAATATTGTCTCCTAGACTATATCCAAACTCAAATTCAATCTAATTACAATTATTATCACACTATTTTACAGAATAGTGAGGACTACTAAAACAACCATTTGGACTGTCAATCCATTCTCGACTAATCTCAGCTATATTCTTATTTCCTGAAGAGAACAGTGAAAGAAAAGGGTGAGCTCAACTAGCCCAGTAAGAAATATTATGACTAAGATAATGCAGAATAAATTATCCTTAGCCTTCAACAGTATAACAACTGATACAATACAATAGACAACAAATTTTAGTATCAACAACTGTAGCGGAATAAGCAATCCATTAGAAGAGTCAAGTAGAGCATGATATCTACTATCTTCTATGATTTAAAAGCTTATCATTAATCACTGAGACTCAGCTTAATAAATAATCCACATTACTTAATTATCCATGCACTACGGGCCAAGGATATTCATTAGTATCACGACCATGAATTATCCATGCACTACATGCCAATGATATTCGTTTTTTCACCAATGGTCATGAACATGCCAAACAACAATTCATCTTTGCACCCTTGGCCGAAGAGAACGCGTGGTCATGATCATACCAACAACTGTCCTCCAATGCACTACAGGGCCAATGAAGACTTTTACCACATCATTTGTAACATTGCAGGTCATGATTACACCGAATAATCCCTGGTTATAATCATATCAATCAACAGTCCATCTGTGCACTACGACAAAAGATGACTTTTATCACAATATAAGCATGAGGATGATGACAATGATATAAGAATTCAATTAAATGAAAACAAAGGATAAATTTTATCACAGTTTGCTTCATCTTGGGTTCGCAGCGGTGGTATATCGTATTTGGAATGAGCGAAATGCGCGGATTTTCAGTCATAAGTCTTGCTCTGTTCGAAACCTAGTCACTGACATCCTTCACTTGCTAAAATGTAAACTTCATACAAATGCAAGATTCCAAAAAAATTAAGACTAGACATGGTCTTAGGCATCTCTCTTTAAACAATTCTTGACAGGTTCTGTTGTTATTATCCTGCTCTATCTCGGCAAAAGCTGAGCTTTCAACCTGATGCCTTGTTGCTGTGTTCTATTTGGGCTAGGGAGGGCTGTTGTAGTTTTGGGCTGATGACATGGTCTGGGATTCTGATTTTGGCAGCTGACAGTTTGTTCAAGTTCGTGTTCCTGGTCTGCTGGTGGTTTGCTTACTATCTTTTAAATGCAGTCTGTTGGTGAGGGCTATATGCGTTGCTGCTATGTGCGTAGCTGCTCTGCTGCTTTGTGGTTCCTGCTTTGTGGTTCCTGCTATCTGCTGCTGCTGAGTTGCAATGGTTCTGCATATTCTGCACCTGGGTTCTTGTTGGGCTGCTGCAGAGGCTGGGGTCAGTGTGGTTCCTCGCCTTGCTGCTGCTCATGCTGAGTTTCTCGGCAGCTGCAGCTGCACTATGTAGCTGATGCTGCTGGTTTGATTTGATGCTGCTTTTTGGGTTCCTAATGCTGCCATAGCTAGTCTGGTTGCCTGCTAGGCTGCAAGTTTTGGCTGGGTTTGTTGGTTGGGTTCTTTCTGCTGATCAGGTTCTCCGAAGCTATTTGCTGGGTATGTAGTAGCTGTGCTGGGCGGAGGTGTTATTTATGATGTTGTGGTTGTCTGGGTAGCTGTGTTTTTGCTGCTGGATTCTAATGTCTCGGCAGCTGGTTTTGGTGAGGAATGGCTGATATTGGCCTCCTATATGGTCTCTCTGTGCCACTATTGCTTCTGCTAGTTTTGACTGTTTGGAAAGACTGTTGGTTGACTGCTTGTTGTTTGGAAAGCCTGCTGGCTGAGGGTTCACCTGTTGGCTGGTTGGGTGCTTTTGGTTTGATGTTTGGGGGCTGTGTCCTGCTATGATCTGATTTGTTGCTGATGGAATTTAAGCAGCAGTAGCAGGCTTCGGTTGCATTTTGTTTTGTCCCTACTGCAGAAATGGGTCTAAGATGTTGTTGTGTGATTCTTCTGGTTTAGTGGATGTGGTATGCTATGAACCAACAGGTTTTCGCTGTTATTTTTGGCTGCTATCGCTGTTGTGTTGCTGGTTTGGACTGGAGTGCTTCTGCTGCTCTGTTGGCTGTTTTTGTCTGCTTTGGACTAGTGCTAGTGCTGCTGCAGTTGGCTGGTTCTCCTGCTAAGTGTGGACGTGCTGCCTACTCTGCTGTGGCCTTGCTGCTATTGCCTTTGTTGCATCTGCGTCTGGGATCTCGGCAGTTGCGGTGGGCATAGGATGCTGCTGCTGTTTGCAGTTTAGTGTGTGGCTAGCTGAGCTATGTCGCTCGGGTAGCCTGTGCTGCTGCCTATGTTGCTCTGAGTCTGCTGGGTCTTCTTTGTTCAGGATAGTGGTCCTCATGTTGCTGCAGCTCTTTTCGGTATGAGCAGTTGCACTAGGCAGTTGATATGTCTGGGCAACCCTATTTTTTCTCCTTTTATGGGTTGCTTTGGTTTATATTTTATATGAATGTTAGCTAGTCATTTTGGCTGGTTTGTAGTTGCATTGTTCCGTATTATTTCCTTGTATGCTAGTGACTAGCTTGAGTTTACCTTTGCCATCATAGGGCCTGCCCTATGATGGCTATGGTATACCGTCTGGGGTTTGTCCCATGAACTTTGTACTTATTCTTTCTTTTATTTCAGTCTAAATTTAGCAAAAAAAAAAAGGATAAATTTTAAATATTTATAATTTAATTTATTCAGAATTCAATAATGTCCAAATTGTCGATATGATACTGCTTTGTGGAGTAAAATTCAAGAATAATATTGTACCAAAAATGATTTGGACCGAAAAGAAATCAATTTTTGTCATGAATAGTACCCCGGGTGAATAGTACCTTAGTGAATAGTACCCTGTGAATAGTAATTCATAAATAGTACCCCGTGAACAGTACTCTAGCATGAAAAGATAAAAAATTATCAAGAATGCTCAGAATAATATTTTCATGAAAAGATACTGGATGAAGCGCAAATATCAAGGATATTCTACTAATTTCATGGAGTATAGAAGCCAAAACTTAACAAAATGAGTGTAGAATTCGGAATCTAAAATGAAATAATATTACTTATATACTACAGAGTATGAAAGAAAATATTATTTCATACGAATATTGAACAAAAATAATATCCCTTACAACTGTTGAATGAAAATAATATTCCTTACGAATATTGAACGAAGATAATATTCCTTATGAATATTAAACGAATATAATATTTCTTGCGAATATTAAATGAAATAAAATTACTTACGAATACGAAAATTAATATCGTAAGTGAATATAAAATAAATAATACCCCTTACCTCAAAAAGAAGAGTATTCTAACTGGTATAGCGTGGATATTCTTGATGAAAACTTTCACTGTTTTCTACATGCAAAGCTTCCTAAAACTCGAAAGAAATACGCTCAATATTATAGAAAAAGAATTTTCTAATTCTGGTGTAATTTTCTTTTCTAAACCGAGCATCCTATTTATAGGATAATGGTTGGGCACTATTTGGACGTTCACGGGAAATTTTTTGAAAATTTTGATTTTCACTATGCATCACTATACAATAAAATATTTTAATAAAACAAAAAATTTAAATTATATATATATATATATATATATATATATATATATAGGCATATATATATATATATATATATATATATATATAGTCATACATAAGGCATGATATATATATATATGTATATCACACACGAGCACACACACACACACACACACACACACACACACACACACACACACATATATATATATATATATATATATATATATATATATATATATATTATACACCAACACACACTCACTTATACTTCAGTCCACCTTATTCGTGTCTACCTTTTGTAAGTCTCTTGGGTGAGCAGTGTCAAGTAAAGAACATAGGTATGAGTCTGTCTAAGGTAAGAGGGTATGAATGGAAGAATAATGAATAAAAATTATTTTGAAAATAGTAAAAGATGAATAGATTATTCAGGTCTAGCTCTTCAACTAGTAATCGGTCGACTTTGCCTCCTGTTCTGGACATAGTTAACCAAGAAACACACAGTTATGAAAATATCAGTCAACCTTTACACAATTGGAACATACCTAGGGTTTCCCCTTAGAAAATTTACCAGTCAACATTTTTTGATAATTTCAAAACTGATTATAATGTTAAAACTGTAGAAAAGGTTTATGCAATTAATAAAGAATATGAAAATTGTAGTCTTTTATCCCCTGATGTCATTAAAAAACATAGGAAGAAAGGTTACAATTTTATTCACATCGGTCTAGTTCAAGTTGCAGTTAAACCATTGAACATTAAGGGAATTAATTCAAGCATCTACCTCTGTCTCAGAGATGCTAGATTCCTGAATTACAATCCTAGTATGACAGGTGCTATGGAGTCAAGTCTGCACAATGGACCTATCCATTTTAATGGCTTTCCTGATTTTACTTTAAGTCTAAGTGATCAAGATTTATTAAAAGCTTTAACATTAAACATTAAAACGTCTGGTGAGATCACTCATATGATTGAGGGTTCTCAACCCATAGCTTTGATTTACAGGATTTATTATAAGACCGTGAAAACGAATTTAAACGTTCATGCTCTCAATAAAAGTCTTAAAGATCAAACCGTTTTAATTCAAAGTTCAACTAGTGATGCTAATATTTAGATCCCGAGAACCATCCTCTGGAAAGATATTACATTACCTAGTCAATGGACTTTACCCAATAAAATACCACAACAACCTGTAGTTAACAATCTGTTAAATATTAAAAATGTTAAACAATTTTCTGATGGAATGGTCAAAATAAGTTTTGAGCGTATTAGGAGACCAATTATTATAGAAGATTTTACTAGTTCTTCAGCTCTTTCAATTCACACTCGAAGATATACTGAAGTACTCAGTAATCCTTCAGTTAGGGATATTAAATTAAAGGAAATCCTTAATCAAGGTCAAGCTAGTCATCCTTGCTATGAACGTAATGACTCTGTAGAAGAAGAATCCGCTTCTCCTACTTCTTCTGAATTTCCAACTCAGTCAGATTTTGAAAGTCCTATTAATAATCAATTAAGAGTCATTAAAAAGGAATTCATCTTAGATTGGGACAATCTTGTAAAAGATTTTAGTTCCAAATCTAATAAGGAAAAAAGACATTTGTTTCGTTCCAATCACCCTTCTGAAAAAGAACGTGATAAATTAATTAATAGATGGAAACATTTTATTAACATTGAAAAAATAAACATTAACTTTTACGATTGGTATGATCAATATCAAGGTAAATGTAGTGTTATTACTAAAACTCAATGGACAAGAGAAGATAGGTCAAAATTTCTTCTAGTCACCCACCATTAGAAACTGTGTTAATTCCAGTTAAAAATACATCTGTTGTTGCTAGTCCTTTTAAGATTTCAGATGGTAACAAAGATGATAAAAAAATTATTGAACAATTAAATTTTAGTAATCAATATCTAGCAACCGTAGGAAAACAACTGGATAGAATTGAAGAAAAATTTGAAGAGACCACTATTAAAAACCCGATTCAAAAATTGAACATCCTTTAATAAAATTACCAGAAAGTAGAAGTAAATTAGGTCTGCCTAATGATGATAGCGAACTTGTCCGTTCAATTGATAAGTTATTTAAAAAATTAAAAACTGAACCTAGTTCAAGTGGCACTATTCCTACTATTGATAAAGTTGAAAGTATTATTGAAAATAGTAGTCAGTCAGATCGTTCTGATACTGATTCAATACCAGCCTTTAATGATCAGTTAAATAAATTAACAGTCATGAAGACTAGTATAACCAGAAACTGGTATTCTAGACCTACTCCTCCGGATCTACAATTCGAAGAGATAAATCTAGATAAACAGTTTTCTGTGTCATCTAATAAGATTTATGAATGGAATATTGATGGATTTAGTGGGCAAGAGATATTAAACAAGTTAAATCACATGTCTATGGTAGCAAATAGCTATATAACTAAATTCAACAACCTATCTCAGCCAGATATTGTTGAGTTATTAGCTAGTGGATTCACTGGTATTCTCAGATCTTGGTGGGAAAAACATCTCACTGATCTAGATTATCAATAATTCATGCTGTCCAGTTAGACGATGACGGAAATCCCATCTTTGATGAAGATATTGGTATTGGTCCGCCAGATGGTGTTAATACTTTAATTTTTACCATTATTAAACATTTTGTTGGTACTCCTAGTATTATTACTGAGAGAATTCATGACCAGTTAAGTAACCTCACTTGTCCCACCCTAAGTGATTTTAGGTGGTATAAAGATGTGTTTACCTCCAGAGTTATGATGCGAACTGATAGTAACAAACCATTCTGGAAAGAAAAATTCGTCAATGGTTTACCTTCATTATTCGCACATAAAGTTTGTGAAGAGTTAAGTAAAAATTTAGGATATATCGATTATGATAACCTAACTTATGGTGACATAATCAGTTATATCCAAAAAATTGGATTAAAAATGTGTATTGATTTTAAATTAGCCAAACAAACTAGTAAAGATAAGAAAAAAGCTAAATACGAGTTAGGCACGTTCTGTGAACAATATGGTTTACCACCAGTTGCTCCCTCTAGAAGGAAGCACCTGCATAAACATATTGATTATCATAGAAGTAACAAACGTCATAAACAAAGACACAGTCATAGAAAAGATAAAAATCAAGAAGATTATTATAGTAAACCCAAACCCACAAATAAAAAATACAATAAAAATCATCAAAGAAATTTGATAAAAGTAAAATTGTTTGCCACAATTGTGGGCAGAAGGGACACTACAAAAATGAGTGTAAAATTAAAAAGAAATTATCTCAATTAAATATTTCAAGTGAAGATACTGAGAAATTATTAGAATTAATGAGGATAGACAACGACGTCAGTAATGATTAAGGTTCTGATATTCCTTATTCTTCTAATACCAGTACTAGTAACCATGAAACAGATAGTGAGAATGACGAAGTCACTATTTATGCTGACAATTGCAATGAGAAGTGTTGCAATAAAAGAGTTAGTGTAATTACCAAAGAAGATGAAGAAAGTTCTTTGTTAATTGAGTTAATTAGTAAAATTTCGGACCCAGAGTTAAAATCTCAATACACTAAGCAGTTAAAAGATTTATTAACCAAAGATAACAGAGTTAAAGATAAGATTATTAAAGCTAAAGAAAAACCAGTATTTAGTCATAATAAAACTCTTGAGAGATTTAAATCACCAGTAAAAGAAGTTACCCTCCCAGAATTAAATCAAGAAGTTAATAAACTAAAAAGGGAAATTTCTAATTTAAAATTAGAAGTCTCCAGTTTAAGAATAGAATTTGAGGACAAGAAACCCGATCTTCAAATCCATGATTCCTCATCTAGTGATGAAAGTCATAATGAGCCTGAGTCATCTGGAGCAAAAGTAGAAACAGATCTCTTTGTCCAAGGTCTCACTCTTAAACGAATTAAAGATATCACCATTCAAAAATGGTATATTCTCCATTAATCTAGTTGTTGATAAAACCTTTTCTATACACTACCTGCTCTAGTTGATACTAGTGCAGATCTCAATTCTATTCAAGAAGGTTTAATCCCAACAAAATACTATAAGAAAACTAATGAAAAATTAAATTCAGCCAACGGTAGTCAAATGGAAATAAAATATAAATTGCCTAAAGTTCATATCTGTCAAGCTGTTATGTGTTTTAAAACATCATTTGTTTTAATTCGCAATCTTACTGATAAGATCATCTTAGGGTTACCATTTATATATTTACTTTACCCTTTTACTACCAGTAATGAAGGATTAAGTTGTAAACATTTAGGAAAGAAAATAACATTTAGGTTTCTTATTAATCCAAAAGAAATAGATTTAAAATTTATTCAAGAAGAGTCTATTTCTAAATCAGTATATCTATTGAATTGTAAATCCACCCATTTGAATTTCTTAAAAGAAGAAATTAAGTACAAACGTGTCGAAGAACAACTTCAGATTAAAGAAGTTCAAGAAAAAATTGATGAGTTAAAAACTTATTTAAAGGACAACCTTTGTTCTGATTGTCCTAATGCCTTTTGGCATCGGAAGAAACATGTTGTAAGGCTCCCTTATGCTAAGGAATTCAAAGAGCACCTGATTCCTACTAAGGCCAGGCCAATACAAATGAATCATGAACAAATGGAGTTATGTAAAAAAGAGATTAATGATCTACTTAGTAAAGGATTAATCAAACATAGTAAATCCTCTTGGTCATGTCCCGCCTTTTATGTTAATAATGAAGCAGAAAAGGAGAGAGGTGTTCCCCGTCTAGTGATCAATTACAAGCCATTAAACAAAGTCTTAGAATCGATTAGGTACCCTTTACCTAATAAAGACGACCTCATTAAATGTTAAAGTAACTCCACTGTCTTCAGTAAATTTGACCTTAAATCTGGTTTCTGGCAAGTTGCAATCCACCCAGATGATAGGTACAAAACAACATTCACTACCCCATTCGGTCATTATGAATGGAATGTCCAGGCCTTTGGCCTAAAAAATGCTCCCAGTGAATTTTAGAATATTCTCAATGATATTTTGAACCCTTTTAGTCATTTTATTGTCGTCTACATTGATGATATTCTCATTTTTCCAATTCCGTTGAAGAACACATTAAACACTTGAAATTGTTCTTCAAAACAGTTAAGGATAACGGACTTGTTCTTTCACCTTCCAAATGCAGTTTGTTTTAAGCTAAAGTTCGTTTACTTGGTCTAATTATTTATCGCGGACTCATTCAACCTATTGATCGAGCTATTCAATTTGCTGACAGATTCCCAGATAAAATTACCAATAAAACCCAACTGCAGAGATTTCTAGGCTCACTCAATTATATTAGCAAGTTCTATAAAAATCTCAGAAAGATTTGCAAACCTCTCTTTCAGCGTTTGCAGGACAATCCTCCTCCATGGACTGACATTCATACTTCTGTCGTCCAACAAGTTAAAAGATATGTCAAGACTTTGCCTTGCCTTGACATTCATAACTCTTATTGTTATTATGATTATATAGAAGCATGGTATAAAGTTTTCCTTTTTCAAAATGAGTCTCACAGTCATTCATGGTTCTTTCAATTCGACCATAAATTCAAGAGTCAATTCCCTTACTGGTTCTTTCACTGGTGGATAAGGTTTGGATCCACTTATGACCTCCTTCCCGAAACACTGAAAGTTCAACTTAACCATTTCTGCATTCACAGTAAACACGATCCCAAAAATGATGGTGTCCCTATCGTTCTTCAATTTGTTAGTAAGTATAAGATTCCCTGGATTCTTAAATGGCAGTATAACATTGTACCCCCAACTAAAGTTAAAGATCCTAGTTCTTAGTAACTTCTACATTAGAGCCATTTCCCCTTCTCTCCCGTCAGTTCTTCGTTAAATGGTGGGATAAATTTGATGTTAATAGAATTGTTAGTCAAGTCCAGTTAGAGTTTCCCACCACCCCTCTGAAGTTTCTTCCAGTTTCATCCAAAGAACCTTCCAATCAGTTAAAAGAGTCAAAACCCAAAAAGTCTAAGACAAACAAATCCAATGTCAGTCCTATTGGTTCAACGTGTTCCTGTAGCATTTCAGATTTCAAAGACTGCTCCAGTAAAGAGTTGATAATAATTGCCCAGGCACCTAACAAAAGAATTGAACGAAGCCTTACATGAGGAAGCTTTTGTTCATTCTTCTTCCTCTCAGAGTGATTCAGTCAGCCAATTTACAGCTGATGATGGTGATTATGATCCATATGGCACCATCAATCTACAGGATGCTCAGGACAAAATGCCTGACTTTTCAGTCACATGAGCCTGCCCCTGCAGCCATTCAGTCAAAGAATTTTCTTTTCCACTGAAAGTAACTCCATTCATGTTCACCTGCCCTAGCAGCCTTTAAAGTCAAAAGATGATCTTTCTTTTCCACCGAAAGCATCTGCTGAGTCAAAAGTTGTCGGCCTCTTCATCAAAAGTTGCCGAAAGCGTCCATGAATAGTAAAAAAAGTCAGCACTGTAGCACTGTTTTTTTTCCGCTAAGTTTGTTTGTATATTGAAAAGAAAAAGAGATAAAACAATCGCAAAAGTTGTCTGTAATCATTTACTTTTGTAATAGTAACTTTGTAATAGTTCTTTCCTTATTCTATAAAAGGAATCTGAACTTAGTTAGTCAGGCAGACTTTGAAACTTAGTAAGACTCTGAGTTCTTTCTCAAACGAATCTTAGGTTTCTACCACTGTTTAGCCTACTTAACCCCCTCTTCTCTTCTTCTTAAATGTTCTAAATTGTAAGTCAAATTAATTGTTAGTTTACTTGTATATAGCTTCAATTATCATAATATTGTTTTTATTTAGTAATCAATTTGTGTGATCTATTGATGAACAATGCTACAGTGCTGAGTTTTTTTTACTATTCGTGGATGATTTCGGCAACTTTTGACGAAGAGGCCGACAACTTTTGACTCAGCAGATGCTTTCGTTGGAAAAGAAAGAGCATCTTTTGACTTTAAAGGCTGCTGGGGCAGGTGAACATAAATGGAGCTGCTTTCGGTGGAAAAGCAGATTCTTTGACTGAATGGCTGCAGGGGCAGGCGCATGTGACTGGAAAGTCAGGCAAATGGGTCATGAGCATCCTGTAGATTGATGCTGCCATATGGATCATAATCACAATCATCAGCTGCAAACTGGCTGACTGAATCACTCCGAGAGGAAGAAGAATGAACAGAAGCTTCCTCATGTAAGGCTTCATCAATTCTTTTGTTAAGTGCCTGAGTAATTATTATCAACTCTTTACTGGAGCAGCCTTTGAAATCTGAAATGCTACGGGAACACGTTGAACCAGTAGGACTGACATTGGATTTCTTTGACTTAGACTTTTTGGGTTTTGACTCTTTTAACTGATTGGAAGGTTCTTTGGTGAAACTGGAAGAACCTTGAGAGGAGTGGTGGGAAACTCTAACTGGACTTGACTAACAATTCTATTAACATCAAATTTATCCCACCATTTAACGAAGAACTGACGGGAGAGAAGGGGAAATGGCTCTAATGTAGAAGTTACTAAGAACTGAGGATCTTTTACTTTAGTTGGGGGTACAATGTTATACTGCCATTTAAGAATCCAGGGAATCTTATACTTACTAACAAATTGAAGAACGATAGGGACACCATCGTTTTTGGGATTGTGTTTACTGTGAATTCAGAAATGGTTAAGTTGAACTTTCAGTGTTTCGGGAAGGAGGTCATAAGTGGATCCAAACCTTATCCACCAGTGAAAGAACCAGTAAGGGAATTCACTCATGAATTTATGGTCGAATTGAAAGAACCATGAATGACTGTGAGACTCATTTTGAAAAAGGAAAACTTTATACCATGCTTCTATATAATCATAATAACAATAAGAGTTATCCTGATTAGATAGCTGCATAAGATCTGAAGGATGTTTTCCCCAATCTGAAATCGGAATGAATTATTTAATATACAAAGAATGATAAAGAACTTTGGTTTTGTCATTATTGGCATAAATAGGTGTAATGAAGATTGACTCAGTTTCAAGTAAAATATCCTTATAATACAAAAGGGACTTATAAGGAGCAACGGGCTGGAAATGCCATCTAGAGGGAAAGAACTGGATTACTAATTTGTTTGGGTCTTCAACAAGTTTCATATGGGGTTTAATATGAAACAGGTGAGTGGTCCATTTGAGCATATACTCAGCAGGAGGATGACTGGGGTTTGAACAGGAGGCTTTTAACTGGCTGGTAAAAGGGTCAACTAGGATTGGGTTACTGGCTAAGGTCGAACTGTAAGGCTTGGGAATAGTACCAAGACTGGTAAACTTGTTGGTGGTTTGATAAATAGGGTTTACTAGATGAGGAACCAAGGTTCCTCTAGGTTGATTACTTGGGCCTGTAGGGCGACCCGGTCCGTACGAGGAAGAAGCTCCTCTAAAACTCACGCTGGCTGAATAGTATCTGTATTGATAAATTCTCGAATGAGAAAATCAGGAATAGAATTGTTACTGCCTTTGATGTATTCAATCTCAAAATCAAAGATGCTTAATAGGGCTTGCCATCTAGCAAAAGAATGTTTGGAGGCAAGGTTTTCAACATCTTTCTCTAAAACATATTTTGTTGATTTGCAATCAATACGAACTAAATTTTTTTGATTTAATAGATCACTTTGAAATTTATTAATACATAATACTAAAGAAAGTATTTCCTTTTTAATAGTACTGTAATTTAATTGTGTATTATTATTCCATGCACCGGAATGAAAATGAACAATTTGCTCTGGGGAGTTGAGAGTTAGATGCCAAGGCAAGGCAAAGTCTTGACATATCTTTTAACTTGTTGGACGACAGAAGCATGAATGTCAGTCCATGGAGGAGGATTATCCTGCAAACGCTGAAAGAGAGGTTTGCAAATCTTCTTGAGATTTTTATAGAACTTGCCAATATAATTGAGCGAGCCCAGAAATTTCTGCATGTGGGTTTATTGGTAATTTTATCTGGGAATCTGTCAGCAAATTGAATAGCTCGATCAATGACTGTATGAGTCCGCGATAAATAATTAGACCAAGAAATCGAACTTTAGCTTAAAACAAGTTGTATTTGGAAGGTGAAAGAACAAGTCCATTATCCTTAACTATTTTGAAGAACGATTTCAAGTGTTTAATGTGTTCTTCAACGGAATTGGAAAAAATGAGAATATCATCGATTTAGACGACAATAAAATGACTAAAAGGGTTCAAAATATCATTGAGAATATTCTGAAATTCACTAGGAGCATTTTTTTAGGCCAAAGGCCTGGACATTCCATTCATAATGACCGAATGGGGTAGTGAATGCTGTTTTGTACCTATCATCTGGGTGGATTGTAACTTGCCAGAAACCAGATTTAAGGTCAAATTTACTGAAGACAGTGGAGTTACTTTAACATTTAATGAGGTCGTCTTTATTAGGTAAAGGGTACCTAATCCATTCTAAGACTTTGTTTAATGGCTTGTAATTGATCACTAGACGGGGAACACCTCTCTCCTTTTCTGCTTCATTATTAACATAAAAGGTGGGACATGACCAAGAGGATTTACTATGTTTGATTAATCCTTTACTAAGTAGATCATTAATCTCTTTTTTACATAACTCCATTTGTTCATGATTCATTTGTATTGGCCTGGCCTTAGTAGGAATCAGGTGCTCTTTGAATTCCTTAGCATAAGGGAGCCTTACAACATGTTTCTTCCGATGCCAAAAGGCATTAGGAGAATCAGAACAAAGGTTGTCCTTTAAATAAGTTTTTAACTCATCAATTTTTTCTTGAACTTCTTTAATCTGAAGTTGTTCTTCGACACGTTTGTACTTAATTTCTTCCTTTAAGAAATTCAAATGGGTGGATTTACAATTCAATAGATATACTGATTTAGAAATAGACTCTTCTTGAATAAATTTTAAATCTATTTCTTTTGGATTAATAAGAAACCTAAATGTTATTTTCTTTCCTAAATGTTTACAACTTAATCCTTCATTACTGGTAGTAAAAGGGTAAAGTAAATATATAAATGGTAACCCTAAGATGATCTTATCAGTAAGATTGCGAATTAAAACAAATGATGTTTTAAAACACATATCAGCTTGACAGATATGAACTTTAGGCAATTTATATTTTATTTCCATTTGACTACAGTTGGCTGAATTTAATTTTTCATTAGTTTTCTTATAGTATTTTGTTGGGATTAAACCTTCTTGAATAGAATTGAGATCTGCACTAGTATCAACTAGAGCAGATAGTGTATAGAAAAGGTTTTATCAACAACTAGATTAATGGAGATATACCATTTTTGAATGGTGATATCTTTAATTCGTTTAAGAGTGAGACCTTGGACAAAGAGATCTGTTTCTACTTTTGCTCCAGATGACTCAGGCTCATTGTGACTTTCATCACTAGATGAGGAATCATGGATTTGAAGATCGGGTTTCTTGTCCTCAAATTCTATTCTTAAACTGGAGACTTCTAATTTTAAATTAGAAATTTCCCTTTTTAGTTTATTAACTTCTTGATTTAATTCTGGGAGGGTAACTTCTTTTACTGGTGATTTAAATCTCTCAAGAGTTTTATTAAAACTAAATACTGGTTTTTCTTTAGCTTTAATAATCTTATCTTTAACTCTGTTATCTTTGGTTAAAAAATCTTTTAACTGCTTAGTGTATTGAGATTTTAACTCTGGGTCAGAAATTTTACTAATTAACTCAATTAAAAAAGAACTTTCTTCATCTTCTTTGGGGTAATTACACTAACTCTTTTATTGCAACACTTCTCATTGCAATTGTCAGCACAAATAGTGACTTCGTCATTCTCACTATCTGTTTCGTGGTTACTAGTACTGCTATTAGAAGAATAAGGAATATCAGAACCTACATCATTACTGACGTCATTCTCTATCATCATTAATTCTAATAATTGCTCAGTATCTTCACTTGAAATATTTAATTGAGATAATTTCTTTTTAATTTTACACTCATTTTTGTAGTGTCCCTTCTGCCCACAATTGTGGAAAACAATTTTACTTTTATCAAATTTCTTTGATGATTTTTTATTGTATTTTTTATTTGTGGGTTTGGGTTTACTATAATAATCTTCTAGATTTTTATCTTTTCTATGACTGCGTCTTTGTTTATGACGTTTGTTACTTCTATGATGATCAATATGTTTATGCAGGTGCTTCCTTCTAGAGGGAGCAGCTGGTGGTAAACCATATTGTTCACAGAACGTGCATAACTCGTATTTAGCTTTTTTTCTTATCTTTACTAGCTTGTTTGGCTAATTTAAAATCAATACACATTTTTAATCCAATTTTTTGGATATAACTAATTATGTCACCATAAGTTAGGTTATCATAATCGATATATCCTAAATTTTTTTCTTAACTCTTCACGAACTTTATGTGCGAATAATGAGAGTAAACCATTGACGAATTTTTCTTTCCAGAATGGTTTGTAACTATCAGTTCGCATCATAACTCTGGAGGTAAACACATCTTTATACCACCTAAAATCACTTAGGGCAGGACAAGTGAGGTTACTTAACTGGTCATGAATTCTCTCAATAATATTACTGGGAGTACCAACAAAATGTTTAATAATGGTAAAAATTCAAGTATTAACACCATCTGGCGGACCAATACCAACATCTTCATCAAAGATGGGATTGTCGTCATCATCTAACTGGACAGTATGCATTATTTATAATCTAGTATCATCAGTGAGATGTTTTTCCCACCAAGATCTGAGAATAACAGTGAATCCACTAGCTAATAACTCAACAATATCTGGCTGAGATAGGTTGTTGAATTTAGTTATATAGCAATTTGCTACCATAGACATGTGTTTTAACTTGTTTAATAGCTCTTGCTCACTAAATCCATCAATATTCCATTCATAAATCTTATTAGATGACACAAAAAACTGTTTATCTAGATTTCTCTCTTCGAACTGTAGATCCGGAAGAGTAGGTCTAGAATACCAGTTTCTGGTTATACTAGTGTTCTTGACTGTTAATTTATTTAACTGATCATTAAAGTCTGGTATTGAATCAGTATCAGAACGATCTGACTGACTACTGGATTTCAATATTAGTTTTAACTTGATCAATAGTGCCACTTGAACTGGGTTCAGTTTTTAATTTTTTAAATAACTTATCAATTGAACGGACAAGTTCACTATCATCATTAGGCAGACCTAATTTACTTCTACTTTATGGTAATTTTATTAAAGGATGTTCAATTTTTGAATCGGGTTTTTTAATAGTGGTCTCTTCAAATTTTTCTTCAATTCTATCCAGCTGTTTTCCTACGGTTGCTAGATATTGATTACAAAAATTTAATTGTTCAATAATTTTTTTATCATCTTTGTTACCATCTGAAATCTTAAAGGGACTAGCAACAACAGATGTATTTTTAACTGGAATTAGCACAGTTTCTAATGGTGGGTGACTAGAAGAAATTTTTGACCTATCTTCTCTTGTCCATTGAGTTTTAGTAATAACACTACATTTACCTTGATATTGATCATATCAATTGTAAAAGTTAATGTTTATTTTTTCATTGTTAATAAAATGTTTCCATCTATTAATTACTTTATCATGTTCTTTTTCAGAAGGGTGATTGGAACAAAACAAAAGTCTTTTTTCCTTATTAGATTTGGAATTAAAATCTTTTACAAGATTGTCCCAATCTAAGAGGAATTCCTTTTTAATGACTCTTAATTGATTATTAATAGGAATTTTGAAATCTGACTGAGTTGGAAATTCAGAAGAAGTAGGAGAAGAGGATTCTTCTTCTACAGGGTCATTTCGTTTATAGCAAGGGTGACTAGCTTGACCTTGATTAAGGATTCCCTTTAATTTAATATCCCTAACTGAAGGATTACTGAGTACTTCAGTATCTCTTCGAGTGTGAATTGAAGGAGCTGAAGAACTAGTAAAATCTTCTATAATAATTGGTCTCCTAGTACGCTCAAAACTTATTTTGACCATTCCATCAAAAAATTGTTTAACATTTTCAATATTTAACAGATTGTTAACTACAAGCTGTTGTGGTATTTCATTGGGTAAAGTCCACTGACTAGGTAATGTAAAGATTTCTAGAGGATGGTTTTCAGGATCTGAATATTAGCATCACTAGTTGTACTTTGAATTAAAACGGTTTGATCTTTAGGACTTTTATTGAGAGCATGAATGTTTAAATTCGTTTTCATGGTCTTATAATAAATCCTGTAAATTAAAGCTATGGGTTGAGAACCCTCAATCATATGAGTGATCTCACCAGACGTTTTAATGTTTAGTTAAATCTTTTAATAAATGTTGATCACTTAGACTTAAAGTGAAATCAGGAAAGCAATTAAAATGGATAGGTCCATTGTGTAGACTTGACTCCATAACACCTATCATACTAGGATAGTAATTCAGGAATCTAGCATCTCTGAGACAGAGGTAGATGCTTGAATTAATTCCCTTAATGTTCAATGGTTTAACTGCAACTTGAACTAGACTGATGTGAATAAAATTGTAACCTTTCTTCCTATGTTTTTAATGACATCAGGGGATAAATGACTACAATTTTCATATTCTTTTTAATTACATAGACCTTTTCTACAGTTTTAATATTATAATCAGTTTTGAAATTATCAAAAAATGTTGACTGGTAAATTTCCTTAGGGGAAACCCTAGGTATGTTCCAATTGTGTAAAGCTTGATTGATATTTTTATTTTCTTGGTCTAATTATTTATCGCGGACTCATACAACCTATTGATCGAGCTATTCAATTTGCTGACAGATTCCCAAATAAAATTACCAATAAAACCCAACTGCAAAGATTTCTGGGCTCGTTCAATTATATTGGCAAGTTCTATAAAAATCTCAGGAAGATTTGAAAACCTCTCTTTCAGCATTTGCAGGACAATCCTCCTCCATGGACTGACATTCATACTTCTGTCGTCCAACAAGTTAAAAGATATGTCAAGACTTTGCCTTGACTTGGCATCTCCAACGATTCTGCTTTCAAAATCGTTGAGACTGATGCCTCTGACATCGGTTTCAGAGGTATTCTAAAGCAAAAGTTAACTCTCAACTCCCCAGAGCAAATTGTCCATTTTCATTCTGGTGCATGGAATATTACACAATTAAATTATAGTACTATTAAAAAGGAAATACTTTCTTTAGTATTATGTATTAATAAATTTCAAAGTGATCTATTAAATCAAATTTTTTTAGTTCATATTGATTGCAAATCAGGAAAATATGTTTTAGAGAAAGATGTTGAAAACCTTGCCTCCAAACATTCTTTTGCTAGATGGCAAGCCCTATTAAGCATCTTTGATTTTGAGATTGAATACATCAAAGGCAGTAACAATTCTATTCCTGATTTTCTCATTCGAGAATTTATCAATACAGATACTATTCAGCCAGCATGAGTTTTAGAGGAGCTTCTTCCTCGTACAGACCGGGTCGCCCTACAGGCCCAAGTAATCAACCTAGAGGAACCTTGGTTCCTCATCCAGTAAACCCAATTTATCAAACCACCAACAAGTTTACCAGTCTTGGTACGATTCCCAAGCCTTACAGTTCGGCCTTAGCCAGTAACCCAATCCCAGTTGACCCTTTTACCAGCCAGTTAAAAGCCTCCAGTTCAAACCCCATTCATCCTCCTGCTGAGTATATGCTCAAATGGACCACTCACCTGTTTCATATTGAACCCCATATGAAACCTGTTGAAGACCCAAACAAAGTAGTAACCCAGTTCATTCCCTCTGGATGGCATTTCCAGCCCCTTGCTCCTTATAAGTCCCTTATGTATTATAAGGATATTTTACTTGAAACTGAGTCAATCTTCATTAAACCTATTTATGCCAATAATGACAAAACCAAAGTTCTTTATCATTCTTTGTATATTAAACAATTCATTCCGATTACAGATTGGGTAAAACATCCTTCAGATTTTATGCAGCTATCTAATCAGGATAACTCTTATTGTTATTATGATTATATAGAAGCATGGTATAAAGTTTTCCTTTTTCAAAATGAGTCTCACAATCATTCATGGTTCTTTCAATTCGACCATAAATTCAAGAGTGAATTCCCTTATTGGTTCTTTCACTGGTGGATAAGGTTTGGATCCACTTATTCTCCTTCCCGAAACACTGAAAGTTCAACTTAACCATTTCTGCATTCACAGTAAACACAATCCCAAAAACGATTGTGTCCCTATCGTTCTTCAATTTGTTAGTAAGTATAAGATTCCCTGGATTCTTAAATGGCAGTATAACATTGTACCCCCAACTAAAGTAAAAGATCCTCAGTTCTTAGTAACTTCTACATTAGAGCCATTTCCCCTTCTCTCCTGTCAGTTCTTCGTTAAATGGTGGGATAAATTTGATGTTAATAGAATTGTTAGTCAAGTCCAGTTAGAGTTTCCCCACCACTCCTCTGAAGGTTCTTCCAGTTTCATCCAAAGAACCTTCCAATCAGTTAAAAGAGTCAAAACCCAAAAAGTCTAAGTCAAAGAAATCCAATATCAGTCCTACTGGTTCAACGTGTTCCCGTAGCATTTCAAATTTCAAAGACTGCTCCAGTAAAGAGTTGATAATAATTGCCCAGGCACTTAACAGAAGAATTGACGAAGCCTTATATGAGGAAGCTTCTGTTTATTCTTCTTCCTCTCAGAGTGATTCAGTAAGCCTGTTTGTAGCTGATGATGGTGATTATGATCCATATGGCACCATCAATTGTTCTATTCTAGTTGCCAGAAAGATATAGTATTTTGTTCATCCATTTACTAATTTAAAATTTCTCTTTTATTCCTGTTCTGAAGTCACCTAACTTACTTCAGTCCACCTTGTTCGTGTCTACCTTTTGTAAGTCTCTTAGGTGAGCAGTGCCAGGTAAAGAACATAGGTATGAGTCTGTCTAAGGTAAGAGGGTATGAATGGAAGAATAATGAATAAAAATTATTTTAAAAATTGTAAAAGATGAGTAGATTATTCAGGTCTAGCTCTTCGACTAGTAACCGGTCGACTTTGCCACCTGTTCCGGACATAGTTAACCAAGAAACACATAGTTATGAAAATATCAGTCAAGCTTTACACAATTGGAACATACCTATAGGGTTTCCCCTAAGGAAATTTACCAGTAACATTTTTTGATAATTTTAAAACTGATTATAATGTTAAAACTGTAGAAAAGGTTTATGAAATTAATAAAGAATATGAAAATTGTAGTCTTTTATCCCCCGATGTCATTAAAAAACATAGGAAGAAAGGTTACAATTTTATTCACATCGGTCTAGTTCAAGTTGCAGTTAAACCATTGAACATTAAGGGAATTAATTCAAGCATCTACCTCTGTCTCAGAGATGCTAGATTCCTGAATTACTATCCTAGTATGATAGGTGCTATGGAGTCAAGTCTGCACAATGGACATATCCATTTTAATTGCATTCCTGATTTCACTTTAAGTCTAAGTGATCAACATTTATTAAAAGCTTTAACATAAAACATTAAAGTGTCTGGTGAGATCACTCATATGATTGAGGGTTCTCAACCCATAGCTTTGATTTACAGGATTTATTATAAGACCATGAAAATGAATTTAAACATTCATGCTCTCAATAAAAGTCCTAAAGATCAAACCATTTTAATTCAAAGTTCAATTAGTGATGTTAATATTCAGATCCCGAGAACCATCCTCTAGAAAGATATTACATTACCTAGTCAATGGACTTTACCCAATGAAATACCACAACAGCCTGTAGTTAACAATCTGTCAAATATTGAAAATGTTAAACAATTTTCTGATGGAATGGTCAAAAATAAGTTTTAAGCTTACTAGGAGACCAATTATTATAGAAGATTTTACTAGTTCTTCATCTCCTTCAATTCACACTCGAAGAGATACTGAAGTACTCAGTAATCCTTCAGTTAGGGATATTAAATTAAAGGGAATCCTTAATCAAGGTCAAGCTAGTCACCCTTGCTATGAACGTAATGACCCTGTAGAAGAAGAATCCTCTTCTCCTACTTCTTCTGAATTTCCAACTCAATCAGATTTCAAAATTTCTATTAATAATCAATTAAGAGTCATTAAAAAGGAATTCATCTTAGATTGGGACAATCTTGTAAATGATTTTAATTCCAAATCTAATAAGGAAAAAAGACATTTGTTTCGTTCCAATCACCCTTTTGAAAAAGAACGTGATAAAGTAATTAATAGATGAAAACGTTTTATTAACAATGAAAAAATAAACATTAACTTTTATGATTGGTATGATCAATATCAAGGTAAATGTAGTGTTATTACTAAAACTCAATGGACAAGAGAAGATAGGTCAAAAATTTCTTCTAGTCACCCACCATTAGAAATTGTGTTAATTCCAGTTAAAAATACATCTGTTGTTGCTAGTCCCTTTAAGATTTCAGATGGTAACAAAGATGACAAAAAAATTATTGAACAATTAAATTTTTGTAATCAATATCTAGCAACCGTAGGAAAACAGCTGGATAGAATTGAAGAAAAATTTGAAGAGACCACTATTAAAAAACCCGATTTAAAAATTGAACATCCTTTAATAAAATTACTAGAAAGTAGAAGTAAATTAGGTCTGCCTAATGATGATAGCGAACTTGTCCATTCAATTGATAAGTTATTTAAAAAAATTAAAAACTGAACCCAGTTCAAGTGGCACTATTGCTACTATTGATCAAGTTAAAACTAATATTGAAACCAGTAGTCAGTCAGATCCTTCTGATACTGATTCAATACCAGACTTTAATGATCAGTTAAATAAATTAATAGTCAAGAACACTAGTATAACCAGAAACTGGTATGCTAGACCTACTCCTCCGGATCTACAATTCGAAGAGAGAAATCTAGATAAACAGTTTTTTGTGTCATCTAATAAGATTTATGAATGGAATATTGATGGATTTAGTGAGCAAGAGATATTAAACAAGTTAAATCACATGTCTATGGTAGAAAATAACTATATAACTAAATTCAACAACCTATCTGAACCAGATATTGTTGAGTTATTAGCTAGTGGATTCACTAGTATTCTTAGATCTTGGTGGGAGAAACATTTCACTGATGATACTAGATTATCAATAATTTATGCTATCCAGTTAGACAATGACGGCAATCCCATCTTTGATGAAGATGTTGGTATTGGTCCGCCAGATGGTGTTAATACTTTAATTTTTACCATTATTAAACATTTTGTTGGTACTCCCAGTATTATTACTGAGAGAATTCATGACCAGTTAAGTAACCTCACTTGTCCCACCCTAAGTGATTTTAGGTGGTATAAAGATGTGTTTACCTCCAGAGTTATGATGCGAACTGATAGTAACAAACCATTCTGGAAAGAAAAATTCGTCAATGGCTTACCTTCATTATTCGCACATAAAGTTCGTGAAGAGTTAAGCAAAAATTTAGGATATATCGATTATGATAACCTAACTTATGGTGACATAATCAGTTATATCCAAAAAAAATGGATTAAAAATGTGTATTGATTTTAAATTAGCCAAACAAGCTAATAAAGATAAGAAAAAAGCTAAATACGAGTTAGGCACGTTCTGTGAATAATATGGTTTACCACCAGTTGCTCCCTCTAGAAGGAAGCACTTGCATAAACATATTGACCATCATAGAAGTAAAAAACGTCATAAACAAAGACACAGTCATAGAAAAGATAAAAATCAAAAAGATTATTATAGTAAACCCAAACCCACAAATAAAAAATACAATAAAAAATCATCAAAGAAATTTGATAAAAGTAAAATTGTTTGCCACAATTGTGGGCAGAAGGGACACTACAAAAATGAGTGTAAAATTAAAAAGAAATTATCTCAATTAAATATTTCAAGTGAAGATACTGAGCAATTATTAGAATTTAATGAGGATAGAGAATGACGTCAGGTAATGATGAAGGTTCTGATATTCCTTATTCTTCCAATAGCAGTACTAGTAACCGCGAAACAGATAGTGAGAATGATGAAGTCACTATTTGTGCTGACAATTGCAATGAGAAGTGTTACAATAAAAGAGTTAGTGTAATTACCAAAGAAGATGAAGAAAGTTCTTTGTTAATTGAGTTAATTAGTAAAATTTCTGACCCAGAGTTAAAATTTCAATACACTAAGCAGTTAAAAGATTTATTAACCAAAGATAACAGAGTTAAAGATAAGATTATTAAAGAAAAGAAAAACCAGTATTTAGTCTTAATAAAACTCTTAATAGATTTAAATCACCAGTAAAAGAAGTTACCCTCCCAGAATTAAATCAAGAAGTTAATAAACTAAAAAAGGAAAATTTTAATTTAAAATTAGACGTCTCCAGTTTAAGAAAAGAATTTGAGAACAAGAAATCTGATCTTCATTTAGCAAAAAAAAAAAAAAAAAAAAAAAAAATCTGATCTTCAAATCCATGATTCCTCATCTAGTGATGAAAGTCCCAATGAGCCTAAGTCGTCTAGAGCAAAAGAAGAAATAGATCTCTTTGTCCAAGGTCTCACTCTTAAATGAATTAAAGATATCACCATTCAAAAATGGTATATCTCCATTAATCTAGTTGTTGATAAAACCTTTTCTATACAACTACCCGCTCTAGTTGATACTGGTGCAGATCTCAATTGTATTCAAGAAGGTTTAATCCCAACAAAATACTATAAGAAAACTAATGAAAAATTAAATTCAGCCAACGGTAGTCAAATGGAAATAAAATATAAATTGCCTAAAGTTCATAACTGTCAAGATGATATGTGTTTTAAAACATCATTTGTTTTAATTCGCAATCTTACTGATAAGATCATCTTAGGGTTACCATTTATATATTTACATTACCCTTTTACTACCAGTAATGAAGGATTAAGTTGTAAACATTTAGGAAAGAAAATAACATTTAGGTTTCTTATTAAACCAAAAGAAAGAGATTTAAAATTTATTCAAGAAGAGTCTATTTCTATATCACTATATCTATTGAATTGTAAATCCACCCATTTGAATTTCTTAAAGAAAGAAATTAAGTACAAACGTGTCGAAGAACAACTTCATATTAAAGAAGTTCAAGAAAAAAATTGATGAGTTAAAAACATATTTAAAGGACAACCTTTTTTCTGATTCTCCTAATGCCTTTTGGCATCGGATGAAACATGTTGTAAGGCTCCCTTATGCTAAGGAATTCAAAGAGAACCTGATTTCTACTAAGGCCAGGCCAATACAATTGAATCATAAACAAATGGAGTAATGTAAAAAAGAGATTAATGATCTACTTAGTAAAAGATTAATCAAACATAGTAAATCCCCCTGGTCATGTCACACCTTTTATGTTAATAATGAAGCAGAAAAGGAGAGGTGTTCCCCGTCTAGTGATCAATTAAAAGCCATTAAACAAAGTCTTAGAATGGATTAGGTACCCTTTACCTAATAAAGACGACCTCATTAACTGTTTAAGTAACTCCACTGTCTTCAGTAAATTCGACCTTAAATCTGGTTTCTGGCAAGTTGCAATCCACCCAGATGATAGGTACAAAACAACATTCACTACCCCATTCGGTCATATGAATTGAATGTCCAGGCCTTTGGCCTAAAAAATGCTCCTAGTGAATTTCAGAATATTCTCAATGATATTTTGAACCCTTTCAGTCATTTTATTATCGTCTTCATCGATGATATTCTGATTTTATTTTCAATTCCGTTGAAGAACACATTAAACACTTGAAATCGTTCTTCAAAATAGTTAAGGATGACAGACTTGTTCTTTTACCATCCAAATGCAGCTTGTTTCAAGCTAAAGTTCAGTTTCTTGGTCTAATTATTTATCGTGAACTCATACAGCCTATTGATCGAGCTATTCAATTTGCTGATAGATTCCTAGCTTAAATTACCAATAAAATCCAACTGCAGAGATTTCTGGGATCGCTCAATTATATTGGCAAGTTCTATAAAAATCTCCTATTCAGTTTTGATGAGCCTATTCATTGGCAGTTATTATATTCTGGTTGATTCATTGCTATATCTAGTGAGCAATTGTTTTGCTCACTTTTGCATATCTATACACTCAGTGCAGCTAAAGTTGAGAAGGTAGACGAACCTACAACTAGCAAAGGAAAGGGAAAAATGTACAAGTGATGAAGACTTGTAATTTTCATTTATTATTATGATGATAGACTTTTAAATAATGATGTGATGTATTAATTTATTTTTGCACTTGTATGATATTAAAGGTTAGACAACCAGGGAAGATTTTTATTTAATGATGTAACCCTATTTAAAGGGAGGATTTATGCTTAAATGTTATTTTATTTGGGTAGATAATATGAATGTATGGATAGTGAGCACCAAGTCTTATGGGAATGAAGTACCTAGATTTGGGGGTATCACAAGATGCCCAGATAGCATGCCAAGCCAAGCCTTGACACTCATTTGTGGGGCAAGGCGTGTCTGTACGGCAGTGTGCGACAGCCAAGGGCGCTGTGCGCACGAGGTTAGCAAACGAGCTTTGACACATAGTCATTTGAGGCAATGAGCAGCGTTGTGCAGCAGTGGGAGATACTAGGCAGCAAGTTGGGTCATTGTGCAGCAAATGGGCTATGTGAGAAAACTAGCAAATCTATAGGGTTTGCATTATGCTTCCTCAGACAGGTCTGATGTCTAGTGCTGGCAGTTTGGAAATTTTTATAAGTGCTACTATAGGGGGGTGCTCCGTGAAGGTCACCCGGGACCATGGGCATGTGCCATGGGCGATGAGTGCTAGACGTTGGGACATTGTTGGGCTCCCCTACAACAATATCTAACATCGGATTGGGAAGCTTGGATCTAATCAAAGACTTGTTCATAGGCTGGGCATGAACAAGCAAGAACGTTGCTGAGCGTGGCATCGGTTGGGCATGACATAGGCGTGCACCAAGCATGTCAAGGCATGGAATGGGAAGAGCCCAACATGCAACAAGGCGAATGCATGTGGATAGTAGACGCATGGTCTGAACGTGCACAACAAACTTGGACAGCACCTTGGGCAAGTTCTGGGCTAGTTGGAAATTCATGGGCCAAATGGACAGCATGATGTGGCAACATGAGTGGGAAACATCGTGGGCTGAGACAACAACAATGTGGGCTGACAATAGTGGGTGAAGGACATCAAGAAAATGGG
Organism: Panax japonicus; assembly: GCA_020205505.1. Lineage (NCBI taxonomy): Eukaryota > Viridiplantae > Streptophyta > Magnoliopsida > Apiales > Araliaceae > Panax > Panax japonicus. The sequence goes on from CM035093.1 coordinate 57,686,416, forward strand.
ATGACACTATAGGTAGTTTTGGAATGGATGACTGGAGCTTGACCCAACTGACTGACAGTTGAGGGCAGTTGCTGGCAGTAACCTCCATGCACATGATTGTTATGTCTCCAGCCAGTTGCACATCATGGGGCACCTAACACCTGCTGGTGAATGGTTGATGGGGAGTTGCACATCATGGGGCGTACACAACTGCTAATGGGCAGTTGAGAAGTGGTTGATGGGTAGTTTACACATCATGGGACGCACACAGCTGCTAGTGGGCAGTTTGCAGGCGGTTGCTGATTCAAAATGCTGGTTTCCTATTGGTTCTGAATGACCTAGAAGTTGTGGATGTCAACTGTAGCCTAATGTGTATTTATATGTGTAGCCAAGGGCTCAGCAAGGTATGTGAGATCACTGAACAAGTGTAGCCTGCGAGCTCTAGTCATATATTGTATTCCTTGTTATTGAGTGAGCAATAAAAGGTTGGGACGTTGTCCTGTAAACACTGTTGACTTGTGTGTGTGGCTTGTTTATACAGACTGTGCTTGTGTGACTAACAGGTTGCTGGCTGGTTGGGTGAACCAGTGCATCACAAGGAGGATAAAGACGCAAAAAATTTAGTGTCAGATTGTGCACCCTGTGACAATTCGTATCAGAGCTTCGTTAATGAACGATGGCAAACAATACTAGTCGGATCAATGAACTGCAAGAGAAGTTGTAGGCGCTGGAAACTTATGTGGGCACACAGTTGGTTGGCGAAGAAGGTTCGTTGGCGGACCAGTTCAGAGCATCACATGCTCTACTAGAGAAACTTTATGCTGAATTTGATGAACATGTCATGGAGTTTAACAAGAAGTTGGAAGACATGTCTCTTGACTTGTTGGCTGTAACAAATCGAACCGTCGAATTTTCTGAACGATTCGAAAGAATGGCTGAAGACATGGCACTGGTCAAACGTGTTGTGGCTGGTGGTCCAGCAAGCGGAGATGGACACCATTCAAAGTTACGAGTCCCTGAATCTAAATCCTTTGGTGGCAGTCAAAATGCCAAGGAATTAGAAAATTCTTATGGGACATGGAGCAATATTTCGTGGCCGCCCATATCCTAGATCGAGAGAAGGTTACAATCACTAGAATGTACCTGACGGAAGATGCAAAGATTTGGTGGCGAACTCAGACTGAGAATGATGTGAGTGCGAGCAGGCAAAAGATTTTGACGTGGGAAGTTCTCAAGAAGGAATTGAAGGATCAGTTCCTACCTCTTAATATTTCGTGGCTGACAAGAGATACCTTGAAGCACTTAAAATAGACAGGATCTGTTTAGGAGTATGTGAAGGAGTTTAGTTCTTTGATGTTGGACATCAAGAACATGTCTGAGGAAGACAAGTTGTTTAATTTCATGTCAGGTTTACAACAATGGGCGCAGACTGAATTGCGTAGACAATGTGTCAAAGACTTGCCTACAGCAATTACATCAGCTGATAGTCTAATAGACTATAAAAATTCTGGCCCTAATGCTGCTGAAGGTAAGAAGAAGCAGATGGGTAAGAAAGAAAAGGGCGGTTCCAAAGATGGCAAGAAGGACAAAAAGTTCAAGAAAGGTGGTGACAAGCAGTCCAAGCCTAAAACTGATGGACAGTACAAGGACAACAAGAGCAAAGGTTGCTTCATATGTGGAGGTCACCATCGAATGAGGGAATGCCCAAAGAAAGAGAAACTGAATGCCCTGGTTGCGAATGACTCGAATGAAGGAACATCAGATGGTCCGAGAATAAGCCCCTTGCAACTGTTGGGTGCTTTGTAGACCCAAAAGGAAAACACACCCACTCCATATGGGCTGATGTATGTGTCAATGGTTGTTAATGGCCAGGAAGTGTTGGCCATGGTAGATACTGGTGCTACCAACAACTTTGTTGCAGAAAGGGAAGCGGACAAACTGAAGTTGAACTTGCAGGAGAACACAGGTAAAATCAAGGCTATAAATTTTGAGGCCAGACCAATTCGTGGCACGGTGGTGGCATATTTGAAGCTTGGTCCGTGGGAAGGGAAGTGCAACTTGATGGTTGTTCCTTTGGATGATTTTGATCTCATCCTAGGAATGGAGTTTCTGATGTTGGCTAAATGTATGGTGATGCCTCATCTTGGTGGATTGATGATCACAAATGAGAAGATGTCAGGATTTGTGAATGTTATATACCCGAGTTTGGAGAAGAAGGAAGGCAAACGAAAGGCTAGTTTGTTGTTTGCGGTGCAGCTCGAGTCTGGGCTTAAAAGAGGCGAAGAAACCTACTTGTGCGTTTTGATTGAGATCAAGCCTGGTGTAGCCCAAGAGGTGTCGGATGTTGTTGCGAAGGTACTGGATGATTTCAAGGATGTAATGCCTCCAGAACTACCAAAGACCCTTCCTCCAAGGCGTGCTGTTTATCATAAGATAGAGTTGGAGCCGGGTGAGAGGCCCCCTGCTCAAGCCCCTTATCGGATGGGCCCTGCTGAGTTGGTTGAGTTAAGGAAACAACTGACAAAATTGTTGGATTATGGTTTCCTTCGACCATCAAAAGCTCCTTACGGTGCCCAGTGCTATTTCAGAAGAAACAAGATGGCTCCTTGAGAATGTGGGTTAATTATCGGGCACTGAATAAGGTTACTATCAAAAACAAGTACCCTATTCCGAATGTTGCTGATTTGTTTGACCGACTATCCCGAGCCAAGTATTTTACAAAGTTGGACTTGAGAGTAGGATATTGGAAAGTGAGGATTGTCGCTGGTGATGAAGCTAAGACTGCGTGTGTGACGAGGTATGGTTCATATGAATTTCTCGTAATGTAGTTCGGCTTAACCAATGCTCCAGCAACTTTTTGTAATCTTATGAGTGATGCATTTTATGAATATTTAGAAAGATTTGTGGTAGTCTATCTAGATAATATTGTGGTATATAGCGAAACACTAGATGGTCATGTGGAACATCTAAGATTGGTATTCCAAAAGTTAAGGGAATATCAATTATATGTCAAAAACGAGAAGTGCGAGTTTTATAGGGCTGAAGTAATGTTCCTTGAGCATTGGATTAGCCAAGGACAAGTCAGAATGGATGAGAGGAAAGTCCAAGCCATTGTTGAATGGACTGCTCCTACAAAAGTTGCTGATTTAAGATTGTTTTTGGGACTGGCGTACTATTACAAAAAGTTCATTAAGGGCTACTCGAAGAAGGTGGCTCCTTTAACTAATTTGCTGAAGAAGGATTGTAAGTGGGATTGGTTAGCGGGGTGTCAAGAGGCGTTTGACAACTTAAAAGTGGCGGGTGTCGTCTGAGCCCGTGCTGAGACTCCCAAACTTTGAAATTCCTTTTGAAGTACACACTGATGCATCATACAGAGCTATTAGTGGGGTACTTGTACAAGATGGTCACCCAGTTGCCTATGAGAGTCGGAAGCTGAAGGATGCTGAGCAGCGGTACAGTACTTATGAGAAAGAAATGATTGCAGTGGTGCACTATTTGGAAACATGGAAGCATTATCTGTTGGGTATGAAGTTTGTGGTGGTGATTGACAATGTTGCCAACACCTACTTCAAAACTAAGAAAAAGCTGACTCTGAAGCAGGTACATTGGCAGGAGTTCTTGGCAGAATTTGATTTTGCATGGGTACATAAGCTGGGCTTGCTAAATTCGATGGCTGGTGCATTAAGTCAAAAAGTTGTCTAGGATTTTGTTGCTGCTCTCACTGTGGTTGTGGCCAAGTACCTGGACAAGATCAAAGAACAGTCCCTAAATGATGTTGTTTACCAAAAACTTCGGACGCAAGTGCAAGAAGGTCCGATTTGAAGGTATTGGATTGAAGATGATTTGCTATATGAAAAGGGTAGTAGGTTGTATGTCCCTAGTGGAGGGGGATTGAGGAGGCAGATCATTCATGAGACGCATGATACAAAATGGTCTGGTCACCCAGGCATAGAAAGGATGTTGGCATTGCTGTCTTGCTCAAACTACTTGCCTAAGATGGAAAACGACATGGAGGTGTATGTCAAGTCTTGTCTTGTGTGCCAAGTAGACAAGCTTGAGAAAAAGAGTGAAGCAGACTTGTTGCAGCCTCTTCCCATTCCTGACTGACCTTGGCTGTGAGACCCCGAATTTTATGAAATGAAAGTATTCAATTTTTTTATAATTATTCTATTTAGTAAATGGTTAAATTGATAAAAGGTTAAAGTTAAGGGCTTCGGGCTTCAGGTGAGGTCCATTGATCGAGGTCCTTCGGGCTTCGGGCTTCGGGCTTCGGGCTTCGAGCTTCTGGCTTCGGGCTTGAGGCAGAACCCAAGTCTTCAGGCGAGGTGGAAAAGGAAATGTAGTTTCGGATTCGAAAGAGGTAGTGGTACTGGTCTTCGCCTTCGGGCAAGTTGCGGTACGAGGTCCTTGTAATTCTCTTATCAAAGATAGAAATTTTTCATGTTTCTGTAATAGGCCTATTACTAGCTAGTTTGGTTTTTGGTTTCTGGTATAGTCCCTTGTATAATTTCCTCATCTTGGGCATGTCTATAGATGATGTAGCTATACTGTGGGTATGCCCCTTGTCTATGTAATTTGGTTCTTTTCTATACAAACAAAATTTAGCAAAAAAAAAGGGTGATATGTGAAATTTTTTCAAAGTAAGCAAGTTGTCATAAAAAATCGGTGGTAAAAGTATGGTAATACGCGTGGTTGCATATTAGCACACGATATTGTAAAGTATCTTCGATTATTGATGCTTACGTGAGAAGTCACTAAGTTTTATTCAATTATTGTCATAATATTTTATATTATTAAATCAATAATTGAGACGACAAAGTTATTCATATTGTTATTTGCAATATTGACAATGTCTAGAAGTTCTGTCAAGGAGAGGTTTGGTCACCTAATTGCGCGCCAAGAAGGAGAAATCCTTATCGGAAAGCCCCCTCTTTCCTGGGAACGACCTGGTTGTTAAATATTGTGAGTTATAATATTAATGATGAATAAGTTCGTATTGATTAAATAAGAAATTGATAGTTCCATTGTGTTGGGATTATTAGTGTTAGTGGGAATCGACATTTATTTCAATAATAATTGGTGTCTAGAAGTTATATTGACCAATCGGGTAATTAACTGGATAAATGAGTAATTAATTGCTATTAATTCACATGCTTATAACTATGTGTTCACATGTGTGTACTATTGATTCACATGATTTACTATTAGGGGAGTTGGTGCAAGATTGATAATACTTGCATGACTAAATTAAAAATAGAGGTATAGTTGAAGGTACTATAATATAATTGTTTTTTTCACATGAGTAGAACTATTGAGTCACATGATTTACTATTGATTCACATGATTTACTATTAGGGGAGATGGTGCAAGTTTGATAATACTTTCAAAACTAAATTTAAAATGAAGAAAAAGAGGAAGGTATTATACTGTAATATTTTGAGCCCCAAAATGTGCAATTATCGCAACTATATTTTCCTATAAATAGAAACTCATTCTTTCTTCATTTCTCACAAATTCACTAAGTCTCACAAGAGCAATTATTATAGAGAAATTATAGAGAGAAAGAAGAAGAGAAGTCTGATACCTCACTATTCCAGTATCCAGTCTTCTTTTAAGGTAAGGGGTATTATTTCTTTCGTATTCATGAAGAGAGCTATTGTTATTCCATTCCTTATTATTCTGTTGGAATAACCTGAATACGCGGACTATCGTATACATGGTGAAATTATTCTGTTATTCTATTCTTTATTATTATGTTTGAATAACCTGTCTATGCGAAGTACCGCATACATGGTGAAATTCTTTTGTTATTCCATTCTTTATTATTATGTTGGAATAACATGTCTATGCGAAGTACCGCATACATGGTGAAATTCTTCTGTTATTCTATTATTTATTATTCTGTTAGAATAACCTGTCTGTGCGGTCTATCGCATACGTGGTAAATTCTGTTCCATTCTTTATTATTCTGTTGGAATATCCTATCTGTGCGAATTACGCATGACCTGGTTCCATTCTTTATTATTCTGTTGGAATATCCTGTCTATGCGGATTACGCATGACCTGATTCTATTCTTTATTATTCTGTTGGAATAACCTGTCTATGTGGATTACCGCATGCATGGTGAATGATCCTTCGTATTCATTCTTTATTAAATTGTGGAAATGATCTGTCTACGTGGATTACCGCATGGTGGGTGAAAATCCATTTGCAGTTTCGTATATTCTATTATACTTGTATGAGATATCATTTCTTTTGTACTCGTCATGAAATATCATTTTCTTTGGTATTTTTTCTTTTACGAGTTACTATTCACCCAATTACTATTCACTTTGGTATTATTCACTCGGGTATTCGGGGTACTTTTTGTGCTAGAGTACTATTCACGAGTTACTATTCACCCGATTACTATTCACTCTAGTATCATTCACTCGGGTATTCGCGATACTTTTGTCGGGTATCGGGGTACTATTCCTGAAGTACTATTTACGGGGTACTATTCACCCAAAAAATATATTTCTTTTCTGTCTAAATTATTTTTGGCACATGAATATTATTATTGAATTTTACTCTACAAAGCAGTATCATGTTGACAATTTGGATATTTTTAAATTCTGGATAAATTTAAAGTCTTTAATATTTATCCTTGATTTCGTTTGATTTGATTTCGGTTGATTATTGCTTATATCATTGTCATCATCCTCATGTTTATATTGTGATGAAAGTCATCTTTGGCTTACGTTCATAGATTGACTTGGTATGATTATGACCATGAATTATTCGGTATAATCATGATCGTAATGTAACGAATGATGTGGTAAAAGTCTTCATTGGCCTGTAGTTCATTGATGAACATTTGTTAGTATGATTATAACCAGGGATTATTCGGTATAATCATGACCATTGATGATTACATGAATATCCTTGGCCGTGGTGCAGGGATGATTCAATTTTATTTATTAAGCTGAGTCTCAGCGATAAAGTTGATGAAAAACTTTTTAAATCATAGAAGATAGTAGATTTTATGCTCTACTTGACTATTCTAATGGATTGCTTATTCCACTGCAGTTGTTGATCTAAAACTTGTTGTCTATTATATTGTATCAGTTGTTATACTGTTGAAGGCTAAGGATAATTTATTCTGTATTATCTTAGTCATAATATTTCTTACTGGGCTAGTTGAGCTCACCCTTTCTTTCATTGTTCTCTTCAGGAAATGAGAATATAGCTGGGACGAGTCGGGAAATGGAGTGATGGTCCAGGATAAATGACTTTATTAGTCCTCACTATTATAAGGAATAATGTGATAATAATTGTAATGAGGACACCATTGAGTGTGGATATTGTCTAGATGACAATATTCTTGTTTAAACTCTCAGCTATGTTTTGTCGTATTTTACACGACTGTTGTATAATTAAGTTGTATTTGAATTTATGTACCATGTATCTGGCGACTCAGGATGGGTGATGTATACCTATTTTGGGGGCATCACATTGGCAGTCTATGTCAATGGACTTCATTTCTGGATTGCCGAAGGTTGATGGAATGAGATCAATATTTGTTATGGTTGATCGATTTTTCAAGTATACGGTGTTCATCCCTGCACCTCATGCTTGTACAACATATGTGGCTACTGGATTGTTTTTCAAAAATGTTGTGAAATACTTTGGGTTGCTAGAAGATATCATAAGTGATCGAGATACACAGTTCACGGGCAGGTTTTGGACAGTTCTGTTTGGTTTGGTTGGGTCTGAATTAAAGTTCATCACGACGAATCACCCTCAGACAGATGGTCAGACTGAGAGGATGAATCAGTTGCTCGAGGAGTATCTGCGTCATTATGTTACTGTAAGTCAGCAAAATTGGTTGGAGTTACTTAAACCAGCACAATTTTGCTACAACTTGCATCAATCTTCTACAACGGGTATGAGTCCCTTTGAACTGAGCATGAGTTTTCAGCCAAGGACTCCAAATGATGTGGCAGTGTAGTGTACGTGAGGAAATTGTCCTGCTGCCTATCGTTATGCAAGGGCTAGAATAGAGTTGCTAGAGGATGCACGAGATAGCCTAAGCAAGACAGGGAGAAGGATGAAGAAGTATGCAGATGCACATCGAAGGCCACTTGAGTTTAAAGTGGGAGACATGGTGTTGTTGAAGCTGACACCACAAATTTGGAAGAAGATCAGTAGTAAGATGGTGCATAGAGGATTGGTTCCCAAGTATGACGGCCCATTCGAAGTACTAAAGAAAGTTGGGGCTGTGGCCTTACAGACTGAAACTTCCTAACAGATTGAAGGTACATCCTACGTTCCATGTGAGTTACCTCAAGTCGTTTCAACAAGAGTTGCTTGATGCTGGCAGAAAGCAAGCCTTTCCGCCAATGATCAGAAAGAAATTTGACAAGGCTGTTGAGAAGATTTTAGCACATAAAACTGAAGGCATGCGCAAGAAAAATCGAAGGACGGACTACTTGGTGCATTGGAAAGGGGAAGATGAGGTAGACGTGAGTTGGGAAAGAGATGTAACTTTATGGAAGTTTGAGAAATAGATTGCAGAGTATTGGGCACACCCACCGACGAGGAAGTCGGGCTCTTCTAATGGGGGTGGTTTGTTTTCCCCTTAGAGGGTTGACACGAGCTTGGCATGCGGGACGCCCAGATAGCATTGCCAAGCAAAGCCTTGACACTCATTTGTGTGGCAAGGCATGTCTGTGCGGCAGTCTGTGACAACCAAGGGCGCGGTGCGCACGAGGTCGACAAATGAGCTTTGACACTTAGTCATTTGAGGCAATGAGCAGCGTTGTGCAGCAGTGGGCGACACTAGGCAGCAAGTTGGGTCATTGTGCAACAAATGGGCTATGTCAAAAAACTAGCAAATCTAGAGGGTTTGCATTATGCTTCCTCAGACAGGTCTAATGTCTAGTGCTGGCAATTTGGAAATTTTCATAAGTGCTACTATAGGGGGGTGCTCTGTGAAGGTCACCCTGGACCATGGGCAGGTGCCATGGGCGATGAGTTCTGAACGTTGGGACATTGTTGGGCTCCCCTACAACAATGTCTAGCATCGGATTGGGAAGCTTGGATCGAATCAAAGACTTGTTCATGGGCTGGGCATGACCAAGCAAGAACGTTACTGAGCGTGGCATCGGTTGGGCATGGCATAGGCGTGTGCCTAGCATGTCAAGGCATGGAATGGGCACAGCCCAGCATGCAACAAGGCAAATGTATGTGGATAGACGCATGGGCTGGACGTGCACAACAAACTTTTTTTTTTTTTTGCTAAATTTAGACTGAAATAAAAGAAAGAATAAGTACAAAGTACGGGGGTCAAACCCCAAGCAGTATACCATAACCATCATAGGACATGCCCTATGATGGCAGTAGTAAACCCAAGCTAGTCACTAGCAGACTAGGATTCAATAAGAGACAAACAACAACAATAAACAACCAAAGAACTGGCTTGAAATAGTCAATACAAAATGCATCTTACCAAACCTGAAGGAAAATTAATTAAAATTAAACCAAGCAAAACCAACCCATAATGGGTGCATGCAGAAGAACAGCTCAAACACCGCACTAAACTGCCATGACAGAGCAGGGCAATAGAACTGCAGACCACACAACACCAGGTGTTCCAGATACACGAAGCCAAGGGAACTGCAGTTGCTCTACCACACCAGATAGGAAGCAGCCAGCAGCACCATACTGTTCATGGGCTCCCCTACAACAATGTCTAGCATCGGATTGGGAAGCTTGGATCGAATCAAAGACTTGTTGGACAGCACCTTGGGCAAGTGCTGGGCTAGTTAGAAATTCGTGGGCCAAATGGACAGCATCTTGTGGCAACATGATTGGGCAACATGAGTGGGAAACATCATGGGCTGAGACAACAACAATGTGGGCTGACAATAGTGGGTGAAGGACATCAAGAAAATGGGCTGACACTATAGGCAGTTTTGGATTGGATGACTGGAGCTTGACCCAACTGACAGGCAGTTGAGGACAGTTGTTGGCAGTAACCTCCATGCACATGATTGGCATATCTCCAGCCAGTTGCACATCATGGGTCGCCTAACACCTGCTGGTGAGCGGTTGATGGGCAGTTGCACATCATGGGACGCACACAACTGCTAATGGGCAGTTGAGGAGCAGTTGATGGGCAGTTTACACATAATGGGATGCACACAGCTGCTAGTGGGCAGTTTGCAGGCGGTTGCTGATTCAAAATGCTAGTTTCCTATTGGTTCTGAATGATCTAGCAGTTGGGGATGTCAACTGCAGCCTATTGTGTATTTATATGTGTAGTCAAGGGCTCAGCAAGGCATGTGAGATCACTGAACAAGTGTAGCTTGCGAGCTCTAGTGATATATTGTATTCCTTGTTATTGAGTGAGCAATAAAAGGTTGGGACGTTGTCCTGTAAACACTGTTGACTTGTTGTGTGGCTTGTTTATACAGACTGAGCTTGTGTAACTGATAGGTTGCTGACTGGTTGGGCGAACCAGTGCAACACAAGGAGGACAAAGACGCGAAAAATTTAGTGTCAGATTGTGCACCCTGTGACAACATCATTAAATAAAAATCTTCCTAGGTTGTTTAACCATGAACATCATACAAGTGCGAAAATAAATTATTACATCACATCATTATTTAAAAGTCTATCATCATAACAATAAATGAATATTACAAGTCTTCATCACTTGTACATTTTTCCCTTTCCTTTGCTAGTTGTAGGTTCGTCTACCTTCTAAACTTTAGCTGCAGTGAGTGTATAAATATGCAAGAATGAGCAAAATAATTGCTCATTAGATATAGCAATTAATCAACCAGAATATAATAACTGCCAATGAATAGGCTCATCAAAACTGAATAGTACTCTATCAATGATAACCAAAAATTGGAATCCAAAATATGGAATATACGTAACTGAGGGTCATAAGACCATGAAAAATGTCCACAGTTGCGAGTAATCTTTCAAGTCCAACTTTAACAGTCATAAGACTATAAGGACCCCTCATACTTAGGGGGATCAACCCTTCGTACAATGTATTGTGTATAAACATTTCAACGCTAAGCGTAACTATCCTTTGATAATAATAGGGTTGTTCATCTCAGTATTTAGAGTACAAGTCCACACCAAAGAAAGTTTGGTTTGCATAAGCTTTCAAGGGTAATTTGAAGTTTAATGAACATCAACTAGAGGACTAGTTGAATCAATAGTGTTTGATAACACACCAGTTGATCAATAATAACATAATATGGAATAATAAATAAGTGTAAGCGAACTAACTATATCTTGAACTCATGCTTAGAAACAACTACAAAGCATAAGTATTGAATGACAATAAACCTTAATTGAATAAAATTAAGCTAGGACTATGAATTATTGAATATACATTAAGTAATAGCAAGATGAAAATAAAGCTTGCTCATTATGAGAATAGCTTGTGTCAAGTAAATGAACTAAGATAATTCAACATTAGAAATTAGAATTCAAGAAAATTGCATTCATAGTACATGAAGGACAATAAAAAAACTTGTCTAACAATTAACAAGTTAGAATACATCAATAAATATTGGAATTCAAAACTTTTTCCAATAAAGCTTAAGTCATAACTAGCTTGTTCAAATAATGATTAGAAATACAAGAATTCGCTTAATGAAAGTTTAAAGTAAGAAACATGCTCAACGTAAATGTAGAGTTAGAAATCTTGCTCAATATAAAAAGAGAAGTTTAGAAACTTGCCTCGAGCGTAAGCTATAATAATACACTCACGTTCACATACATATATGTTTAGAACCACAATACCTATTAGATATGATAACGTTCACTTTCCAATATAACATGCATTTCTAGCTAAACTTGTTATGTTAACACAAATCTTATGCTACCATTCAAATATCAGAAAATATCCAGGGTGTTAACCTTCACAACACCTGTTTACTATTCATCATGCTTAATAAATAACAACATGTCATTTTTATAGTTAACTAATCATTTAAAACTTTGAATTACTAATCACATAATACAACTCTGTTTTAACCTTGTTGTTACGTGTTAGACATGCTAACACATCATTAGTACAATGTATAGGGGTATATCAAAGTCTGCAGCAACAGCAGACTTCAGTGTCTGAGGACAGGGTATGGCGCAGCCTGGAACCAGTGCAGCTGCGCCGTTTTTTGCCTTGGCACTGGCGCAGCTGCGCCGGTGCACAGACAGAGGCAGAGACAGCTGATTAACAGTAGCCGACTTTAGCCTAACAAACACAAATTTCACCCATTAAACAGTAATATTAACACAAACAATTGATATAGAACTATTACAAACATGTTTGCCAACATATTTAACCAATTAGAACAATTTAACATCAACTAAAACTAGTTTAATTTCTTAAATTTCATATTTTCATATATAAACACCATTTTTGACATCTCTTCCCCAAAATTCACATTGTAATCTCTATACTTGGCCAAATTGCTTCGTTCAAATTACGTTATGCTCGTTTCTTAATAAACTAACATATACAAGACTCAATTTACGGTTTCATATACAGTTTGACCACTAAAATTGGTACTTTTCATGAACCATATGAAAATCACATTCACTGTCAAAATTTCTACTGTCAAACGAAATTAGCATACAAATTCTTGCTTAAATATAAACTCTAATAATTATAAACACATATACTCACAATTATTAGTTATTTATATCATCAATTCAACAATTTGAATTCACAGAGTACATGAAATTTCGCTATAAACTCATATACATGTATATACATATATATATATATATATATATATATATATATATATATATAATACCAAAGTTGTGAACATACCTTCAAATGATCGAACAATTCTTGCTAAGTCATTGGAATTGTCGTGAAATCCTTAAGTTTCCTCTCAATCTCTCTCAACTCTCTGAAATCTCTAGGCTAGCAAATAACCAGCTGATTATACTATGCGTAAACCAATATAAACTGATATAGCCATAATACTTATACTAAATATATCAGTTACCAACTAATAAACGTATACTTTTAAATATATAATATTTATTATTTAATCTATTTTATTTAAATTCAAAAATTAGAAATCCAAAAGCCATAAGGCTTTGTTTGGCAAAACCCTTTAAAATATAATTAAGCCTTGTTTGGCAAAAACTAAATTAAACTCATTTAATTTATTTTAATAAATAATTTAGTTTATAATTTATAATTACATCTTATTTATTTGGATTCCCATATCCAACATTAACCCATTAAATTAATCACATACTATATTTTAATTAAATATACCATTTTAGCAAATATCACCAAAATTATAATTTTTATTATAACTTTATTTAATAATTTAATATACCATCTAAATTATTAAATCAAAACAACAATATAACATCTCATGTTATATTAAAACTCTCTAAATTATAAATTAATTTAATTTAGAATATAATCTAATTAATTTAGATTCATAAATATTTACTAACAACCATCACATCAATAAAATATTTATTTCATCATTTTCAACAATAAACACATCAAATAAATATTTATATTTAATAAATATTTAAAACTTAAAATTTTGTTGACAGGATGGCTAATATATGAGGATCCAGTCAGGCTAGAGAGGAGGGGCCTCGAGATATTCATGACTCGATCTTGACTCGGATAACCCATGACTCGATTTTGAGCTTGATTGATCACGATGTTGAATACGTTGTTCATCTCTTCCATCTTCCTCCTTTTTGCTTGTGCGTCTCTCTCTGCCATTTCGGCTCGTTGATAAGCTTCATTGTACGCGTCTTCAGCTCTTTCCCTTTTTGTAGATTCTTCTTTTAACTTGTTCTTCAACTCTGAAATCTCTACTATCATTCGCTCGTTTTCTCCTTCAGTGTGGACCAGCTTCTCTTCAATGTTGTTCAGTCATTCTTCTCGATCTTGGATCTCGTCGTCCTTCTGTGCCATCGAGGTCTGTTGAACAGCTACTATCTCCTGTAACTCCTCGACCGTATCTTGAAGTTCCACATTACGGTCATACACCTCGTCGTGCATACGGGCGGCAATCAAATTAAGTGGAATCTCTTCCTCCTCGTCCTCCTCGTCCGTCTCTATCTTATCCTCCTCATCAGGTACTCTCTCCTGCTCAACTACTGTGACCGACGGAACTGTTTCTCGTGGCAGTAGTTGTTCCCAAATCACCAGAATATCTCAAGGCTCCTCCTCTCTAGCCTGACTAGATCCTCCTATATTAGCCATCCTGTTAACCAAATTTTAAGTTTTAATTACTAATCATTACTACTCGGCACTCACGAGCACATTCATATTATCTACCCAAATAAAATAATATTTAACCATAAATCCTCCCTTTAAATAGGGTTACATCATTAGATAAAAATCTTCCCAGGTTGTCTTACCTTTAACATCATACAAGTACAGAAATAAATTAATAAATCACATCATTATTTAAAAGTCTATCATCAAAACAATAAATGAAATTTACAAGTCTTCATCACTTGTACATTTTCCCCTTTCCTTTGCTAGTTATAGGTTCGTCTACCTTCACAACTTTAGCTGCAATGAGTGTATAAATATGCAAGAGTCAGCAAAACAATTGCTCACTAGATATAGCAATGAATCAACCAGAATATAATAACTGCCAATGAATAGGCTCATCAAAACTGAATAGTACTCTATCAATGATAACCAAAAATTGGAAACCAAAATATTGAATATACGTAACTTAGGGTCATAAGACCATGAAATATGTCCACAGTTGCGAGTAATCTTTCAATTTCAACTTTAACAGTCATATGACTATAAGGACTCCTCGTACTTAGGGGGATCAACCCTTTGTACAATGTATTGTGCACAAACATTTCAACGCTAAGCGTAAATTATCCCCTAATAATAATAGGGTTGTTCATCTTAGTATTTAGAGTACAAGCCCTCACCAAAGAAAGTTTGGTTTGCCTAAGCTTTCAAGGGTAATTTGAAGTTTAACGAACATCAACTAGAGGACTAGTTGAATCAATAGTGTTTGATAACACAACAGTTGATCAATAATAACATATTATTGAACAAGGAATAAGTATAAGCGAACAAACTATATCTTAAACTCATGCTTAGAAACAACTACAAAGCATAAGTATTGAATGGCAATAAACCTTACTTGAATAAAATTAAGCTAGTACTATGAATATTGATTATGCATTAAGTAATAGCAAGATGAAAATAAAGTGGCTTTGGTATAACATGGTGCAAGTTTTAGGCTTCGGCCGAGCATGGTTTTGGGAGAGATGGTGGTTGTATCCAAGTTATGTCCTTCGGCGTACTCAGGTGGGAGGCTATATCTGTACTTTCATCAAGGCTCCATTTTGTAATCATTTCTGTATTAGGCTGTTAGTTCAACTTGTTATGTTGGGTTCTCTTCCTTGTATCGCATCATCATCTACTTCTTAGATGATGCTACTATATTCTGGGGTATGCCCCTTAGCCATTGTTTTTGGTCCTTTATATACAAACAAATTTAGCAAAAAAAAAGAAGATGAAAATAAAGCTTGCTCATTATAAGAATAGCTTGTGTCAAGTAAATGAACTAAGATAATTCAACATTAGAAATTAGAATTCAAGAAAATTGCATTCATAGTACATGAAGGACAATAAAAAAACTTGTCTAACAATTAACAAGTTAGAATACATCAATAAATATTGGAATTCAAAACTTTTTCCAATAAAGCTTAAGTCATAACTAGCTTGTTCAAATAATGATTAGAAATACAAGAATTCGCTTAATGAAAGTTTAAAGTAAGAAACATGCTCAACGTAAATGTAGAGTTAGAAAGCTTGCTCAATATAAAAAGAGAAGTTTAGAACCTTGCCTCGAGCGTAAGCTATAATATTACACTCATGTTCACCTACACATAGGTTTAGAACCACAATACCTATTAGATATGCTAACATTCACTTTCCAATATAACATGCATTTCTAGCTAAACTTGTTATGTTAACACAAGTCTTATGCTACCATTCAAATATCAGAAAATTTCCAGGGTGTTAACCTTCACAACACCTGTTTACTATTCATCTTTTTTTATTTTGCTAAATTTAGACTTAAATAAATAAATGGGGGATTACAGGACCGCATGGGATAGACCCAAACAGAAATATCAGAGACAACAAAGGACATGCCCTATGGTGTAAGACTATATAAATGATACATGCGACTGCCATAAAGAAATGTTACAGTATATATCAAAGCATAAAGAAGGCACCCGAATACTGAACCACCTGAACAAGCTGCCACTTGTGGTCGAAGCCCCACTCGATGAGGACCCATTTAATGAAGCCCCACAAATCCGAAGTCTAAGCCACTGAGGAGAACCTTCAGGAAAAGGAAGACAAAGACCGAACAGGCCGAAGCTGTCCATAACTGAAGCCCAACTCTACGAAGACCCAGTCGAGGCCGAAGCTCACTCTACGAAAATCCAGCCGAGGCCGAAGCTCACTCTACGAAAATCTAGCCGAAGCTCACTCTACGGAGACCCAGCCGAGGCCGAAGCTCACTCTACGAAAATCCTGCCGAAGCTCACTCTACGGTGACCCATCCAATGCTGAAGCTCACTCTACGATGACCCAGTCGAACCATACTCTACGAAAAAGCTGGCCGAACTGGGAGAACCCCACTATGTGAAGAGGACTGACTGCTGTTAAGGTGAGCCCAGCATAGTAGCAAAAAGACCCATAAAGTCCATCTCAGCCTCGCCTAGTCCACCTCGCCCAATATGCAAGAAGACCCATAAAGTCTCACCCGAGGCACCCTAGCAGACCCAATATGCAACCCGTTTGCACCCAAAAGGCTAGCAGACCCATCTCCTCAGCAACCCACATATACCACATATACCGAGGCATCTCATGCTTTACACGCAACCCACATATACCACCTCAATCTTTACACACAGCTGACACTTACCACCTTATGCTGAACACATGCACATCTGCTCATCACAAAACACTTGCTCGCCCGCCCACTCCACAACATACACCGAAGATGATGAGGAAGCAACCCAGTCCAAAGCTATATGGCCCACTAGCACCAACCCTCTCCCAAGCCGAGCACTTCGCCCATAAGCCCATTCACTACTAGACTCAAGCACTAGAAGTAAGACTCAAGCAGTCAAACCCAGGCTAGCAAGAAGTATCATCAAAACCAAGTCATAGTAACCAGTTGCAGTAATAAGGAGAGGAATGAGTTGCTTTGATAAAGAGAGAGTAAGAGGACAGCCTTGATTTAATGATATGGGTAATGTCCTTTGCAACAATGGATGGGGGGGGGGGTGAGCTAGTCCGAATGAGTCTTTTTGTTTCTCGCTTCCCAAATCTTGTAAAAGGTAGCAGCAAAAGTAAGATAAAGGATAAGCTTTGAGAGTTTCCTACCTTGGAAGGAGATGATGAACGAAGAGACACCAGTCCAGTCCATGGGGACGTTAGACCAATCACCCAATGTAAGAGTTTTTTGTAAAATGGAGGAGGAGTATGGGCATTCGAAAAATAGATGGTCAAAACTTTCATCATGGCGCTGACAGAGAGGGCAAGGGGAAGTTCTGCCAGACAGGTAGTGCCTAGTGATATCATTAGTAGGAAGTTTTCTAAGAAATCCCAACCACAAGATAAAGGAGAACCGGGGGACATATAGCTTGTTCCAGACAACTTTATGCCAATTAGGAGTAGACTTTTTAGTTCTAATGCAATCCCAGACGTGTCTAGCTTTGAGATTCATCATGCTTAATAAATCACAACATGTCATTTTCATAGTTTACTAATCATTTAAAACTTTGAATTACTAATCACATAATACAACTCTGTTTTAACCTTGTTGTTACGTGTTACATGCTAACACATCATTAGTACAATGTATAGGGTTATATCAAAGTCTGCAGTGGTAGCAGACTTCAGTGTCTGAGGACAGGGTATGGCGCAGCTGCGCCATACACAAGCCTAGGACCGGCGTAGCTGCGCCGGTGCACAGACAGAGGCAGAGACGGCTGATGAACAGTAGCCGACTTTAGCCCAACAAACATAAATTTCACCCACTAAACAGTAATATTAACGTAAACAATTGATATAGGACTATTACAAACATGTTTGCCAACATATTTAACTAATTAGAACAATTTAACATCAACTAAAACTAGTTTAATTTCTCAAATTTCATATTTTCATACATAGACACCATTTTTGACATCTCTTCCCCAAAATTCATACTGTAATCTCTATACTTGGCCAAATTGCTTCGTTCAAATTACGTTATGCTCGTTTCTTAATAAACTAACATATACAAGACTCAATTTACAGTTTCACATACAGTTTGACCACTAAAATTGGTACTTTTCATGAACCATATTAAAATCACATATACTGTCAAAATTTCTACTGTCAAACAAAATTAGCATACAAATTCTTGCTTAAACATAAACTCTAATCATTATAAACACATATACTCACAATTATCAGTTATTTATATCATCAATTCAACAATTTGAATTCACAGAGTACATGAAATTTCTCTATAAACTCATATACATGTATATACATATATATAATACCAAAGTTGTGAACATACCTTCAAATGATCGAACAATTCTTGCTAACTCACTTGAATTGTCGTGAAATCCTTAAGCTTCCTCTCAATCTCTCTCAACTCTCTGAAATATCTAGACTAGCAAATAACCAGCTGATAATACTATGCGTAAACCAATATAAATTGATATAGCCATAATACATATACTAAATATATCAGTTACCAACTAATAAACGCATAGTTTAAATATATAATATTTATTATTTAATATATTTTATTTATTTTATTTAAATTCAAAAATTAGAAATCTAAAAGCCATAAGGCTTTGTTTGGCAAAACACTTTAAAATATAATTAAGCCTTGTTTGGCAAAAACTAAATTAAACTCATTTAATTTATTTTAATAAATAATTTAGTTTATAATTTATAATTACATCTTATTTATTTGGATTCCCATATCCAACATTAACCCATTAAATTAATCACATACTATATTTTAATTAAATATACCATTTTAGCAAATATCACCAAAATTATAATTTTCATTATATCTTTATTTAATAATTTCATATACCATCTAAATTATTAAATCAAAACAACAATATAACATCTCATGTTATATTACAACTCTCTAAATTATAAATTAATTTAATTTATATAATATTATCTAATAAATTTAGATTCATAAATATTTACTAACAACCATCACGTCAATAAAATATTTATTTCATCAATTTCAACAATAAACACATCAAATAAATATTTATATTTAATAAATATTTAAAATTACAATTTGAAATTCAAGATTGTTACATCCTTCCCTCCTTATAAGGATTTTGTCCCTAGAATCATAACTCAAATAATTAAATCGTCAGATTGACCCCTCCTTACAAAGATTCTGTCCCCAAAATCGAAGACACAGACTAAATAAATAACTCAGGATAATTCTTCATCATATCAGCTTTGAGTTCCCACGTAGCCTCTTCGATATTGTCTTCGATATTGTGGTTCCTCCATATCACCTTCACAGAAGGTATCACTTTATTCCTGAACACTGTTCTTTCTTGTCGACTATCTGGATAGGAATCTCTTCATAAGATAAATCTTTAATGAACGGCAAAGGTTCATACTCGATCACATGCTTGTAATCGGGTTTATAGTGTCGCAACACCGACACATGAAAAATATTGTGCACATGCTCTAATTCTGGAGGTAAAGCTACCTCACGCATTCTTTACAGAATTTTGAAAGGTCCAATAAACCTTGGGCTGAGCTTTCCTTTCTTGCCAAAACAAATTTTCTCCCTTCCAAGGAGAAACTTTCAGGAA
This sequence comes from Panax japonicus, assembly GCA_020205505.1. NCBI lineage: Eukaryota > Viridiplantae > Streptophyta > Magnoliopsida > Apiales > Araliaceae > Panax > Panax japonicus. Next base: position 57,706,304 of record CM035093.1, read on the forward strand.
CACAAAATTTTCTGCTTTAAATTCACGATTCTGCCTCTCTTGATCAGTATACTTTTTCTGTCGATCTTGAGCAGCTACCAATCTTTCTCTGATGAGTTTGATAACTTCAGCGGTCTGCTGTACCAATTTTGGTCCTAGCAGTTGACGTTCACCAACTTCATCCCAGCATAGTGGAGTTCTGCATTTCCTGCCGTATAACGCCTCGTATGGCGGCATACCAATACTTGTGTGGTAACTGTTGTTGTATTCAAATTCCACCAACGGTAGATGATCATCCCAATTTCCTTTGAAATCCATTATGCACGCTCGAAGAATATCTTCTAGCGTCTGGATCGTTCGTTCGCTTTGCCCATCGATTTAGGGATGATATGCTGTACTCATTTTCAGTTGCGCTCCCATGCATTCTTGAAGTTTCTTCCAGAAATTTAAAGTGAAGCTCGGATCTCTGTCTGATATAATTGACACTGGAACTCCATGTCTTGAGACGATCTCCTTAACGTATAGTTTCGCCAGCTGATCAAGATTAAATCTAATCTTTATTGGCAAAAAGTGTGCAGATTTTGTCAGTCTGTCCACTATCACCCATATCGCATCAATCCTTTATGGGTCGTTGGAAGACCTACCACAAAATCCATTGTGATATGTTAACATTTCCATTCTGGTATCTCTAACGGTTGAAGTAATCCAATTGGTCTTTGATGTTCAGCTTTCACTTTCTGACATGTCAAACACTTTGCCACGTATTCTGCAACATTTCTTTTCATGTTCGACCACCAGAAACGACGTCGTAAATCTTGATACATCTTCATACTTCCTGGATAAATCGAGTATCTTGAGCTATGAGCTTCTGCTAAGATTTCCTCTTTAATATCTTGTACTGCTGGAACCCAAATTCGTCCCTCGAATCTTAGCATTCCCTCAATATCAAGCTTATACCTCTCTACCTTCAACCACACTTTTCTTTATTTTTCTGCATTCTTCATCTTGTAGTTGTGCGTTCTTCACTTTGTCCATCAAGGTTAGTCTAGCTTCCATCTGATACAATTTTTCATCAGATTCTTTTGGAAATTTGATTTCCAACTCTAGCCTTGACATCGCTGAAATTAGCTCCTCCTTATCGGTTAACAACATCAACTTCTCTCGGCCTTTCCTACTCAAGGCATCCACAACCACATTATCCTTGCTCGGGTGATAAAAGATCTCACAGTCATAATCTTTTATTAATTCCATCCATCTTCTTTGACGCATGTTTAGGTCCTTCTGTGTGAAAATATACTTCAGACTCTTATGGTCTGTGTAGATCTCACATTTCTCTCCATAGAGATAGTGTCTCCATATCTTCAGTGCAAACACAACTTCCGCCAACTCTAAATCATGAGTCGGATACCCTTTCTCGTAGTCTTTCAGTTGCCTTGATGCATACGCAATAACCTTGTCGTTCTACATAAGGACACGACCCAATCCTTTGTGTGAAGCATCACTATACACCACAAAATTTCCTGTATTATCTGGTAATGACAACACAGGTGCCACACTTAACTTCTTTTTCAGTTCTTGAAAACTTTCTTAACACTTCTTCGTCCAAACAAATTTTCTAGATTTTCTCGTCAAATTTGTTAACGGAGTAGCAATCTTGGAAAAATCTTGAATAAATTGTCTGTAATATCCTGCAAATCCCAAGAAACTTCTTACTTATGATGAAGTTCTTGGTTGTTCACAATTTATCACAGCTTCAACTTTTGATGGATCTATAGAAATCACGTCCTTATCAATTACGTGCCCAAGAAATTGTACACGTTCCAGCCAAAATTCACATTTAGAGAATTTTGCGCACAACTTTTCTTTTCTTAGTGTCTCCAGCGCTAGACGTAAGTGTTCTGTGTGCTCTTCTTGAGTTTTAGAGTACACCAGAATATCATCGATAAATACCACCACAAACTTGTCTAAAAATGGTTTAAACACCCTGTTCATCAAATCCAATAATGTTGTAGGGGCGTTTTTCAAACCAAAAGACATCACTAAAAATTCGTAATGTCCATACCAAGTTCGGAATGCCGTCTTCGGTACATCCTCCTTCCTCACTTTCAATTGGTGATACCCACTTCTCAAATCTATTTTCGAGAAATATCTAGCACCCTTCAATTGATCAAACAAGTCATCTATTCTTGGTAATGGATATTTGTTTTTAATAGTGACTTTGTTTAATTCCCTATAATCAATGCCAAGACGCATTGATCCATCCTTCTTCTTCACGAATAACACCGGTGCTCCCCACGGTGACACACTCGGCTGAATGTACTTCTTATCCAACAGCTCTTGTAGTTGCACCATTAGATCTTTCATCTCTACCGGAGCCATTCTGTATGGGGCCTTCGATATTGGAAAGGATCCTGGTGTTAAGTCGATCACGAACTCGATTTCTCTGTCAGGCAGAAGTCCTGGCAAATCCTCCGAAAACACATCAACGAATTCCCTAACCACTAGTATTTCCTCCCGTTTCACACCCTTTTCCTTTCGAGTATCGACTATATAGGCTAAGTACCCTACACAGCCCTGACCTAACAACTTCTTGGTCTGCATCATCGTCAGACATCTCATTTGTCTATGCGATTTGCTACCATAAAAAACTACCTTTGACAGAGTCATAAGGTTTACACACTTCTTTTGGCAATCAATTATCGCTCCATAATTGAATAGCCAATCCATTCCCAAAATAACATCGAACTCTCCGAGTTTTATCGGAATTAATCTACTTTCATAACATTCTCCTTAATGTTCACCCTATAGTTCTTGTATATGAACCTAACAGGAATCAATTCTCTATTCGCAACTTCTATGTTTAAAGGGAAATTCAACCCTTCACTAAGTATTTCTAATCTCTTAGCAAATTCATCAGATATAAACGAGCAAGTAGCACTCGAATTAAATAGTACATATGCATTTATATCATTGATTGGGATAATACCTGACACGACATCTTTTAATTGCACCGTGTCCTGCACAATCATGTTGAAGGTTCTTGATGTGGGTTAATTTGTTGATGTTGGTCCCGCAATAGTCAGTGTACCTCCACTAGCATTTCCCTTACTTCTATTTGCCTCACCAGATCTCTTCTTAGGGCATTCACGAGAAAAGTGATCATTGGACCCGCACGTGAAGCAAACATTCTTCTTAGATTGAGTGCAATTTGGGGCGATGTGACCCTCCTGGCTATAGTTGAAGCATAGTCGTTTCCCCATCAAGCACACACCCTTGTGAAACTTCCCGCATGTAGCACATGCTTCGAACTTCTTCTTTTGCTGGTTTCCTTGCTGATTTCCAACTCCCACATTTACATTCCACTTCCTCTTCAAATTGTTGTTGCCATTTCCACTGTTACCACCACCACCATTCTTAGCTTCACCTTCACTCTTCTTCTTCCTTTGCTCTTGGTTGTGTTTTGTTACAGCCTTGCCTCCCCACTCTCAACGAAAATTTCTTTCTCTATTACCGCTGCAAACGTATTCAGCTGGAATAGGGAAACCCTACTGTACAACCAGGGCTTCAATCCCTGTTCAAACCTCTTCGCTTTGCGTTCATCTGTACTAACTTGATATGGCTCAAACCTTGCCAACTCGTTGAACCTTGTGGCATACTCAGACACCGACATTGTTCCCTACTTCAGTTCCAAAAACTGCACTTCTAGCTGACTCTTTGAACTTTCTAGAAAATAGGTCTCAAAGGATATTTCCTCAAACCTTTCCCAAGACATTACCCCTTGACCTTCTTGGGTTTTATTGGCTTTCCACCAATAACTAGCCTCTTCTCTCAACATAAATGTTGCAAAAGCAGTCTTCTGATTCTCCTCTACCCTAGCAACATCAAAAACTTTCTCTATTTCCATGATCCAGGTCTGTGCTTCAACTAGATTCATGGACCCACGGAATTCTAATGGTCCAACCGCCTTGAAATCCTTAAACGTTGTACCTTGGTTCTGAGGTTGATTCTGTAAAGCACCCGTCAGTAACGTCACTAGCTGCCGAACTGGGTTACCTTCCACATTGTTGTTGTTGGTTTCCTCAGTGGTTCTTTGTCGCGGTTGACGTCTTGGAGGCATTTTCTGTTAAAATACACCCATTAGTCTATTACTCAACTTCTTTAAGTATTTTCTACTTAATTTGCACACCATATAAGATTATCACGTAACACATAACACTTTGAATAAAATAATAACTTTTATTCATTCATAATCTTTTAAAAACATCAAAACAATAGCATTACTACTATTTACATTACTTTCCTGAACTATAATAGTTGTAGGACAAGATCATCAACATCTAACCCATTGGTTATATCATACCCGGGATTTATAATTTATTAACTCCCTAATCACATATCAGGTACATTCCCTACAATGTCCTACTAAGATACTGCGTAGCCTTACGACGCTCTTTCTCCATAATTCGAGTCATTGTTCGGCGATCTAAAATGTATGATGGCAGCATCTCGAACTGAATAAGATAACACATGACCCGATCTTGAGCTCGATTGATCACTGTGTTGAATACATTATTCATCTCCTCCATCTTCATCCTCTTTGCTTGTGCGTCTCTCTCTACCATCCTGGCTCGTTGAAAAGTTTCCTCATATGCGTCTTCGGCTCTTGCCCTCTTCATAGATTCTTCTTTCAACTTTTTCTTCAACTCTGCAACCTCTGCTATCAGTTGCTCGATTTTCCCTTCAGTGCGGCTCAACTTCTCTTCAACATTGTTCAGTCGTTCTTCTCGATTCTGGATCTCGTCGTCTTTCTATGCCATCGAGGTCTGTTGTTCAGCTACTATCTCCTGTAACTCCTCGATGGTATCTTGAAGTTCCACATTGCGGTCATACACCTCGTCGTACATACGGGCGACAATCAAATTAAGTGGAATCTCTTCCTCCTCGTCCTCCTCATCCGACTGTGGCAGCTCAACAGGGTCCTCCTCGTCCGTCTCTATCTCATCCTCCTCATTAGGTACTCTCTCCTACTCAACTACTGTGACCGACGGAATTGTTTCCCGTGGCAATAGTTGTTCCCAAATCACCTGAATATCTCAAGGCTCCTCCTCTCTAGCCTGACTGGATCCTCCTATATTAGCCATCTTGTCAACCAAATTTTAAGTTTTAATTACTAATCATTACTACTCGGCACTCACGAGCACATAAGTTGTAATCACATAAGCATATAAGTGTTTTTATTACTTTCTCTTTCCTAAAACTCGATAAGAGTTTATAATCACTATCTTTTCAAAGTTTACTTCCTAAGGCTTTTCCCCCACCTAAGGTTCATAACCTAAATCTTTGATTAGTAATTAAAACTAATCATTACTTGGTGCTCACTATCCATACATTCATATTATCTACCCAAATAAAATAACATTTAACCATAAATCCTCCCTTTAAATAGGGTTACGTCATTAAATAAAAATCTTCCTAGGTTGTCTAACCTTTAACAGCAAACAAGTGCAGAAATAAATTAATAAATCTCATCATTATTTAAAAATCTATCATCATAACAATAAATGAAAATTACAAGTCTTCATCACTTGTATATTTTTCCCTTTCCTTTGCTAGTTGTAGGTTCATCTACCTTCTCAACTTTAGCTGCAATGAGTGTGTAAATATGCAAGAGTGAGCAAAACAATTGCTCACTCTAGCAATGAATCAACCAGGATATAATAACTGCCAATGAATAGGCTCATCAAAACTGAATAGTACTCTATCAATGATAACCAAAAACAAGAATCCAAAATATGGAATATACGTAACTGAGGGTCATAAGACCATGAACTATGTCCACAGTTGCGAGTAATCTTTCAACACCAACTTTAACAGTCATAAGACTATAAGGACTCCTCGTACTTAGGGGGATCAACCATCGTATAATGTATTGTGAGCAATCATTTCAACACAAAACGCAAATTATCTCTTAATAATAATAGGGTTGTTCATCTCAGTATTTACAGTACAAGTCCACACCAAAGAAAGTTTGGTTTAGATAAGCTTTCAAGGGTAATTTGAAGTTTAACGAACATCAACTAGAGGACTAGTTGAATCAATAGTGTTTGATAACACAACAGTTGATCAACAATAACATAATATGGAACAATGAATAAGTGTAAGCGAACTAACTATATCTTGAACTCATGCTTAGAAACAACTACAAAGCATAAGTATTGAATGACAATAAACCTTGCTTGAATAAAATTAAGCTAGGACTATAAATTATTGAATATACATTAAGTAATAGCAAGATGAAAATAAAGCTTGCTCATTATGAGAATAGCTTGTGTTAAGTAAATGAACTAAGATAATTCAACATTAGAAATTAGAATTTAAGAAAATTGCATTCATAGTATCTGAAGGACAATAAAGAAACTTGTCTAACAGTAAACAAGTTAGAATACATCAATAAATATTGGAATTCAAAACTTTTTCGAATAAAGCTTAAGTCATAGCTAGCTTGTTCAAATAATGATTAGATTCTCCAATATGGTAAAGAGTAGATGGAATTCTAATAAGATTCTCTCGATCAAAAATGAAGATGGGGTGCTTGTCCATGGCCAACGTGATGTGGAATTGGTTGCCACTAAGTATTTCCAGGAACTTTTCAATCCTGATCCTGGCCCCTCTGTTCTACCGACTATGGAATTCTCTCCTTCTAAATTCCTTAGCCCTGGGCAAGCTGCTCTCCTCATTGCCCCCATCACAGATGAGGAAATATTCTCCACCCTTAAATCTATGAAGAAGAATAAGTCCCCGGGTCCGGATGGGTTTAATGTAAACTTCTTTTCTCATTGCTGGGATTTTGTTGGGAAAGACTTCTCAAATCTTGTCAAGTATTTTTTCAATACAGGGTACATGCCTAAGGGTATTAACTCTACGGCCATTGCTCTCATTCCCAAGTGTGGAAATCCATCCGAAATGTCTGAGTTCCGACCCATTTCATGCTGCAACACTATCTATAAATGCATCTCCAAGATCCTCGCGTGCCGTCTAAAGGTCGTCCTGCCCACAATCATTATCAAGTCTCAATCTGCTTTTATTAAGGGCAGGAATATCAGTGACAATATTCTTCTCGCTCAAGATTTGTTAAGGAACTATCATAGATCGTCTGGCCCGCCTCGTTGTGCTCTTAAAATTGACCTTCGAAAGGCATTTGATATTGTTAATTGGGATTTCCTCCTATCCTCCTTGCAACTTTTTCGGTTTCCCCCAATTTTCATTAGGTGGATTCGCGCTTGCATTTCTACAACTATGTTCTCCATCAAGGTCAACGGTTCCCTTGCGGGTTATTTTGGGAGTTCCAGGGGTCTTAGGCAAGGTGATCCCCTATCCCCTTACTTATTTGTAATTGTCATGGAAATGCTGTCTACTAAGCTCTCTGAGGGTGCTATGCTCCCGGATTTCAAGTTTCACTGGCGAACTAAAGAGTGCAATCTCACTCATCTCTTCTTTGTGGATGATATCCTTGTCTTTTGTCATGCTAGCATCAAATCTGTGAGCATTATTATTTCGTGCATTCAATCATTCTCTCTTTTCTCTGGCCTCATCCCTAATGTCCACAAAAGCCAATGCTTTCTGGCTAACTCGGATCAGATGACATCCACTACTATCCTCTCTCTGCTTGGATTTCAAGTGGGTACCCTTCCTATCAAATTCCTCGGGGTCCCTCTTATTTCATCTAAGCTTTCTTACATGGACTGTATTCCTCTTATCCACCGTATCACTTCTAGAGTTACATCTTGGACTTCCATTGCCTTGGCCTATTCTGGTCGTCTTCAACTCATAAAATCTGTTTTATTCTCCATTCAATCCTTCTGGAGTGCTCACTTTATATTTCCCAAAGCGGTATCCAGAGCTATTCAATCCATTTTATGCAGGTTCCTTTGGAAAGGCCCCTCTTTGGGGAAATTTGGTGCGTGTGTTGCATGGCATAAGCTCTGTTTCCCCGTCTCTGAGGGGGGATTAGGGTTAAAAACATCATTGAATGGAATAAATCTCTGGTTATGATGCACTTGCTTAACATCATCCGAGTGGATTCGTCCTCATTATGGGCCAATTGGATTTGCACCACTGTCTTGAAAGGGAGAAACATATGGAATTATCAGGCTCTTGGATCTGGAAACAAGTCCTCAAGCTCAGACAAACGGCTAGAAATCATGTTTCCTTCACTGTTGGTAATGGCTCTAACACAAGTTTATGGTTTGACCCCTGGATAAATGGTAACCCCATTAACCCTAGTCAGACTCTGCTGGCCAACTCTGGGCTTTCAGCCAAGGCCACTGTAGCTGATATCATTTTTAATTCCTCTTGGTTCCTTCCTCCGAGTTATCACCATGAGATGATTGAACTTAGACGTCTTATTGAGACTCAACCTATCCATCCTCTATCAAATGACCGCATTGAATGGAATGGTCTCTCTATTTCGAATCTCAAAGCTAGACACGTCTGGGATTGCATTAGAACTAAAAAGTCTGCTCCTAATTGGCATAAAGTTGTCTGGAACAAGCTATATGTCCCCCGGTTCTCCTTTATCTTGTGGTTGGGATTTCTTAGAAAACTTCCTACTAATGATATCACTAGGCACTACCTGTCTGGCAGAACTTCCCCTTGCCCTCTCTGTCAGCGCCATGATGAAAGTTTTGACCATCTATTTTTCGAATGCCCATACTCCTCCTCCATTCTGCAAAAAACTCTTACATTGGGTGATTGGTCTAACGTCCCCATGGACTGGACTGGTGTCTCTTCGTTCATCATCTCCTTCCAAGGTAGGAAACTCTCAAAGCTTATCCTTTATCTTACTTTTGCTGCTACCTTTTACAAGATTTGGGAAGCGAGAAACAAAAAGACTCATTCGGACCAGCTCACCCCCCCATCCATTGTTGCAAAGGACATTACCCATATCATTAAATCAAGGCTGTCCTCTTACTCTCTCTTTATCAAAGCAACTCATTCCTCTCCTTATTACTGCAACTGGTTACTATGACTTGGTTTTGATGATACTTCTTGCTAGCCTGGGTTTGACTGCTTGAGTCTTACTTCTAGTGCTTGAGTCTAGTAGTGAATGGGCTTATGGGCGAAGTGCTCGGCTTGGGAGAGGGTTGGTGCTAGTGGGCCATATAGCTTTGGACTGGGTTGCTTCCTCATCATCTTCGGTGCTGTGGAGTGGGCGGGCGAGCAAGTGTTTTGTGATGAGCAGATGTGCATGTGTTCAGCATAAGGTGGTAAGTGTCAGCTGTGTGTAAAGATTGAGGTGATATATGTGGGCTGCGTGTAAAGCATGAGATGCCTCGGTATATGTGGTATATGTGGGTTGCTGAGGAGATGGGTCTGCTAGCCTTTTGGGTGCAGACGGGTTGCATATTGGGTCTGCTAGGGTGCCTCGGGTGGGACTTTATGGGTCTTCTTGCATATTGGGCGAGGTGGACTAGGCGAGGCTGAGATGGACTTTATGGGTCTTTTTGCTACTGTGCTGGGCTCACCTTAACAGCAGTCAGTCCTCTTTTCATAGTGGGGTTCTCCCAGTTCGGCCAGCTTTTTCGTAGAGTATGGTTCGACTGGGTCATCGTAGAGTGAGCCTCAGCCTTGGATGGGTTACCGTAGAGTGAGCTTTGGCTGGATTTTCGTAGAGTGAGCTTCGGCCTCGGCTGGGTCTCCGTAGAGTGAGCTTCGGCTAGATTTTCGTAGAGTGAGCTTCGACCTTGGCTGGATTTTCGTAGAGTGAGCTTCGGCCTCGGCTGGGTCTTCGTAGAGTTGGGCTTCGGTTATGGACAGCTTCGGCCTGTTTGGTCTTAGGTGGTTCAGTATTCGGGTGCCTTCTTTATGCTTTGATATATACTGTAACATTTCTTTATGGCAGTCGCATGTATCCTTTATATAGTCTTACACCATAGGGCATGTCCTTTGGTGTCTCTGATATTTCTGTTTGGGTCTATCCCATGCGGTCCTGTAATCCCCCATTTATTTATTTAAGTTTAAATTTAGCAAAAAAAATAATAATAATGATTAGAAATACAAGAATTCGCTTAATGAAAGTTTAAAGTAAGAAACTTGCTCAACGTAAATGTAGAGTTATAAAACTTGCTCAATGTAAAAAGAGAAGTTTAGAAACTTGCCTCGAGCGTAAGCTATAATATTACACTCACGTTCACCTACACATAGGTTTAGAACCACAATACTTATTAGATATGCTAACATTCACTTTCCAATATAACATGCATTTCTAGCTAAACTTCTTATGTTAACACAAGTCTTATGCTACCATTCAAATATCAAAAAATTTCCAAGGTGTTAGCCTTCACAACACCTGTTTACTATTCATCATGCTTAATAAATCACAACATGTCATTTTCATAGTTTACTAATCATTTAAAACTTTGAATTACTAATCACATAATACAACTTTGTTTTAACCTTGTTGTTACGTGTTAGACATGCTAACACATCATTAGTACAATGTATAGGGGTATAGTACAATGTATAGGGGTATATCAAAGTCTGCAACAGCAGCAGACTTCAGTGTCTAGGGACAGGGTATGGCTCAGCTGCTCCATACACAAGCCTGGGACCGGCACAGCTACGCCGGTGCGCAGACAGAGGTAGAGACGGCTGATGAACACTAGCCGACTTTAGCCCATCAAACACAAATTTCACCCACTAAACAGTAATATTAACACAAACAATTGATATAGAACTATTACAAAAATGTTTGCCAATATATTTAACCAATTAGAACAATTTAACATCAACTAAAACTAGTTTAATTTCTCAAATTTCATATTTTCATATATAAACACCATTTTGTCATCTCTTCCCCAAAATTCACACTATAATCTCAATACTTGCCAAATTGCTTCGTTCAAATTACGTTATGCTCGTTTCTTAATAAACTAACATATACAAGACTCAATTTACAGTTTCACATATAGTTTGATAACTAAAATTGGTACTTTTTATGAACCATATGAAAATCACATATATTGTCAAAATTTCTACTATCAAATGAAATTAGCATAAATTTTTTGCTTAAACATAAACTCTAATCATTATAAACACATATAATCACAATTAATGTTATTTATATCATCAATTCAACAATTTGAATTCACAAAGTACATGAAATTTAGCTGTAAACTCATATACATGTGTATACATATATATAATACCAAAGTTGTGAACATACCTTCAAATGATCGAACAATTCTTGCTAACTCACTGGAATTGTCATGAAATCCTTAAGCTTCCTCTCAATCTCTCTCAACTCTCTGAAATCTCTAGGGTAGCAAATAAACAGCTGATAATACTATGTGTAAAACAATATAAACTGATATAGCCGTAATACCCTATACTAAATATATCAGTTACCAACTAATAAACGTATAGTTTTAAATATATAATATTTATTATTTAATCTATTTTATTTATTTTATTTAAATTTAAAAATTAGAAATCCAAAAGTTATAAGGCTTTTTTTGGCAAAGCCCTTTAAAATATAATTAAGCCTTGTTTGGCAAACACTAAATTAAACTCATTTAATTTATTTTAATAAACAATTTAGTTTATAATTTATAATTACATCTTATTTATTTGGATTCCCATATCCAACATTAACCCATTAAAATAATCGCATACTATATTTTAATTAAATATATCATTTTAGCAAATATCACCAAAATTATAATTTTCATTATAACTTTATTTAATAATTTAATATACCATCTAAATTATTAAATCAAAATAACAATATAACATCTCATGTTATATTACAACTCTCTAAATTGTAAATTAATTTAATTTAGAATATTATCTAATAAATTTAGATTCATAAATATTTACTAACAACCATCACATCAATAAAATATTTATTTCATTAATTTCAATAATAAACACATCAAATAATTATTTATATTTAATAAATATTTAAAATTACAATTTAAAATTCCAGATTGTTACATCCTTCCCTCCTTACAAGTATTCTATCCCCAGAATCACAACTCAAACAATTAAATCATCACATTCTCCCCTACTTACAAAGATTCTGTCCCCAGAATCGAAGATACAGACTAAACAAATAACTCAGGATAACGCTTCATCATATTAGCTTTGAGTTCCCACGTAGCCTCTTCGACATTGTGGTTCCTCCATATCACCTTCATAGAAGGTATCACTTTATTCCTGAGCACCTGTTCTTTCCTGTCGACTATCTAGATAGGAATCTCTTCATATGGTAAATCTTTACTGAACTGCAACGGTTCATACTCAATCACATGCTTGTAATCGGGTTTATAGGGTCGCAACACCGACACATAAAAAACGTTGTGCACATGCTCTAATTCTGGAGGTAAAGCTACCTCATAAGCTACCTCTCCCACTCTTCGTAGAATTACGAAAGGTCCAGTAAACCTTGGGCTGTGCTTTCCTTTCTTGCTAAAACGAATTTTTCCCTTCCAAGGAGAAACTTTTAGGAACACAAGATTTCCTGCTTCAAATTCACGATTCTGCCTGTGTTAATCAGCATACTTTTCTGTCGATCTTGAGCAGCTACCAATCTTGCTCTGATGAGTTTGATAACTTCAGCGGTCTGTTGTACCAGTTCTGGTCCTAGCAGTTGACGTTCATCAACTTCATCCCAGCATAGTGGAGTTCTACACTTCCTGCCATATAACGCCTCGTATGGCGGCATACCAATGCTTGCGTGGTAGCTGTTGTTGTATGCAAATTCAACCAACGGTAGATGATCATCCCAATTTTCTTTGAAATCCATTATGCACGCTCTAAGCATATCTTTTAGCGTCTGGATCGTTCGTTTGCTTTGCCCATCGGTTTGTGGATGATATGCTGACTCATTTTCAGTTGTGTTCCCATGCATTCTTGAAGTTTCTTCCAAAAATTTGAAGTGAACTTTGTACTTCATTCTCATAAGACTTGGTGCTCACTATCCATACATTCATATTATCTACCCAAATAAAATAACATTTAACCATAAATCCTCCCTTTAAATAAGGTTACATCATTAAATAAAAATCTTCTCAGGTTGTCTAACCTTTAACATCATACAAGTGCGGAAATAAATTAATATATCACATCATTAAAAGTCTATCATCATAATAATTAATGAAAATTACAAGTCTTCATCACTTGTACATTTTTTCCTTTCCTTTGCTAGTTGTAGGTTCATCTACCTTCTCAACTTTAGCTGCAATGAGTGTATAAATATGCGGGTACAAGTGCAATATTGTCAACGCAAAGGCCCATTTGGTACGACTTAAAAAGGATGGAGATAGAGTTAAAGACTCTAGGGACCCGCGTGATGATGTCAAATATACGAGTAGAACTGACTTTAATCGATAAAATTAAAGCTACGGACCTGGAGCTGATGCGTATGAGGAAGAAAGAATAAGAAGATGCTATTTCGGAAGCAAAAATTGATGAAGAAGGAATAATTCGAGTCAAATCTAAACTTTTTGTTCCTAACGACTTTGATTTAAAGTATAAAATCATGATGGAGGCGCACAACACACCATTTGCAATCCATCATGGGAGTACCAAAATGTATCGTGATCTTCGACATAAATTTTGATAGAGCAATATGAAAAGAGAGATCCTGGAGTTTATCTCAAGGTGTCTAATTTGTCAATGTGTCAAGGCGTAACATCAAGTGCCAAAAGGTCCATTGCAGCCACTTAAAATTCCAGAATGGAAGTGAGAGCACATTACCATGGATTTTGTTACTGGTCTTCCCAAGGTTTCTCAAGGCATGATGTAATTTGGGTTATTGTTGATAGATTAACCAAGTTTGCTCATTTCTTACCTATACGAGAAACTTATTCACTTGAATGTCTTGCTCGTATATACATAAATGAGATTGTAAGACTGCATGGTATGTCAGTATCTATAGTTTTTGATCGAGACCCAAGATTCACTTAACAATTTTGGGTTAGCTTGCAAAAAGCTATGGACTCAGATTTATGATTCATTTTGGCATATCATCCTCAAACGGAAGGGCAGTCGAAGATGACTATTTAAACTCTTGAAGATCTATTAAGACTCTGTGTCCTAGACTTCAAAGGAAGTTGGGACAAGTTCTTGCCATTAATGGAATTCTCCTATAACAACAGTTATCAATCAAGTATAGGCATGGCTCTATTCGAGGCGTTGTATAGACGCAGGTGTCGTTCTCCAGTATGCTGGGATGAGGTGGGTGAAGCAACGTTGTTGGGACAAAAATTTGTACGCATGACAACAAAAAAGATTCAAATGATCCTACAACGTATAAAAATCTCAAAATATCGACAAAAGAGTTATGTTGATCTTCATCGAAGGGACATGGAATTCAATGTTGGAGATCATGTGATGTTATGTGTTACTCCATGGAAAGGAGTTATGAGATTTGGAAAGAGAGGAAAGCTCAATCCTTGATTCATTGGCCCATTTGAAATCCTCGATCGAAGTAGGAACTGTGGCATATAGAATCACCTTACCGCCAAGTATGTCTCGTGTTCATAACATTTTTCATATATCTATGTTACGTAAATATGTGGAAGACCCGAACAAACTTATTAATTTAGAACTGGACGAGATAGCGGAAGATTTAACATATGAAGAGGTACCTGTTAAAATCTTGGATAAGAAGAAGGAATATATTCTACGCTCCAAGGTTATACCTCAAGTCAAAGTTTTGTGGAGAAACCACGATGTTGAGGAAATGACCTGGGAGTTCGAATTTGAAATGAAATCAAGGTATCCTCACCTCATCGATATACCAGGTACGTACACCAATTTCGAGGATGAAATTTCATAAGAATGGGAGGTTGTAAGACCGTAACTTTTATGAATATGAATTAATTTTTCTCTACATATCATTTTAAATATTATGGTGTGGATTTGATATAAAGTTATAGTTGTGAGTTATAATTACAAATTTTACAAAGTGTTAGTTCCCAGTAGGCACACAATAGATCTAGAAGGGGGGGGGGGGTTCAATAGATCCTTTTATTTTCAAATACTTTTCACTTTTATTTTGTATTGCTAATAAATTAGCATATGACAAACATAAGAATCTTTTCAAGCACAGCGGAATAAGTAAAAGACCTCCTTCATTGATATATTCATAATCATACATACATTGTTCTTAGAGTTAGTTAAGTGGTAATCAGTTAATATATTCATAATAGTTATAGCAGTTAAGAACATAATGTAAATGACAGAGTGTAAAAGACACAAGGGATTTTAAGTGGTTCAGAGAATCAAGCTCTTAATCTACTCTTCTGCTTTCAACTAGCAGAATTTCCACTAAGGAAGGGCAGCACCCTGAATCACTAAGATTTCTTCAAGGCCAGCAGCCTTGGAACTTCAGTTCGCTAAGAACTTTTATGTCTCGTGTTCATAACATTTTTCATATATCTATGTTACGTAAATATGTGGAAGACCCGAACAAAATTATTGATTTAGAACTGGACGAGATAGTGGAAGATTTAACATATGAAGAGGTACCTGTTAAAATCTTGGATAAGAAGAAGGAATATATTCTACGCTCCAAGGTTATACCTTAAGTCAAAGTTTTGTGGAGAAACCACGATGTTGAGGAAATGACCTGGGAGTTCGAATTTGAAATGAAATCAAGGTATCCTCACCTCATCGATATACCAGGTACGTACACCAATTTCGAGGATGAAATTTTATAAGAATGGGAGGTTGTAAGACCGTAACTTTTATGAATATGAATTAATTTTTCTCTACATATCATTTTAAATATTATGGTGTGGATTTGATATAAAGTTATAGTTGTGAGTTATAATTACAAATTTTACAAAGTGTTAGTTCCCAGTAGGCACACAATAGATCTAGAAGGGGGGGGGGTTCAATAGATCCTTTTATTTTCAAATACTTTTCACTTTTATTTTGTATTGCTAATAAATTAGCATATGACAAACATAAGAATCTTTTCAAGCACAGCGGAATAAGTAAAAGACCTCCTTCATTGATATATTCATAATCATACATACATTGTTCTTAGAGTTAGTTAAGTGGTAAGCAGTTAATATATTCATAGTAGTTATAGCAGTTAAGAACATAATGTAAATGACAGAGTGTAAAAGACACAAGGGATTTTAAGTGGTTCAGAGAATCAAGCTCTTAATCTACTCTTCTGCTTTCAACTAGCAGGATTTCCACTAAGGAAGGGCAGCACCCTGAATCACTAAGATTTCTTCAAGGCCAGCAGCATTGGAACTTCAGTTCGCTAAGAACTTTTATGTCTCGTGTTCATAACATTTTTCATATATCTATGTTACGTAAATATGTGGAAGACCCGAACAAAATTATTGATTTAGAATTGGACGAGATAGTGGAAGATTTAACATATGAAGAGGTACCTGTTAAAATCTTGGATAAGAAGAAGGAATATATTCTACGCTCCAAGGTTATACCTCAAGTCAAAGTTTTGTGGAGAAACCACGATGTTGAGGAAATGACCTGGGAGTTCGAATTTGAAATGAAATCAAGGTATCCTCACCTCATCGATATACCAGGTACGTACACCAATTTCGAGGATGAAATTTCATAAGAATGGGAGGTTGTAAGACCGTAACTTTTATGAATATGAATTAATTTTTCTCTACATATCATTTTAAATATTATGGTGTTGATTTGATATAAAGTTATAGTTGTGAGTTATAATTACAAATTTTACAAAGTGTTAGTTCCCAGTAGGCACACAATAGATCTAGAAGGGGGGGGTTCAATAGATCCTTTTATTTTCAAATACTTTTTTTCACTTTTATTTTGTATTGCTAATAAATTAGCATATGACAAACATAAGAATCTTTTCAAGCACAGCGGAATAATTAAAAGACCTCCTTCATTGATATATTCATAATCATACATACATTGTTCTTAGAGTTAGTTAAGTGGTAAGCAGTTAATATATTCATAGTAGTTATAGCAGTTAAGAACATAATGTAAATGACAGAGTGTAAAAGACACAAGGGATTTTAAGTGGTTCAGAGAATCAAGCTCTTAATCTACTCTTCTGCTTTCAACTAGCAGGATTTCCACTAAGGAAGGGCAGCACCCTGAATCACTAAGATTTCTTCAAGGCCAGTAGCCTTGGAACTTCAGTTCGCTAAGAACTTTTTAAGGCCAACAGCCTTGGAACTCCTCTAGTTCCCTAGGAACTCTTCAAGCCCAGCAGGCTTGGAACTTTATTTAGTCCCTCCGGACAAGGACCCCTCAGGCCTTGGCTTCTTGTTGTTGTAGTTGTTGTTGGTGGTGGTGCTGAGCTGCTAAGATGTCTTTAAGCTTGAACATTTTATGTACTTAGCAGCTTGGCGTAGTCCTCTTGGCATTCTTCTTGGAGTATGAACTACATCTTCTTTGGTTCAGCTGATCTTTACTCTTTTCTACTCATCTTTATCTGATGGCGGCTGTGTACCATCATCATCTGGATTTGCTAAGTCTCTGAGCTTTTGGTAGACTTTGTCTAGCACTTAGCAATCCTTGAACCCTTCTTGAATGCTTTGCAGACATGATTCTACATTTGTTCTTTTTCAGCCTTTGGTTCATAATGATCTGTAGAGTGGCTTTCTTGATCTTCTTTGTACTCTGCCACTTTTCTGAATGCTATCTTCTTGTCCTTCTCGGCTCTCAACTTAACTGCCATCTTCAGTGGCATTCTCATCTTTGTTGAGTGAAGCTCTAGTCTGTTTAAGTCCTTCTTCAAAGCTACTTCACTTCCACCTGTGTAGTCTCACTGTCACTAAGACTTGTTCTATTAATCTCTGGTGGAACTCGTAAAGTCAACAATAGCATTCCAACAACTCAATGATTCTGCAACTTAGCAATCATAAACAGAACTTGATCATTGAAGCTCTGTTGATTTATACTCCCTCCCAATCTTCCCATTGGAAAGTCTCCGTTAAAAGCTTTTTGAATTTCTTCGTAGATCTCGAGTTATATGGTGTAGAATGCAGATGTGACATGACATCCCCTTTTCTGACTTTCTGACACTATAGTCTACTATTTCACCTACCATGTCAGAGATGTCACTTTAATGTCTCGGGCAGGTTGTCAACTTTATTTCCTCCTTCTGATTTCTCGATCTGAGGTTGTCCTTTTGCATCGATGCTCTTCAATAAGCTCTGTTCGACCATCAATCTTCAAATTGAACTGTTGCCAATGCTTCAACCTTCAGAGGACTGAACTCTACGATTCTGATGCATATCTTCTTGGACTTGATCGTAGTGTCTAGTTGACAGGTAGAGACAACACTACGATCTTGAAGAGTGTTGATCGGATCTTTAATGTAGAACACCTCTTCTTTCTTTTGAGCAGTGCTTCAAAACTTCTATTTTCTTCGACTACTCTCAGATACTAATGGCTTGATTCTTTGTTCTGGCCCCTTCTGAACAGCAAGACACTTAAGATTTGTGGCGTGTCCAGATCGCTTTCTCCTTGTGATCTCCCGTTCACTTATCATCAATGGACTGACCCAATGCTTAATCACTTTAGCCTTATTTTTCAGAGGCTGACCAGTATCTTTGTGTACACTCTATCAGTTCCTTCTTTGTTTGGCAGACACTACGATCCTGGTTGCTTTCAAGATCGTTGTCTTCTATTTTCTTGACAGTTACTGAAGTCTTCTTCTAATCAACTTGTGGAAGACTTTATCTCAAATGGCTTCACAACACAATCTGGATGTTGATTCAGTTGGTGCTTAGATCTTTTATTAGCTTACATGTCATTCGTTGAGTGCTCTCTGGTTTCCTTTAGGTGGGATGTATCTTCGCAGTACCAACCAGAGGCTTCGTTCCTTTGGATATTCTAGGAGTGCTCAATTATTGAGAATCGTGTTTGCTCTACGATTCTGCCTTAGCATTGTGAGCACATCTATTGAAGTCTCAGTTCTACACTCTGTGATTCAGCTTCGACTGTGTAGACACTACAACTCCGAGATCAGATCTTGACACTCTACGATTTCTATCGTTGTGCATGTTGTCTTTATCTGATTTTACTCGACTACGATCTCTGCCTCTGATACGATTAGTAGACTCTACGACTCTGAGTGTGGTATACGATTCTTGACTTGACTTTGATATCAGTAGACTCTACGACTCTGAGTGTAGTCTACAATTCTTGACTTGGCTTTGGCAGATGCTCGGTCGCCTCGTAGGCAGGCTGTCTCTATAATTCTGAACATAACTTCCTCAGCAGCCTATGGCTTTGAGGAAGTTCTCCTCGACACACTACGATCCTTCCTCATCTCTCCCGGCAGTCGATGAACTCTGAGATCTACTATCATGCAGACTATGATTCTTACTTGATATCTTTCAAGTTTTCTTTGACTCTCCTGGCAGACTACGATTTCTAGTACAGTGCTCGATGATCAGACAAGCCTATCTATCACATTGTAAGATCAACCTAACAGGCTTGATCTTTCTATATTGTACATCATTTCTTTTTAAGGACTTTACAAATCTATTTTTCTTATGTAGGATCAACCTAACACATTTGATCAATACATTTTAAGTTCTTGTACATATGTTCCTATTATCTATCAAAGGACTTTACAACTTTTCTTGATGCAAGCATACTTGCATAATCATTCATATATATCATAATCAAATCATATATCAATAGGAATATCATTCACATGCTTATTCCTAACAATCTCCCCCTATTTGATTATGACAAAAATAAAAAGTGCATATGCATGATATGAATGAATCTTATATACACTGAGCAGCTGTATTTCTAAAAATAGATAATCATGAATGTCATTTGATAATGATATGGGACTATATAAACTATGACACTTTACATCCTGGATCCAGAACATACCTAACTAGTTAGAGATGTACCTCTTTGGCTCCTTGTGAACTTCTAGGATGTCTGTTGAACTATTCATCTGTTTGGTTTCTTTGCTCCTGCTCCCCCTGGGACTCATGCTCTTCTTCTTTTTTTGGCTCCCCGTTAAATTCTACATTTAGAGGATCATCATTCTTTGGCTCCCCCTCAGATGATGATTCTGCTTCTGCTGATGTTATCTTCTTCTTTGCCTTCTTCTTAGCCTTCTTGTCTTCTTTGCTTCTGCTCTCCTTGCTTTTCCTTGAATGCCTCTTTTTCTCCCCCTTTTTGTCATTAATCACTTGTGAATGCTGCTCCATGTTGGACATAAGTTGTTCCATCAAGTAAGATGAGTTACCAACCTCCATCTTCAGTTCTTGTTGTCTCAGCTGAAGCTGTAGGGAAAGAGACTGATGCAGATTGTCAATCTTATCAAAGAGAGATAGAATTTGCTCTTCATTGGCCGTCTATGCTCGTAGAGCTTCAGCTTTCTGATCATACATAGCCTTCAGATAGATTTGATCTCTCTCTTTGATTTTGAGAGATATATCAGATATAGTGGCTTGTAGTTTGTCGTGAGCTACATCGTCTCTTGCTTTTGTCAACATCTCTGACCCTTAAGTGATGATTGATATCTTCTCGGCCAATTCATCAGTATTCTTCACTAACTCCTGCTCCATAGGAGTTTGGTCATTTAATTTCACTTCTTGTTGGGCACTGGACTTGACTCCACGATTTCCATTCTTGAACAGATTTTCGAAAGCAGTGAGAACCCGATAAATCGTTGAGTGCCAATCATTGGTGGAGGATGAAGGAATATCAGATAACTGTGCTTGGGCAGAGGGAAACTTCTCAAACTGAACTTGATCATTTTTAATGGTAGAGTGAAGAGACTCTACGGTCATCTCCTTGGGCATAATCCTTTTGCCATCAGAACCTACTCTATAATCGTAGGGAATGTAGTGGTTACCAGCGTGTCGGTAGACTTTGAAGTGAGACTGGTCTTTGATCATTTTAGGTTGGAAACTCCTTTACCCTTGGAAAGTTTTGAGATACCAGCTCTAAGTTTGGAAACTTTGAGTAACACCAGCTGAAGTAGCTCTCATCTCTATCAGTATGTGCTTTTAACCAAGGCATCCACTGGAAGAACCATCTCATTAGAAGATCTTCAGAATTGTACAATATTGTTGTGCAATCTAACTCCATATTTTTCCAATTATTAAGCACTTCGTCTGTAGTCATTCTTACAACTCGGAGTTGTTCATTTCCATGACTTATCCATCTTGTTGCTGGTTCAGCTGGTGGTTCATCAAAAACTTCCACCATTATTCTTCTGTTACTTCTTGCTGGAGAGAGAACAAGATAATCTGCTGGTTCCTCTGATTCCTGATTTGCAGAACTCGAATCTTTTTCCATTTTTTCACTTTCTGAGCTTGAATCATGCAGACTTCTTTCATCAGATTCATCAGTGAGTTCTTCTTGCTAATTTTTATCACTAGTACCTTCTTCAATATCTTCTTCCATGGACTTAGATTCATCATCACTGACTTCAAAGATTGTAGTAGAGTGTTCACCTTGCTTCCTTGCGATAGATTTAGCCAGCAGTCTGTTGCTCTTTCTTCTCCTTGGAGGTTCAACTATAGGAGAGTCAGACTGTTCTTCTTCTTCTGAATCCAAAGCTTCTGTATCACCAGACAGATTTTAGTTCATCATTGGCAGGAGCAGGTCCTTCTTCAGACTCAACATCTTTTGAACCATCATATGGGTTTGTAGGAGTAGTTACAGTAGAAGATGCAGTTTTGTCATCTTGCAACCTTTCTTCATCTTCAGAGTGGATGTGACGTCCCCAAAATATGTATACATCACCCATTCTGAGTCACCAAATACATGGTACAAAAATAACTACAACTTCATTATTACAATTGTCATGCAAAATATGACAACACATATACAGTGGATACCAACTGTGACTCTCATCCCTTTACTTGGATAGCACCTCACATTGATACCTTACAATGGTATCTTACATAAAGGTACAGTCAATAACTGTTTTAGAAATTAAAATCTTTGGAAAATGATCAAGGAAACCTTCGTACATGGGAGGCCACGCATCTAAGTTCTAATAGATATCATATGACTCCAGAATTATCCTTGGTTGACCCAATAGACCCCAAAGAAAAATGAGAAGATTGCTATCAAGTTCTTTCCAATGGTGAGTCTTCTCTTGACATATAATTATCTCTATTGTCTCCAATTGAGAATTATATTTCAACCAAACTCCAAGATTATATAGGTAGTGCCCGTAGATATAATCAACAAGTGGATGTGCACAACCCTGTCTTATGATAACACAAAGTCGTAGGTCATTAGACATCTTGTATGATAGTGCCAAAACACCCTTCCAAAGTTAGGTTCACCTCACCCTCTTCTATTCACCAAAATCAACAGTTAAATGATGTATAAAATACGTCACACTTATCTCAAATTCTTAATAAAATTATTTCCATACTATTTAGGGAGAACCTTAATAGCTATAGACCACCGTTCTATTCTCCTGTTACCCCCACTCGACCCAGCTACACTCTTATTACTTGAAAGGAATTGTGAAACAAAAGGGTGAGCACAACTAGCCCAGTAAAGAATATCATGAATAAAGATAATTAAATTATCAATAGCCTTCATCAGTAATAAATCAGATATTTAGAACATACGGTAGATGATAAAACTTTTCAACCATAATTGCAGCGAAACGAGCAATCCATTAGAAGAGTCAAATAGACCATAAGGTCTATTATCTTCTCCATGTTAAAATTCCACCAACAATGTTTTATCCCTGTAACATCAATCAACAGTTTCTGTCCACAATCACGTGTATAATCATAATTATAGTTCTAATTTCCTCTTCTCATCTAGGACGAAGATAATTTTCATTACCTGTCTTTACCTGAAACATCAAAGATCATTTTTTCGCTAAATTTGTTTGATTGAAAAGAAAAAGAGATTACACAATTTCGACAGGGGCGTACCCTAGAATCTATAGAACAAACCATTAGGAACAACCCCCTTAAAGACCTACTAAAGACCATCATCCAATCAAGAACATGGCGCATAACAAAGCACAATAAATAGAATAAATAACTATTAAGCCTAAACAGCAAACAGCACAACCAAGCGAATAAACTGGTCAAAACGGAGGCCAACAGAGACTCATCCAGCGCTGGGCCAAAGACTAGCAACAATTCATCTTTGCACTACATGCCAAAGATATTCAACAACAGGACATCTTTGCACTACGGGCCAAAGATATTCATCAACAATTCATCTTTGTACTACAGGCCAAAAATATTCAATAATAGGTCACCTTTGCATTACGGGCCAAAGATATTCAACAACATGTCATCTTTGCACTACGGGCCAAAGATATTAATATCTCAAAGAAATATATAATCATTTCGAATTTATATAAACAATAATTATAATCATGTTGATCAATTCACCTTTGCACTAAGCTAAAGATAATTGTTTATAAATTCAATAGTCATGATCATACCAATCAACAATTCATTTTTGCACTACTGGCCAAAGAGAACCCATTGTCACGATCATACCAATAATCTACCCATTTTTACACTCAAGTGAAAGAGACATTCCATCACCAGGGTTATAAAAATGTTATATATGATAATAAAAACAATATGATCAAAACATGGATTTAATTTTAAGAGAAATATTCATAAATCAACGATAATTTGGTCAGAAAAAGAAACCAATTTTATCATGAATAGTACCCCGTGAATAGTAACTCGTGAATAGTAACTCATAAATAGTAACTCGTGAATAGTACTCCGTATTCATATATAGTATTATATACGTAAATAATGTCATATACGTGAATAGTATCATATACATGAATAGTGTAGTATACGTGAATAGTGTCGTATACATGAATAGTAACCCACCAATACAAAAAGGTATAAATTTCACAATAAAATTCATACCAATATTTCAGCATAATGATATTGAAAGAAATAATATCATTTTACGAAGAAAATAGCATCCCTTACCATCCCTTACTATTCCCTACCATCCCTTACCTCAAAAGAACAGTATTTCTGATTGAAATATCGGATATGATGCTGAAGGAAACTTGCACTGAATAGCAACTCTCAAAGTATCTAAATACTCACAAAAATACGCTCGATAATATAAATAGAGAAAACTTATGTTTCTGGTGTCATTTTCAATTCTAACCTAGGCGTCTATTTATAGAAAAATGCTAGAATGCCAAAGCAGACTAAATTAATAAAATATTAATATTCTTATTAAAGCACGCCACTGACCAAATCAACCCTCTACTTTTGAAAAACTAATTCAGCACATTTTATCAACAAAGGACAAAAGTGGGTCCAACCTATAATTTTAATAAAAATATTTAATTTCTGAAACTTCAATAATTCATAATAAATAGCCCTTTTATCAGAAAAATATGAATTTTATGTCCATTCCATAGGAAATTAAATTCTCTATAACTTTGTAGCTTTAAGTTTTTCCAAATTCCAAACAAAAAATGCAAGAAATCTACATACGGATGATTTTTAACACCTCAGCATTAATTCCTTCATTTATATCCACACAAAATAAATATTTTCCTATTCATCATTTATGTCCACAGAAAATAATTATTTCCTTATCATATAAATCGATAATTAATTATTTATAAATAATATTACAAAATCACAATTATGACAACCAGGTCGTTCCCAGGAAAGAGGAGGCTTTTCGATAAGGATTTCTCCTTACTGGCGCGCAATTAGGTGACCAAACCTCTTTCCTAGACAGAACTTCTTTAGACATTGCCAATAATGCTATCTAATAATAATTAGCAAAAAAAAATGCTATCTAATAATATTATTCAAATAATATGAATTATTGATCTGATAATGAGAAATATTGTGCAATGATAATTATTGAAACAAAAATATCAACGCAACAATTATTGAATCAATAAAAAAAATATTGAACAGTAATTATTGTAACAATTATTGAGTAGTGCCTTCTTACGTAAGAATCAATAATTCAAAAATACTGTGCAATACCGTGTGCTACTGTGCAACCACGCGTATTACTTTACTTTATCCAGCGAGTATTCCAACAGTTTTAACGGTAACAACTACACATTATTTATAAAAAAAAACTCATACTTGTCGTTTTCTTCATCCGAAAGTTATTCTGTTATTTGGCCCACAAATAGCTGTGTCGTCGTACGAATATTCCCCGACAGCAAGAATATTCCACGACCAAACGAATATTCCTCAACAGCAATGATTATTTTATAACCACTTGCGTATTTTGTAAACTTTACATATATCACCCTTAACTTTAACTTTTTATCAATTTAACCATTTACTGAATAATAATTATAAAAAAAATTGAGTACTTTTATTTCATAAAATTCGGGGTCTTACAGTGGATGCTCTGAGAGTTAGCCTGTAATACCCGAAAATAATAATAATAATAATAATAATAATAATAATAATAATAATAATAATAATAATAATAATAATAATAATAATAATAAAATTACTTTGTTTAAACCATATTAATTGGACTGTCATTTATTTTGGGTCAAATAGTCATTTAATTTATATGGCCTAGTAAATATTAATAAATGATGGATAAATTAAAATTTGGGCCTTAAAAACTAATTTAGTTCAATTTATATGTGGGTAATAATAAATCCTATTAAAATAGGAAAGTAAATAAGATATATTAATAAATAAATAAATACTAAACCTAATCATATGAGCAAGCCTGATGCGAATTGAAAAAGAAAAAGAGAGAGAGAGAGAAGCTAACGGCTGCGCAGCAAAAAGAAGGAAGAGAATCTCAGATATTTTTTCTTTTGATCAAGTATGTTAGTAAATTAATAATACAATTGTAGTAGCTTTGCATTATGTTGAATACACTGAACTGATTTAGTTCTTCAAATGATTCAAGGTAAAACTCAGTCATTTGATAGGAATCACATGTTCGGTATTTTATTTTATTTATTTTTAAAAAAAAATTATTATCATATAAGTGTATGAATTGGAATTAGAGTAGCTTTTAATTAATCAATATGCATATCATATATCATAAGCAACGAATTTGGGCTATTTATCACTCTGCCAGTGCTAGGATTAGGAACATTGATATATATATATATATATATATAATAATTTAGTACTTAGGAAATTAACTGTAATGTGAAACTAATTAATTCTTCCGTTAAAATATATAAATTTTATTTAATAAATTTAACAGTATTATGTTGTTAATGGTTAGATTTGTAATAAAATCTTATTTTATTATTAGATCGGACGGAAAGAATTTAACGAACTATATTGGGATAATAATTTTGGGTATTACATTGCTTAATCCAGGTACGGATTCCGTACTCTTTCAGCAAGACTCTTTTGTTTTTAATTCGTTCGTTTCGTTATTCGTTTCGAAATTTAGTATTGTCTCTCATAATTATTCCTTGTCAATTTATTGTGATAAATTTATTCTGGCGTTGTATTAGAACTCACATTGTACTCTTTAGACTAGTGTGTCATGTCTAAATTTTATTTTTATATTTATAGTGATGTACATGTTAGTATATTTTAGAGACTTGTGTTGACGATTCGTTCGATTTAACATGTACATGTTAGAACCCCTTTGTGTTGATATTTTGTCGCATGTGTTGTGATATTATATTTTGTTAGAATACCGTAGGGTATACCTGAGCTATAACCACCTGTGGGGGTACCACAGACATGTCCTATTGGCACCTAGGCATGACACCTTCCGTAGCGGTGTGATAAGTCCACGGCGTCTCCGTTTTGTGCTCCGGTGGGAGTTGGCCATTTGGTGTTTTGTTGTGGGAGGCGTATGGGTCGACCCTAGTTTTCTATTCTGTTCTGTTCTGCGGATTGGTGATGTTTGTGCCAAATACACCTTCCGATTTGCACGCATCTGGATTGCGCAGTCCGATGTGTGACTTGCATGTGTGGCATTATTTGACTTGCCTGCGTGGCAAGGTATATTACTATTTATTTTGAGCTCGGTATGAAATAACACCCAGCCATTTGATTCGGCCTACCATTTTACTGTGATAGTTTTGTTCATTTCATTTCGGTTCGTTTTGTTCAATTCATTTAATTGAGTTAGTTATTTCGGTTCATTTCTTGTATTCTATATCCGTACTGGGCATTTGGCTCATGCTGTGTTTTTCTTCCGGCAGGTAATCAGGGGGACCAAGGGCAAGTGTGACGAGAGATTCCTTTAATCCAATAGTTTTGATATATTTTGTTAGGTTTCGATACATTGATTTATTTAAAGTTGTAATAATTATTTTAGATTGTGGATTGAGCCAGTGTGACATTTATTATGGTTTGTCTTATGATATTGAATTATTATGAGATTACTCTTTTGTGGTTTAGAGCCTTGTGATCTTCCTTAGTTCTGTTGTGTTTTGAGTAACCTCTCTTTCTATTTCGGAAAGGGGGTGTTACATAGCCGTACGGCTTATACATTCTTCTTCGTGATCAGAGTCTGCATTTTCTTTCATTGATCCAGCTTCACCTTCATTGCTGGATTTGTTCTTTAGGGACCTAGTTTTG
The DNA here is from genome assembly GCA_020205505.1 of Panax japonicus. Taxonomy (NCBI): domain Eukaryota; kingdom Viridiplantae; phylum Streptophyta; class Magnoliopsida; order Apiales; family Araliaceae; genus Panax; species Panax japonicus. Next base: position 57,733,810 of record CM035093.1, read on the forward strand.
AGTTTATCAGTTCCATTCTCTTCTTCTGACTCTACGTTCTCTTCTTTGTCAGATAGAATTTATTGGGAAGCTGGAGCTTGCTTGTTTACCACTTTAGCTTTCTTTCTGGATGGCCCTTGAAGTAATATGTTACTTCTCCTCTTTGTGGTCTCTGCAGTTGAGACCTTTTCATCTTCATCCTTGTCTTATGTGGAGAGACTTCTTAGTAAGGATTCAGTTTTCTTCACACCATTGGATTTCATCCTTGCTGGTGTGGTTGCTATTGGTACAGATTCACCAAATTCAGAGCTTTCCACCTCTTTCACCTTCATCTTCTTCGCAGAGTTCTTTCTGCTGCTCCCAGTTATTGTTAACATCCTATTTTCCTTTGGGTTTTTCTTCCAATTCACACCACATCATGTTTCTTCTCTCTAGATTTTTTCCTCTGCCTTCTCTCTATATTTTCAAAACTTCCCCCGCCTTTCTCCTCACCTAATTTTTCTGGCCTTCACCTAACTTTTCCGGTCTTCCCTCTTCTTCTCCCCTCTCTACTCCCGGTCTTCTCTTCTCTTCCTCTCCTCCCCTCTTCTCTATATTCGACCTGGTCTGCCTCTATGGTGAGTTATAATCATCTTTCAGCCGGTAACTCTGTTAGTAGTGAGTCTAAGGATACCTTTGGGGTTTATGGGGTCTCCAAACCGGCTTCGCCTAGCCACTCTTCGCTTCCTCCAACGTTAGACATAGAGGAAATGGGAGAATCTGATGCCCTCCTTATTCCTCTGGGTAACCAAGCTAGCTCTGAAAACTCAGTTTCTCTTGAGCTTGGCACGGAGGTTCAATTGGGCTCTGTTTTGGGTGAGAATGCTCGTGAGATATTCTCTGCTACTCAACATTTCTCTCATAAGGATCGTGAAGAGGCTATCTTTGAAAGAAGGAAAAACCTTCACCTTATGTCTTTCTTATCTGCCCATGGCATTTCTTCTTATGACGTGCAAACTTTCCTTTCCGAAGGAAAAACTGTTAGTTTTGATAATGCCCACAAGATGTTGGGGAATACTATCTCTCCGGTAGTTTGTGTGGGAGAAGACTCTGTTCCGGCAAATGTTTCTATTCTTTCTAAGAAGTCCATCATGGACAAGACTTTCCCTGCTATTGGGTCAGAGGGTCCCTCTCTTTTCAAAATTCCAGCTACTCCTTCTGCCACCCTTCTGGAGGAAGGTGAAATACCTGCTGCCTTGGTCAAGGAGCCTGCCAAATCTTGGAGCGATATAGTGGGCAAATCTCCTGGTAAATCCACATGTCTCCTCTCTTACCACCCTCCTTCATCGGCTGATAAGACCCTTACTGTCATCCCTCCTGATGAAGTACTTTCTAGAGGCAACAAGCTTTGGGCTTCTAGTCTTGTAGGATACTTTCTACAGTCCTCGTTACCAAACAAAGTTGTAGAATCTATAGCTATACGTTTATGGGGACATCTTGGGCTCTCTGAGGTTTTCTTACATAACAAAGGATATTACATATTCAAATTTGGCTCTATCTCTGATTGTGATAAGATCCTTGCCTCCGGTCCCTGGCATTTCGCTTCTAAAGGTATTGTCCTGCAAAAATGGAAAGAAGGTGTGGCATTCTCAAAGACCGAATGTGATGTGTTCCCTATATGGGTGAAGCTATCCAATATACCACTCTCCTACTGGTCCGATGAGGGCATAAGTTATATAGCCAGTGCTGTTGGGAAACCTCTATTCACTGATGAAATGACTGCGAAAAATGATTTCCTAAATTTTGCAAGGATATGCATAGAAGTCAAAGCCTCTTTTTCCTTTCCTTCTTCAATCCGTGTTGCTGTTAAAAATGATGACTCTTCGGCCAACATCTTTGTCCCAGTTGAGGTAGAATATCAGAGTAGACCTCCTTCTTGCCCTTCTTGCAATGTATTCAGGCACTCTCAATTTAAGTGCCCCAAAGCTCACTATATCTGGGTGCCGAAAGTCACCAATAAATCTACCTCTGGCCTTACCACATCTTCCACTCCTCTTCTTAATGTCACCACTTCAGGCATTCTGGCCTCGCCCCCCCTCCTCCTATAAATGATTGGGTAAATGTCTCACGAGGTGTCAAACAAGGATCGGGACATATTTCCCTTGAACCAGCTCTGAATATTTCCAATGCCTTCGCTCCAATAAACGATGCAGGTATCTCGGATGATGAATCTCCTATTGGTCCGAACCTTCTAGTCTCCAGACTCAGGGTTATTGATGAAAAGGAAGGGAAAGAGATCAAGAACAAACAAGACTCTAGTTTTGTCAACTTGCAGGCAGCGAAGAAAAGGAAAGGGAAAGGAAAGGCTGGTCATTCCCCTACTTCTTAGTTTCCTTAATGTTAGCATCCTATAATATTAGAGGTCTAAATAAAAAGCCTAAGCAGGCTTATGTTAAGCAAATAATAGCTGATAATAAAATTTCTATGTTGGGTCTCCTTGAAACACGGGTCAAACAACATAAAGCTCAAAGAATATCTAGGAATCTTTGCAACTCTTAGAATTGGGCCTTTAACTATGATTCTCACTCCAATGGTAGAATCTGGGTTGGATGGAATCCAAGTTTATGGCTTGTTGATATCCTTTTTGTGTCCTCTCAAGTCATACATTGTAAGGTCCAATCTGTTGATCTTAATAGCACCTCTTTCTTGATTTCTTTCATCTATGGGCTGAACTCCTATTTGGAACGGAGAGACTTATGGAATGATTTACTCTCATTGGCTTCCAATGCTAGCTGGTGTATGATGGGTGATTTTAATGTAATTAAGGACCTAACGGAAACTAATCAGGATAATGAAACTTGGGATATTGGGATGGAAGAATTCAAATCATGTATTACCTCTATTGGGGTGGATGATATCAGGGGAGTTGGTACCTTATTCACTTGGTGGAACATGCAAACTGCTCGGCCAGTTCAAAAAAAGTTGGATCGTGCAATGGGGAATTCAGATTGGTTTTCTATCTTCTGCATGTCACATGTCACCTATGGTCCTCGTGGTCTTTCGAATCATTCTTTGACTTTACTTCATACTGGAATCCATCTTAATCAACCTAGACCCCAGTTTCAATTCTTCAACCATATGCTTCTGATTGAAGGCTTCTGGGACTCGGTCAGCAACGTTTGGGCCTCATCCATATCGGGCAATCCGTTTCATGTTTTCACTGAGAAATTGAAACGTACTAGACTTGCTTTGGTATCTCTCAATATTCTCAATGGGAACCTTAGCACTCTTGTAAAGGTTGCAAAAGAGGACCTGCACGCAGTGCAGACTCTTCTAATTGACAATCCATTGGATCTAAACCTTCTAGCTCGTGAAAAATCCAGCCAACAGCAACTCTGGAAAGCCTTGGATAGAGAAGAAACTCTTCTTCAACAGAAATCAAGGGCCAACTGGTTAGCCTTGGGTGACCGAAACTCTAGCTTCTTTTCCAATATGATGAAAAATCGATGGAATGCAAATAAGATTTTGTCAATCACTGATAATGAAGGTAATATGATTCATGGTCAAAGGAACATTGAAGATGTGGCGGTGGATTATTTTTTCAAACTCTTCAACTCCTCTGAAGATCCCTATCATGGGTTTGATAATTATGCCATAACCCCTACTAAATTACTTAGTTCGGACAAAGCCTCTAAGCTAATTGCACCTATCACTGATCTGGAAATTCTGGGGACCCTCAAATCCATGAAACGGAACAAAAGCCCGGGTCCAGATGGTTTTAATGTCAACTTCTTCCTCAGCTGCTGGGACATTGTGGGGACAGATTTTTTAAAGGTTGTGCACTTCTTCCTTGCCAATAGTAGACTTTCTAAAGGCCTCAATTCCACGGCTCTTGCTCTTATTCCTAAGGGTTCCAACCCTACTTCAATGACTGACTTCCGACCCATCTCTTGCTGCAATACAATTTACAAATGCATTGCTAAAATTCTCTCTAACCGCTTGAAGGAGGTTCTTCCCTTTCTTGTTGATAAAGCTCAATCTGCTTTTGTTAAAGGAAGAAGCATTAGTGACAACATCCTTATGGTCCAAGAAATGTTCAAAGGCTACCATAGTTATTTTGGTTCTGCTCGGTGTGCTCTCAAGATTGATCTCACCAAAGCTTTTGACACGGTAAGATGAGAATTCCTTTTTGACACCTTAAGAGCTTTCAAATTTCCAGACTGCTATGTTGGTTGGATCATGGCCTGTGTCACCTCTGCCATGTTCTCAGTTAAGGTTAATGGTGCTCTAGCCGGTTTTTTCAGTAGTTCAAGAGGTCTCAGACAAGGGGACCCCTTATCTCCTTTCCTCTTTGTGATTGTCATGGAAATGCTCTCTCTAAAGCTCAATAATGCTACCTCTGATTCGGGCTTCCTTTACCATTGGAAAGCTAAAGTATGCAAGCTTACTCACTTATTTTTTGCGGATGACATCATGATCTTCTGTAAAGCTTGCTTGCAATCAATTTCTATCGTAAACTCATGCATTCTTTCCTTCTCTCTATACTCTGGTCTGATTCCCAACTCCCACAAAAGTCATTTTTTCCTCTCAAACTCGGCAAGCATAGATGTTAGTGATATTTCTCTCATCCTTGGGTTCCACTCTGGAACCTTACCTTCAAAATTTTTGGGTGTTCCTCTCCTGTCCAGGAAGCTGTCGCCGGCTGATTGCATCCCCTTAATCCAAAAGATCACATATCGGGCTTCTTCTTGGACATCAAAGGTGCTATCTTACTCGGGTAGACTTCAACTTATCAGATCCATTCTTTGTTCTATCCAAATATTCTGGAGCTCCCACTTTCTGCTACCAAAAGGGGTTCTCAAAGATATTCAATCAATCTTGACCCGATTTCTTTGGAAGGGAGCAACTCTTGACAAGTATGGTGCAAAGGTTGCATGGTCCACTATTTCACTCCCACTCGCTGTAGGTGGTCTTGGCATCAAAAATCTGGTGTAATGGAATTCTGCTCTTATCCTCCAACACTTGGTTCGCATTATTCAACCCCATTCCAACTCTATATGGGTGAATTGGATCAAAGCAACCTCATTAAAACATACATCCTTTTGGCAGGTTCGCAACACAGCAACATGTTCTTGGGTCTGAAAACAAGTTTTAAAGTTTCGCCCACTTGCTCTTCGACACCTTCACTATCATGTTGGTAATGGGCAGGATACAAGCCTATGGTTCGACCCTTGGTTAAATGACACAGCTATTAATCCTCCCCAATGTTTTATGTCTTCCTCTGGGATACAACGATCTGCAACTGTTAGCCACCTTATCAGTAACAACAGATGGGTCGTGCCCCAAGGCAATTACCATGATATGATCATCCTGAGGAGAAAACTAGCTCTCCTTCCCCCTCCTTCTCAGCAAATGGATAAGATTCTTTGGGACTCTTGGGATACAAAGAATATAAAAGCCAACCAGTTATGGGACTCTATCCGCACGAGGCAGCAATCGGTTTCTTGGTGCTCCATTGTCTGGAATAAATGCCATGTTCCAAGGTACTCTTTTATTTTGTGGCTTGGCATTCTTAAAAAGCTCCCCACCAATGACAGAACTGTCAGATTCTCTAACAGATCCTGGAACTGTCCACTATGCAACCTTCATCTGGAGACCTTTGATCATATGTTCTTTAACTGTGCATTCTCCAAATCGGTTCTTCTGAATGCTATAAGCCTTGGAAATTGGACCGCTTTTCCCAGTTCGTGGGATGACATTATGGAGTTTCTCACTTCTTATCAAGGTTCTAAACTGTCACGTAATATCCTTAGTTTGACGGTGACAGTCTGTTTTTATAAAATTTGGGAAGCAAGGAACAAAAAGCTTCATGATGATCAACTCCCTCCACTCTCCAGGATCACACAGGATGTTATCCACATTATTAAGTCTAGGTTTTCCACTTGCAAATCATTTATCAAAGCCACAAATAACCAATATTTTTGTAATTGGCTATTAACTAGTTAGAGAAGTTTGGGCGTTCTTTCTTTTGTGGCTTCTGGCAAATATCGGCAAGATCCTTTGAGTGGGACGGCGCTGGGCGAGCCATGTTATAGCTTCGGATGAAGTCTTCCGAGCGAGGTCTATGAGGTGGGCTTCGGGCGAGAGGGCTTCGGGCTTCGGGTGAGGTCCACTGATCGAGGTCCTACAGGCTTTGGGCTTCGGGTCTCGAGCTTCTGGCTTCGGGCTTGAGGCAGAACCCAAGTTTTCAGGCGAGGTGGAAAAGGAAATGTAGTTTCGGATTCGAAAGAGGTAGTGGTACTGGTCTTCGCCTTCGGGCAAGCGGCGGTACGAGGTCCTTGTAATTCTCTTATCAAAGATAGAAATATTTCATGATTCTGTAATAGGCCTATTACTAGCTAGTTTGGTTTCTGGTATAGCTCCTTGTATAATTTCCTCATCTTGGGCTTGTCTATAGATGATGTAGCTATACTGTGGGTATGCCCCTTGTCTATGTAATTTGGTTCTTTTCTATACAAACAAAATTTAGCAAAAAAAAAAGACATTACTTTGTGAACATTCAGAGGCTCTCCTTCATCATCCTTGATCTTGCCTCCCATTTTCTTCTTTAGCATAATGCTTAATAGTCTTCCATGGAAAACCTTTGTGAGGGGTTTATCTGTAGACTTCTTCTTCTCATCCTTTTCCACCCGTTTGGAGATTTGATCGAACAAGATTGCTCCAAAGTTTATTTTCTTCTTCAAAACTAGTTGCAGACATAATCTTCAGTTGTTGATCAAGCACAGTGTCATGTGCAGTGTTCTTGTATAGTATACATTTTCCCACTATCTCAGCAAGGAACTCGAATTCTTCTGGAAACTCCTTTTTCTTCATGTCCTTCAGGAAAGGGTTTCTTTGGTACCCTATAATTTTCTTCACTTGTTCAGTGTCGATCTCATCAAGGCTTTTTAGTCCTCGATCAGGAAAGCTTAAGCAGTGATTGATATCAGATGTTTTCAGCTTTAGAGACTATCCTTTGACCTTGGTAGAAAGGGTTCCATTATTTATGGATGCGTTTGAGTAAAACTCCTTAACCAGTTCAGTATATACTCGAGTGCTTGCCTCAAGACATTCTGAGAATCTAGCTATCTTTACAAGTTCAAGAATGTCTCTGAACTTCTTTTCAGATTTCTCAAACGACTTGGTTCCTAGCTGAATGCCAGTGATTACTTACCAATCTGCCATTTGAAGTGTTCAAAAAATATGGGTATTCAATTTAGAGAGTCTTTTGAGAGATCGATGAATGTGATTTGGGCAATGCTCTGGAGGGTTAACGGATTCTGGCTTAGAAAAGGATTCTAGGGTTTAAAACTAGGAATGAGATAGGTTCGATAATTTTTTATTACTATTTACAGATTTTAAATTTGTCTTTATGCAGTCCCTTCTGACTCTGCATATGTGTTAACTTGCCATTGGTTGCACGATGCCCAGTAATGAGCTGTAACTCCCCATAACCTTTTTAGTTTTATATTCCTTTTAAGAGAATAAGCAATACTGACATTGATTGACCGTTGACCTTTTTGGTTCGTAGAGTATCCTGGTGAGGTAGCTATGGACTCTAGGATTTCTTTTGTTGACTCAACGATCTTCTTCCGAGAGATGCTGCAGTGGATGGTTTTGACACTAATCCTCATCTTGAAACTGTATAGCTTGATCACTGATGTACCCCAAGCCAGTTTGGGCACTTAAGTTCTGAGGTGCGTTTGCATGATGTCTTTCCAAATTGTGTTCATATTTATCTCCATATGATCTGAGTAGTTGAGCAAGTATCCAATTCTTCCAAGCTCCTTATGAGTTAGGGTATCCTCTGGTAAGACTGGGATCATCGAGTCTGCTTCTACGATCGCTGAGGTTGCTCCACGATCGTTGAGTTCTCTTCAATCTCTACTCTACGATCGTTGACTGTCTTGGTCCTTGAGATGAACTTTACTAAGCATTCCTTCTGGGTTAAGGTAGATCAGGAAAGGCCAACCTTTTAGAGTGAACTAAGGGTTAGGTTTGTCCCTGAGGCACTTTCTAAATGAAAAACTTTTAGAAGTGTTTTGAACTGCTATCTCATTTAACCTTTTCTGCTGAGGAGATCCTCTACCACCTTTAGACATTTGCATTGGTTGTAATCGTGGTTTCCTTCTGCTCTTACACTACGATTAGATGTTTGATCGTAGGCTCTCCACGATTTTGAGTTAGGTGGTTGACTGGTTATCAGTAATACGTTTTGAGACGTTCTTACTGACTAAGGATCTTCATTTGGTTCGTCAGCCACAAAGTTTTGGGACTCTGCAACTGGTACATTACTTCATGGTATATCTCCAATATTTTAAAGCTGATGTTCTATTAGCAAATCATTGCTCCCCCATAGTTGATACTATCTTTTTAGAGAGACATAAGTTCTTCTTCTTCATGTGTAGTAGAAGGCAGCCATGCATATCTTATTCTGGCTGAAGTCATCAAATCTTCTTGTGTCGTAGAAATGAATATCTTCATGTTTGATCATTCTACGATCCTTTGACAGCACTACAAACGTAGTCTTCCTTGACAACTTGTACTTAGAGTTCTGCTCCCGTAATGAGTTCCTCATGTTTGATGCTCGATGATCCTCTGAGCTGAGCTTTCTTGAGGATTCTTTTCTTATAATATGCTTTGCATGATTGAGCTTATAAGACCATTTCCATCTTTGGTTGAGTGACCTGCTTCCATATAAGGATCAGCAGCCATGTGAGCTTCATTTAGATTAGCTCAGCAGGTCTTCAAGGATAGACTTTGACATATAGAAATTTTATCAGAATCATTTCTGAACAGTCTTAAGCCTTCTGCTGGTTGAATCTTTCTTGACTGAAGTCCTCTACTTCAGCATTCCTTAGTGTGGCCAGATAGACCAGGCACCTGCAGGTTAGATACATTTCTATTTTTGGTACCCATAATTAAATGGGTCCTGCTAGGTTAGTTTTTTAAAACATTGTTCCTCATATAATTGAATAGTCATCACATTGATCACCAGCAATCATATTCATGCATGTAACTAATTTAGATAATGTATTTTAAGATGCATAATGGTGAGTGTGTGTAAGATTTGCCTTTTTAATAAAACACTCTTTTTCTTTGATGGTTTCATCATTTGCTTGGTTATGTTCATAGAGTTTAAATGTTCACAAAGTGAGAATCAATTCTATAACTTATTTGTATCTGTTTGATCCATGGAGGTGATCAGTTTCTACAAATCTTTAAGATACTCTTGTAGAACTGATCATACTCTGTGTGTAATCAAACACTTAGAACATGGGTTTGTACATACATACTAACCCATCAGCAAATATTACTCCATATAAGATTAATTTGACCTTTGATTTTATTATGACCCATTTCAAATTTCTTTCAAGATGTCATCTTCAACCTAAAACTCAGATGGAGAGAATGTTTGTAAGAATTTGAGTTTCCAACCTCAGTATACTTTCTCTCTTTACCTTTTTTTTTGGTAGAGTATGATTTCTTGACAGGATACTGTTATAGTGCATAAGGAGGTGCAACATGATGTACACATTTATATTAGTGAGGAACCATACCTTTTTACTGACAGTTTCTTAACAGTCATTTAGCTTAGATATACTGAGGATAGGCATCAATGTGCATAGTTTCACATTTGCTCCTGACAGCTTGTTGCTCCAGTTGACTTTCAATCAATCAGTCATGGTCTTGAAGATGTAAACTGAGAGAATCTCATCATCTTTAGTTCTTTGACATCCTTGAGTTCACAAAGTTTACATCCAGCTGCTGGTTGGCCAGATACATATTTGAGAAGTTCTTCTTTCTTCTCTGAGAAAGCATTTCTTAGCGTATGGCCTTTTCATCTTTTCAGACTAGTGGATGTTTGACTCTTTTCTGTTGATGTCTCTTGAGCTTCCTAGCCTGGTCTTCAGACTCCAAGATTGACCATGGTCAAAGATTGTTCTTGTTGATATGGCAATCAAGAACATGGACCACTCCGAGTAGCTTCAGATGTATATACACATTTACCTGTTCATAATATTTCCAACGTGTGAGCTCATCTACATATAACAAGTGACTTACTACTAAACTAAGTTTGGAACAATGTTTGTGCCTAGGATCAGACTCAAAGCAATTAGCTTTTGAATATAGTATGAGAACCTGCTCTGATACCAATTGTTAGTTTCCAGTAGGCACACAATAAATCTAGAAGGGGGGGTTGAATAGATCCTTTTTATTTTCAAATACTTTTCACTTTTATTTTGTATTACTAATGAATTAGCATATGACAAACATAAGAATCTTTTCAAGCATAGTGAAATAAGTAAAAGATCCCCTTCATTGATATATTCATAATTATACATACATTGTTCTTAGAGTTAGTTAAGTGGTAAGCAGTTAATACATTCATAGCAGCTATAGTTGTTAAAAACATAATGTAAATGACAGAATGTAAAAGACGCAAGGGATTTTAAGTGGTTTAGAGACTCAAGCTCCTAATCCACTCTTCTGCTTTCAACTAGCAAGATTTCCACTAAGGAAGGGCAGCACCATGAATCACTAAGATTCCTTTAAGGACAGCAGCCTTGGAACTTCAGTTCACTAAGAACTCTTCAAGGCCAGCAGCCATGGAACTCCTCTAGTTCCCTAGGAACTCTTCAAGCCCAACATGTTTGGAACTTCATTTAGTCCCTCCGAATAAGGACCCCTCAAGCCCTGACTTCTTGTTGTTGTAGTTGTTGTTGTTGCTGGTGCTGAGCTGCTAAGATGTCTTTAAGCTTGAATATCTTATGTACTTAGCAGCTTGGTGTAGTCCTCTTCGCATTCTTCTTGGAGTCTGGACTACATCTTCTTTAGTGCAGCTGATCTTTACTCTTTTCTACTCATCTTCATTTGATGTCAGTTGTGCACCATCACCATTTGGATTTGCTAAGTCTTTGAGCTTTTGGTAGATTTCGTCTGTCACTTGGCAATCCCTGAACCCTTCTTGAATGCTTTACAGACATGATTCTGCATCTGTTCTTTTTCAGCCTTTGGTTCATAATGATCTGTAGACTGGCTTTCTTGATCTTCTTTGTACTCTGCCACGTTTCTGAATGCTATCTTCTTGTCTTTCTCGGCTCTCAGCTTAACTGCAATCTTCAGTGGCATTCTCATCTTTGTTGAGTGAAGCTCTAGTCTGTTTAAGTCATTCTTCAAAGCTGTTTCACTTCCACCTGTGTAGTCTCACTGTCACTAAGACTTGTTCTATTAATCTCTGGTGGAACTCGTAGAGTCAACAATAGCATTCCAACAACTTAATGATTCTATAACTTAGCAATCATCATAAAACTTGATCTTTGAAGCTTTGTTAATTTATACTCGTTCCCAATCTTCCCGTTGGAAAGTAGCCGTTAGAAGCTTTTTGAATTGCTTCGCAGATCTCGAGTTATTTTGTGTAGACTGCATATGTGACATGACATCCCCTTTTCTGACTTTCTGACACTGCAGTCTACTATTTTACCTACCCTGTCAGAGATGTCACTTTGATGTCTCGGCCATGTAGTCAACTTTCTTTCCTCCTTCTGATTTCTCGATCAGAGGTTATCCTTTTGCATCGATGCTCTTCAATAAGCTCTGTTAGACCATCAATCTTCAGATTGAACCCTTGTCAATGCTTCAACCTTCAGACGACCGAACTCTACGATTTTGATGCATATCTTCTTAGACTTGATCGTAGTGTCTAGTTGACAGGTAGAGACAACACTATGGTCTTGAAGAGTGTTGATTGGATCTTTAATGTAGAACATTTCTTCCTTCTTTTGAGCAGTGCTTCAATACTTCTGTTTCTTTGACTGCTCTCAGATACTGATGGCTTGTCTCTTTGTTCTGGCCCCTTCTGAACAGCAAGACACTTCAGATTTGTGGCGTCTCCAACTCGCTTTCTCCTTGTGATCTCCCATTCACTTATCATCAATGGACTGACCCAATGGTTAATCACTTTAGCCTTGTTCTTCAGAGGTTGACCAGTATCTTTGTGTACACTCCATCAGTTTCTTCTTTGTTTGGTAGACACTACAATCCTGGTTGTTTTCAAGATCGTCGTCTTCTATTTTCTTGACAGCTACTGTACTTGCTGACTTTCCTTAGTCAGTTACTGAAGTCTTATTCTGATCAACTTGTGGAAGACTTCATCTCGAATGGCTTCACAACTCAATCTAGATGTTGATTGAGTTGGTACTTAGAACTTCTGTTAGCTTACATGTCATTCGTTGAGTGCTCTCTGGTTTCCTTTAGGTGGGATGTATCTTTGCAGTACCAATAAGAGGCTTCGTTCCTTTGGATATTCTAGGAGTGCTCAATTATTGAGAATCGTGTTTGCTCTACGATTCTGTCTTGGCGTTATGAGCACATCTGTTGAAGTCTCAGTTCTACACTCTGCGATTCAGCTTCGGCTGTGTAGACACTACGACTCCGAGATCAGATCTTGACACTTCATTTATGTCGTTGTGCTTGTTTTCTTTATCTGATCTTACTCGACTTCGATCTCTGCCTCTGATACGATCAGTTAACTCTACGACTCTGAGTGTGGTCTACAATTCTTGACTTGGCTTTGACATCAGCAGACTCTACGACTCAGAGTGTATTCTACGATTCTTGACTTGGCTTTGGCAGATGCTCGGTCGGCTCGTAGGCAGGCAGTCTCTACGATTCTAAACATGACTTCCTCAGTAGACTGCGGCTCTGAGGAAGTTCTCCTCGGCATACTATGATCCTTCCTCGTCTCTCCTGGAAGTCGACGAACTTCGAGATCTACTATCTTGCAGATTACGATTCTGCCTTGATAGCTTTCGAGTTTTCCTTGACTCTCTAGGTAGACTACGATTTCTGGTGCAGTGCTCGACGATCAGACAAGCCTATCTATTACATTGTAAGATCAACCTAACAGGCTTGATCTTTTTATATTTATAGTCCTTGTACATCATTTCTTTTTAAGGATTTTACAAAGCTATTTTTCTTATGTAGGATCAACCTAACACATTTGATCAATTCATTCTAAGTCCTTGTACATATGTTCCTATTATCTATCAAAGGATTTTATAGCTTTTCTTGATGCAAGCTTAACTTGCATAATCATTCATATATATCATAATCAAATCATATATCAATAGGAATATCATTCACATGCTTATTCCTAACATAAAGTAAGCAAGTTGTTATAAAATATTCGTTGGTCGGGGAATATTCGTTTTATCAGGGAATATTCGTACGACGACACAATCATTAGTGGAACCCACAACGAAATTACTGTCAGAATGAGGAAAAGACAGAAATAACTTTTATAAAAATAACGGCAAAGGTTTTACCGTTAACTATTGAAATGTCTGGTGATAAAAGTACAGTAATACGCGTGGTTGCATAGTGGAACACGGTATTGTACATTATCTTTGATTATTGAAGTTTACGTGAGAAATCACTCAATTTTATTTAATTATTATCACAGTAATTGCTGCATAGTATCTCACATTATTCATTCAATTATTATCACAATATTTTATATTATTAAATCAATAATTGAGACGACAAAGTTATTCATATTATTATTTGCATTATTGACGATGTCTAAAAAGTTCTGTCGAGGAAAAGGGTTTAGTCACCTAATTACGCGTCAATAAGGAGAAATCCTTATCGAAAACCCCCCTCTTTCCTAGGAATGTTTTGGTTGTTAATATTGTGAGTTATAATATTAATGATGAATGTTATTAAAAATGTGTTTTATGAAGCCAAGTTAATTGAGATAAATAGAGGGGTTTTATTGAAGTATTTGCTGTAAATTTTACTTATTACATGGACCCCCACTTATTCATTTTTTAAAATAGTCGGTGGAAAGTTATCTCAGTTTTTGTTTTATAGTAATAAAACAGAAAACTTTATATATAAAACTAAAATATTTTTTATAAATAGAATATATTATATTTTATTATATTGCATAGTGTTTTTACTCTGCAGCATAGTACTGCATAGTGTCTGCATAGTGTTTGCATAGTGCTTCATAGTAAAATCAATAAATTCGTCAGAAATCTGTGAAAAAGTTACAGTGGAGTCCGTGATTTTTCTTTACTGTGCGTCCAAATAGTATCCTGACATTCTCCTATAAATAGAATGTTTAATTTAGAATTGATATCACACCAGAATCAGAGAATTCTTCTTTTATAATATTGAGCGTATTTCTTTAGAGTTTAAGGAAGCTTTGAGTGTAGAAAAGAGTGCAAGTTTTCTTCAAAAATATCCCCGCCCTACCAGTCAGAAAATAAGGGATATTATCTTTGTTCAATATTCGTATGAAATAATATTTTCTTCCATACTCTGTAGTATGTAAGTAATATTATTTCGTTTTAGTTTCCGAAATCTACACTCATTTTGTTAAATATTGCTTCTATACTCCTTGAAATTTGCGCTTCATCTCGTATCTTTTCACGAAAATATTATTTTGAACATTCTTGATAATTTTTAATCTTTTCATGTCGGGGTACTATTCACTAGGGTACTATTCATGATAAAAATTGATTTCTTTTATGTCGAAATCATTTTTGATACAATATTATTCTTGAATTTTTCTCCACAAAGCAGTATCATGTTGACAATTTGGATATTATTGAATTCTGGATAAATTGAATTATAAATCTTTAAAATTTATCAGTGCTCTCATTTAATTGAATTCTTATATTATTGTCATCATTATCATGCTTATATTGTGATGAAAGTCATCTTTGGCCTGTAGTGTAAGACCCCAACTTTTATGAATAAAAATTAATTTCTCTCGAAATATATTTTTGAATATTATGGCGTGGATATAATATAATGTTATAGTTGTGGGTAATATTTATAAATTTTGCAAAGTAAGCAAGTGGTTATATAATATTTGTTTGGTCGGAGAATATTCGTTTTAACAGAGAATATTCGTACGACGGCACAATCATTAATGGACCCCACAACGAAAGTATTGTCGTAGTTAGAAAACGACATAATTATCTTTTTATAAAAATAACGGCGGAAGTTTTACCGTTAAACTATTGAACTACCCGGTATAAAAGTACATTAATATGTGTGGTTCATAGTGGCACACGGTATTGATTATTGATGCTTACGTGAGAAGTCACTCAGTTATATTCAATTATTGATACAGTAATTCCTGAATTATATCTCTCATATTATTGATTCAATTATTGTCATAGTAGCATCTGCATAATATGTTATATTATTAAATCAATAATTGAGACGACAAAGTTATTCATATTATTAAATTGCAATATTTACAATGTCTAGAAGTTCTATCAAGGAGAGGTTTGGTCATCTAATTGCGTACCAATAAGAAGAAATCCTTATCAAAAAGCCCCATCTTTCCTGGGAACGACTTGGTTGTTAAATATTGTGAGTTATAATATTAATGCTGAATAAGTTCGTGTTGATTAAAGATGAAATTGATGGTTTCATTGTGTTGGAATTATTAGTGTTAGTGGAAATTGACATTTATTTTGATATTAATTGATGTCTGGAAGTTTTACTGATCAGTCGGGTAATTAATCGGATAAATGAGCAATTAATTGCTATTAATTCACATGATTATAACTATTTGTTCACATGTACATACTATTAGGGGAGTTGGTGCAAGATTGATAATACTTGCATGACTAAGTTAAAAATGGAGGTATAGATAGAGGTACATACTGTAATTCGTATTTTTACATGATTATAACTAATGATTCACATGATTGAACTATTGATTGACATTAGTTTACTATTAGAGGAGGTGGTGCAAGTTTGATAATACTTGTAGGACTAAATTAAAAATGAAAAAAAGAGGAAGGTATTATACTGTAATATTTTGAGCCCCAAAACGTGCAATTATCGAAACTATATTTTTCTATAAATAGAAGTTCATTCTTCCTTCATTTCTCACCAATTCACTAAAGCAATAGAGCAATTATTATAGAGAGAAATTATAAAGAGAAAGAAGAAGAGAAGTCTGCTACCTCACTATTCCAGTATCCAGTTTTTTTCTAAGGTAAGGGGTATTATTCTTTCGTATTCATGAAGAGAGTTATTTTCTTTCAATACTCATAAGAGTTATTATTCCATCTTTATTATTATGTTGGAATAACCTGTCTATGCGAAGTACCGCAAACATGGTGAAATTCTTCTGTTATTCCTTTCTTTATTATTATGTTAGAATAACCTGTCTGTGCGGTCTATCGCATGCCTGATGAATTCTGTTGTTATTTCATTCTTTATTATTCTGTTGGAACATCCTGTCTGTGCGAATTACGCATGACCTGGTTCCATTCTTTATTATTCTGTTGGAATATCCTATCTGTACGGATTACGTATGACCTGGTTTCATTATTTATTATTCTGTTGGGAATAACCTGTATGTGCGGTCTATCGCATGCCTGGTGAATTCTTCTGTTATTCCATTCTTTATTATTCTGTTGGAATAACTGTCTATGTGGATTACCGCATGTATGGTGAATGATCCTTCGTATTCATTCCTTATTAAATTGTGGAAATGATCTGTCTACGTGGATTACCGCATGGCAGATGAAAATCCATTTGCAGTTTCATATATTCTATTATACTCAGTTGGTTAAAGTTTTGACTTCTATACTCCATGAAATTAGTAGAATATCCTGGATATTTGCGCTTCATCCAGTATCTTTTCATGGAAATATTCCTCTGAGCATTCTTGAATTTTACTCCACAAAGCAGTATCATGTTGACAATTTGGACGTAATTGATTTCAGGATAAATTAACTTATAAATCTTTAAAATTTATTCTTGAACTTGTTTTATTGAATTATTATGTCATTGTCATCATCCTTATGCTTATATTGTGATGAAAGTCATCTTTGGCTTACGTGCATAGATGGACTTGGTATGATTATGACCAGGGATCATTTGGTATAATCATGACCTGTAATATAATAAATGATGTGGTAAAAGTCCTCAGTGGCCTGTAGTGCATTGATGGACAGTTTTTGGTATGATTATGACCAGGGATTATTCGGTATAGTCATGACCATTGATGATTTAATGAATATCCTTGGCCCGTAGTGCAGGGATGACTCGATGATGTGGTTTATTTATTAAGTTGAGTCTCAGTGATAAAAATTGATGAAAACATTTTAAATTATAGAAGATAGTAAATATCATGCTCTACTTGACTCTTCTAATGGATTGCTTATTCCGCTGCAGTTAAACTTGATGTCTATTGTATTTTATCAGTTTAACATTGTTGAAGACTAATGGTAATTTATTCTGGATTATCTTAGTCATAATATTTCTTACTGGGCTAGTTGAGCTCACCCTTTTGCTTTCATTGTTCTCTTTAGGAAATGAGAATGTAGTCGGGACTAATCGGGGAACGGAGTGATGGTCCAAGATAGTGTATTAGTAGTAATCACTATTCTATAAAATAGTGTGACAATATATGTAATGAGGGCTCTATTTGAGAGTGAATATTGTCTAGAAGGCAATATTCATGTTTAAACTCTCAGCTATGTTTTGTCGTATATTACACGACAGTTGTATAATTAAGTTTGTATTTGTATTCTGTACCATGTATTTGGCGACTCAAGACGGGTGATGTATACCTATTATTGGGGCGTCACATGTAGTGCATAGATGGACTGTTGATTAGTATGATTATGACTATATATCGGTATAATCATGACCTGTAATCTTACAAATGATGTGGTAAAAGTCATCATTGGCCCGCAGTGCATTGATGGACAGTTGTTGGCATGATCATGAACATTGGTGATAATAAATAATATCATTGACCCGTAGTGCATGGAAAATTCGTGGATGTGATACTAACGAATACTTTTGGCCCGTAGTACATGGATAATTCAATGATGTGGATTATTGAGTTGTGTTACAGCGATAACATATTGATGATGAACTTTTAAATCATAGAAGATAGTAACTATCATGCTCTACTTGACTATTCTAATGGATTGCTTATTCCGCTGCAGTTAAACTTGTTATTTCTTGTATTTTATCAATTTAACACTGTTGAAGGCCAACGATAATTTATTCTGCATTATTTTAGTCATAATATTTCTTACTAGGCTAGTTGAGCTCACCCTTTGCTTTCATTGTGCTTTTGAGGAAATGAGAACGTAGCTGAGACTAGTCGAAGAATGGAGTGACGGTCCGAGATGGTGGTTGTAGTAGTCCTTACTATTTTATAAAATAATATGATAATAATTGTAATGAGGACTCCATTTGAGTTTGGATATTGTCTACAATACAATATTCGTGTTAAAAACTCTCATCTATGTTTTTGTCGTATTGTATAAGGAAGTTTGTATTTAAATTTTGTACCATGTATTTGGCGACTCAGAATAGGTTGTGTATACCTATTTTGGAGGCGTCACAATCCGGCTATAAGATTTTATTTTTTTGGTTCAACCTTTGACATTTTTATATTATGTTAACATTTATTATTTATCAATTCAAATCAAAAAGTGAAATTAGTATCGTAGTTTTATAAGAAAACAAGAATTAGCACTATAGTTTTATAAGGAAACAATCAAAATAAGATCACCTTACATAATATGAATTTATTATTTTTATTAATATATATATATATATATATATATATATATAATACAAGCTTATTTAAAAATTAAAATTAGTATGGTTGTTTTATAAAGAAGTAGGAATTAGTAGTATAGTTATATAAGGAAACAATTAAAATGTGATCATCTTAGTTAATAGTAATTGATTTATTTTATTCAAATATATGTACAATAATACAAGTTTAAAAAAATATTATCATAAAAATCAACTAGCTAACTTAAATTTGTTATTATTATTATTTAGATGATATAATTGTTATTGTTATTAAAATAAAAATATAATATACCAATCGACCATGTGATTTAATTATTAAATAAAAAATAAAAGTTATTTACTCTATCCAATAAGAATTTATAAAATAGTATTATAGTTATATAAGGAAACAATCAAAATAAGATTATCTTACTTAATATTAATTGGTTTCTTTTATTCAAATATATATACAATAATATAAGTTTAAGTAAAATTATATTTCCATTTAGATAAAATAGTTTGAGTGGAAAAGTTGTATAAAAAAAATCATCTACCTAAGTTAAATTTGTTATTATTATTAAAATATAAATATAATAATAATTTTGATTGTTTAATATATCATAACTTTATAATAAAATCTCGTTCACGGTACGTATATGCTGCTTAACATAATAGTAGTACATTTAGAGTTCTTATAATTAAAAGCAAGCTTATATATGGGTTTGCGCTACCAAAAACTTAGGAATTGTAATTTGTGTTTGTGAGTTTTATTTTGAGGAAATGAGAGGGATTACACTTTTTCTTCTTTCGATTTTTTGGAAAATATTTTTTTTATTTCCCGTTCATTATTTTTTTCTCCAAGATAAAACTCAAAAACAGGAGTTACGTATTCTACGAGTAATAAACAAAGACATGAGAGTGTTGCCAATCTTAAATAAAATAGCTAATAGGTGATTTCAGGTTTTTGTTTTCTTCTAATATTGACATTTTAAATAATTATAGTGCTAATGATAAAAATGTCCCCTGAAGTTAGACCGAAAAATAATTTGTTCATCAAAGTTTGAAAATCGTCAATTAATACATCTAAGTATTTTAAAACAACAATTGTATTCCCTTTTGACCAATCCGACCAAATTTCTCGATGTGGGTCCTACATTTATATGATAAGAGTATATATGTGAAAATATCAAAATTATATGTAAAAATATCATTTCCCTGTATAAAATCATGGACTTCATAAAGAATAAAAAAATAATAGCGAAAGAGAACAACAAAATTTATGATAAATTTAACATTTCAATAAAGAGATTACATATCGATATGGCTTATCTTTGCTCAAATTTAAATAATCAAGGTAAATTAAGGATTTTTAAAATTTTATTAGAATATGAAACATATATATAAGAAATATATATACATAGCTG
Source organism: Panax japonicus (assembly GCA_020205505.1). Lineage (NCBI taxonomy): Eukaryota > Viridiplantae > Streptophyta > Magnoliopsida > Apiales > Araliaceae > Panax > Panax japonicus. Next base: position 57,753,810 of record CM035093.1, read on the forward strand.
TGTAGTACACGATTTATACAGTGGCGAAGTCAGAAAATTTTATTAGTGGGGTCGAAATTATTATTGAATTACAAAAACTTTGGCGGGGGTTCGGGGGCAGTGCCCCGAGCCAATTTGTTTTAATATTTTATACTTTCGAGTATATATGTATATATATATATATATAATGAATAATCATATATGGTATATATACACTATATTGACTCATAATAGACTTTTTTTAATCACAACTGTTCATAAGTAATTAATTTATTATTTATTTTTAAAAATAATATAAATTAGATTATTATTTAGTTTAAAATATTATAGAGAGATACATATATTGAGAGGATATGAGTCATATGTGATTAAAATTTGATTGACAAAGTTATAAATGTTCAATTTGACCCCATATAATAGAAAATTTATATAATTTTAGTGGGGTCAATTTATATATAATACTTTAATTTTTTAAAATTTACCTTACATAAAAAGTAATTTTTTTTCAGTGGGTTCGATTGACCCCACAAAGGTCTATATGGCTTCGCCACTGGTCATCTATGTTGACGGTTGAACCGTCGCCATAGATATTCTAGTCTATGGCGAAGATTCATCCGTTGCTTTAGCCTAAAAAACCATAGACATAGCACGACTGTGTACTACACACAACTGTGTATATACATATAACCCTATATATATATATATATATATGATCCGATTATCATTAAGTTAACTTCATGGTAAGTTAATCAATAGACCAATACAATACTGACACGCAGAGAAAAATCATCTCCCGGCCTGCGTGTGATGGTATAGAAATCAAATACAAACTTTATTTATACAATTTTTTACTGTCGTGTAAAATACGACAAAACGTAAACTATGAGTTTTAATACGAATATTGTCTTGTAGACAATATCCAAACTCAAATGAAGTCCTCATTACAATTATTATCACACTATTTTATAACATAGTGAGGACTACTATAGCCACCATCTTGGACCATCACTTCATTCCCCGACTAGTCCCAGCTATATTCTTATTTCCTGAAGAGAACAATGAAAGAAAAGGGTGAGCTCAACTAGCCCAGTAAAGAATATTTTGACTAAGATAATATAGAACAAATTGTCCTTAGACCTCAACTAGTGACGGAACCAGAACATTTTTAGAAGGGGTCAAAATAAATCAGTAAAAAAATTATTTATTGATGCTTGGAGTGCTTTTTTCAAATCATTTTACCCAATAATATTATTGCACAACATCCTATTCCAACCATTGTCAACCTTTGAGTTGTGAGTCTAATAACTTTAAATATAATATATATATATATATATATATATATATATATATATATATATATATATATATATATATATATTCACTCGAACTATAGAACTATTAATCAAACTTTCAATTTTTTAGTCAACTGATTAGTTACTTTTATAGATAACTTACAAATTATAATATTATATATTCAAAACTTTATATTGTGGTTTTGGTAATCTTTTTTGGAGACAGCTGAGAGGAGTCACTCAAAGCAAGAAAATAAATTAAGTTATTCTCATTTACAAAAAATTAATACTAAGGTATGATTAAGCCAGTAAAACAAATGTGTGCAATATTAAATAATTAATCATCAAACTTATTTAATATTATTTTATCTTATAGTAATATTGTTAATTTATTATAGCTGGAAGGACATAAGGAAGTAAATAAATTAATATCTTCTCATAACAAAGATCAAATTTAACTAATATTAACATGCTTCAGATTCCAGAGTTGGGGTGTCATATGACCCCCCTAGCCCCCCACTAGTTTCGCCCATGCCCTCGATAGAAAAAAATCTGATATAATACAATAGACAACAAGTTTTAGAATACAACTGTAGCGGAAACAATAATCTATTAGAAGAGTCAAGTAGAGCATGATATATACTATCTTCTATCATTTAAAAGTCCGTCATCAATATTTTATCCCTATAAGATCATTCAATAAATATTTAAATCAATGAATTATCCATGCACTACGAGCCAAGGATATTCGTTAGTATCACCAGTGGTCATGATCATGCAAAACACCTGTTCATCTTTGCACTATGGACCAAAGATATTCATCAATCAATAGTTCATTTTTGCACTACGGGTCAAAGATAACTTTCAACATAATTTAAGCATGATGATGATGATAATGATATAAAGATTCAATCAAGTGAGATAAAGGATAAATATTGGATATTTATAATTTAATTTATCTAGAGTTCAAAAATGTCCAAATTATCAACATGATAACTTTTTGTGGAGTAAAATTCAAAAAGAATATTCATGTATCAAAAATAATTTGGACAGAAAAGAAAATTAAATTCTTTTGTGAATAGTACTTGTGAATAATACCGTATGAATAGTACCGTATATATGAATAGTGGCCATGAATAGTATCGTATAAATAGTACCCAGACATAAAAAGTTTAAAATTTAATATAAAAGTTCAGACCAATATTCCAGTGAAATGATATTAGATGAAGCGTAAAACTTAAGGAATTTCTAATCATTTCAGAAATTATAGAAGCAATACTTGTCATGGTAAGTTTAAATTTTGGAATACGAAATAAAATAATACCCATTTCATAATATGGAGTATGAAAGAAAATAATATTTCTTACGAGAATTGCAAAAAGAATAATATATTTTACCTTAGTAGAAGCTGGATTTAACTGAAATATCAAATATTATTCTGAAAAAATCTTGCACAAAAAGTTACACTCAAAGTATCCTTATACTCAAAAAATACTAACAATACTATAGAATAAGAATTTCTGATATTGAAGGTGTGATTTAGGAAGGAGGGGTTACCCCCTATTTATAGTACAACGGAGGGAGAAAAGTTAAGCATCCTGCCTAATTTTCTTGCCTAACTATTATGCCTAACTTTCCTTTTTTTCTTTCTTTGCTTGCATTTCCAATTGGCGAGGGCCACAACATTTGAAAACAAAGAATTATTGCAGGAAACCACATTGGAAAAAGGATAAGCTACTATAATGCTTTTGAAAATAAAGCATTCGTTTACAATTTGCCAACCTTTGCTCCTTTTATCACATGTTTATATATATATATATATATATATATATATATATATATATAGAGTCCGGATCCAGTCCGGGATCCCGGACTCTACTAAAATACGGACCTTTTTTTTTTCTTTTTTTTTGCTTTTTTTTTTTGAAACAACAAAAAAAAAATTTATGGAATTGAAATTTTTCCATAATACAGTGTTTTGGGCGTGATTTGGATGCCTATAACGAAATATGTCTGTACAGTCTGGGCAGACTGTACATACATTGGTTGGGATAGGTGTTAAAAACACACCCAAAACACTTTATTTTGGAAAAATTTCAGTTCCATAAATTTTTTTTTTTTTTTAGTTGTTCTACCAAAAAAAAAAAAAAAAATTTTGGGGTCCGGATTTGATCAGGTCCGAGAGTCCGGACCTGATCCTGGTTGTATATATATATATATATATATATATATATATTATAGTATTATTATTTAAAACATTATAATATATTATAATAATATTTTTGAATGAATATTTTATCAGAGAAAATAATTACCAAACTTTTCACAAATTCCTTCATTTATATCAAAATTGAAGCAATATCCACCACATAATAATTATTCATAAATATTATTATAAGCTCACAATATTAACAACCAGATCATTCCCAGGAAAGATGTGACTTTTTTTATAAGGAATTATTCTTATTAGCGCGCAATTAGATAACTTAACCCCTTTACTAGACAGAATTTTCTGGACATTGTCAATAATGCTAACTAATAATATGAATAATTTTGTCGTGTCAATTATTGATTTAATAATATAGATATTGTGCAGATGATTCTGTGACAATAATTGAATTAATAATATGAGATATTGTGCAATAACTATTGCTGTAATTATTGAATGAAACTGAGTGGCTTCTTACGTAAGAATCAATAATCCAAAAGTACTGTGCAATACCGTGTGCTACTGTGCAACCACGCGTATTACTGTACTTTTTTCACCAGGTATTTCAACAGTTAACGGTAAAAGTTTTGCCGTTATTTTTATAAAAAGGTTATTTCTGTCGCTTTCTATATCCGACAATTATTCCTTTATGTGGTCCGCCAATGATTGCGCTGTCGTACGGATATTCCCTGACAAAAAGAATAATCCCCGACCAAATGAATATTTTCTAACCACTTGCTTACTTTGCAAAAATTGCACATTTCACCCATAACTATAGCATTATATCAAATAAACACTTTATTATTCAAAATAATATATAATTCGAGAAATTAAATCTTTATTCATAAAAAGTTGAGGTCTTACAACCTCCCATTCTTATGAAATTTCGTCCTCGAAATTGATATACGTACCTGGTATGTCGAAGAGGTGAGGATACCTTATTTTCATATTAGATTCTAACTCTTAGGTCATTTCTTCAATATCGCGGTTTCTCCATAAAACTTTAACTTGAGTTATAACCTTTGAGCATAGAATATGTTCTTTCTTATCCAAGATTTTAATAGGTACCTCTTCATAAGTTAAATCTTCTGTTATCTCGTCTAGTTCTAATTCAATAATGTGGTTCGGGTCTTTCACATAATTAGGTAGTATGGATATGTGGAAAATTTTATGAACACAAGACATACTTGGTGGTAAAGCGAGTCTATAGGCCACATTTCCTACTCAATCGAGGATTTCAAATGGACCAATGAATCGAGGGTTGAGATTTCCTCTATTTTCGAATCTCGTATCTTTTTTCATGGAGCAACACGTAATAATACATGATCTCCAACATTGAATTCCACGTTCCTTCGATGAAAATCAGTATAACTCTTTTGTCGATCTTGTGAGGTTTGTATACGTTGCCAGATTACTTGAATCTTTTCTGTAGTCATGCGTACCATTTCTAGTCCCAACAACATTGCTTCACCCACCTTGTCCTAGCATACTGGAGAATGACACTTTCATCCATACAACGCCTCGAATGGAGCCATGCCTATACTTGCTTAATAACTATTGTTGTAAGAGAATTCCACCAATGGTAAATACTTGTCCCAACTTCCTTTGAAATCTAGGACACAGAGTCTTAGTAGGTCTTCGAGAGTTTGAATAGTCCTCTCTGATTGTCCGTCCATCTAAGGATGATATATAGAACTGAATCATAAATCAGTGCCCATAGCATTCTGCAATCTAACCCAAAATCGTTAAGTGATATCTTGGGTCTCGATCAGAAATTATAGATACTAGCATACCATGTAATCTCACAATCTCATTTATATACGAGAAAGGTGTTCAAGTGAATAAGTTTCTCGTATAGGCAAGAAATGGACAGACTTGGTTAATCTATCGACAATGACCCAAATTGCATCTATTCTTTGAGAAACCTTGGGAAGACTGGTAACGAAATCTATGGTGATGTGCTCCCACTTCCATTCTAGAATTTCAAGTGGTTGCAATGAACCTTTTGTTACTTGATGCTCCTCCTTGACACGTTGACATGTTAAACAGCTTGAGATAAACTCTACAATCTCTCTCTTCATATTGCTCCACCAAAATGTATATCAAAGATCACGATACATTTTAGTACTTCTAGGATGGATTGAAAACGGTGTGTTGTGTGCCTCCATCATGATTTTGTACTTCAAATTAGAGTCATTAGGAACACAAAGTCTGGAGTTGACTTGAAGTATTCCTTCTTTGTCGATTCTTGCTTCTGGAATAACGCATTCTTGTACTTTCTCCTTCATACACATCAACTTCGGGTCTTTGGCTTGAGCAACTTTAACTTTATCTATTAAAGTCGGTTCTACTCGTATATTTGACATCATCACGTGAGTCCCTGGAGTCTTTAACTCTATCTTCATCCTTTGTAAGTCATACAAAATAGGCCTTTGTGTTGACAATATCACACTCGTACCCGCATATGATCTTCTACTCAACGCGTCAGCTATTACATTTGTTTTTTTAGGATGGTATTGAATATTATGGTCGTAATCTTTCAACAGCTCGAGCCAATGTTATTGCTGCATGTTGAGTTCCTTTTAGGTGAAGAAATATTTGAGGCTTTTATGATTTGTATAGATCTCTATTTTCTTTCAATACAGTTAGTGCCTCAAAATCTTTAGCGCAAAAATGACTGTTGCCAACTCTATATCATAAGTAGGATAATTCATCTCATATTCCTTGAGTTGTCGTTGTAGGCACTCGAAATTTTCTGCACACCTGTTACTAACATTGCAGGACGTCAGATTTGTCTTTCGGAGATAACCCTAGAAGACAGCTCACATCCATTCCGAATACTACCAGAAGTTTAGTCTCAACCCCGGAACACACACCGAGATTATCAATTCCAACCTCTAAGATAACCCCGAGTTTCATCCTTGGAGATAACCCCAAGGAATGTCATTGTAGTTCCGGCGATAACTCCAAAAATGGTTGTTTCAAATGCATCCAATCAACTTCAATCTCAGACCTCCTGCCGAGGCACTCATTCCGAAGACCCGGAGCTAACACCGGGAAGACAGACACACTTACAGATGACCTTACGAAATTCAAACACTTGCAGCAACCCAATCTCAGATGTAACCCTGAGCAACGTCTGCTATCAGCCCAAATCGGAGATAACCCCGGTGATGGGAAAAATCGTCATCTTGCCATCCTCAACCCCAGCGCGCCATCTCAACATTTCATATATACATTTCTACACAACAATGTCCCACAAGAGCTAAGGAGTTCCAATCCCGAGTGACTATTACGCGTGGCAGCACACCGGATAAAATTTGAAGCTTGAAGACCATGGGCATGGTCCCCTATTCAGGACTTCGTACATCCTCTAATCCCATGTCATTGTATAACTCTTGAAAAAAGCAGTCCGAAGAAGGTCTTGTACACCTCGTTCGGATGCTCGGATTGAAGTTCTACAAGTTTGAACGAACATCATAGTGTACGAGTGCACGTACTTCGAGAAGGCAGGACCCGCAGATCTTAAGGCACCCCGGGCAGCCGTAGGTACACCTGCGGCTCCCAGCTCTATAAATATAGAGCTTGGGATGGCCATTTGTAAGAGAAAAAGAGGCGAGGAAGCCCTGTCCAATTTGCTCTATACACACCTCATATTGAGTGTTTTCTCATTTTAAACACCAGTTACCCCACATTTATCTATATTTTATCGGCAGGAGCTGGGTTTTTATCCATCTAGAGTCATAGAAGCCTACCTTGGCAGCCCATTGTAAGCCTTCTCACACTTTATAAAGCTTTTTTCTTCATCTTTGCACACACTATTCTTCACATTGAGAGTCGTGTTGTGTGTGTATGCCCGGACTTCGGTCCGTGGTTTACATTTCTGTCTGTATATATATATATATATATATATATATATATATATATATTTACATATGGACTAGAATTATCGAGTTATGCCTCGATTGAGCCTAGGCTTATATTTGGAGCGTTTACTTGATATATATATATATATATATATATATATATATATATATATATATATATATATATATATATATATATAGAGAGTCCGGATCCAGTCCGGACTCCCGGATTTTGTTAAAATCCGGACTTTTTTTTTTTTTTTTTTGCTTTTTTTTTTTGAAACAACTAAAAAAAAAAAAATTATGGAATTGGAATTTTTACATTATACAGTGTTTTGGGTGTGATTTGGATGCCTATAACGAAACATGTCTGTACAGTCTGGGCAGACTGTACATACATTGGTTGGTGTAGGTATTAAAAATACACCAAAAACACTGTATTATTGAAAAATTTCAGTTCCATAAATTTTTTTTTTTTTTAGTTGTTCTACCAAAAAAAAAAAAAAGAAAAAAAATCAGGTCCGGATTTTCTCCCGTCCGGGAGTCCGGACCTGATCCTCTTTCTATATATATATATATATATATATATATATATATATATATAGAGAGAGAGAGAGAGAGAGAGAGAGAGTCCGGATCAGGTCCGGACTCCCGGATTTTGTTAAAATTCGGACCTTTTTTTTTTTTTTTTGCTTTTTTTTTTGAAACAACTAAATTTTTTTTTTTTATGGAATTGGAATTTTTACATTATACAGTGTTTTGGGCGTGATTTGGATGCCTATAACAAAACATGTCTGTACAGTCTGGGCAGACTGTACATACATTGGTTGATGTAGGTATTAAAAACACACCCAAAACAGTGTATTATTGAAAAATTTCAGTTCCATAAATTTTTTTTTTTTTAGTTGTTCGACAAAAAATAAAAATAAAAAAAATAGGGTCCATATTTTGATCCAGTCCGGACTCCCGGACTGGATCCGCTGTCTATATATATATATATATATATATATATATATATATATATATATATATATATATATATATAGTCCGGATCAGGTTCGGACTCCCGCATTTTAACAAAATCCGGACCTTTTTTTTTTTGCTTTTTTTTAAAACAACTAAAAAAATTAAAAAAAAATTATGGAACTTGAATTTTTATATAATACAGTATTTTGGGTGTGATTTAGATACGTATAACAAAACATGTATGTACAGTCTGTGCAGTCTGTACATACATTTTTTGGTATAAGTATCCAAATCACACCCAAAACATTATATTATGGAAAAATTTCAATTCCATAAAATATTAAAAAAAAATTTAGTTGTTTTAAAAAAAAGCAAAAAAAAGCACAAAAAAGGTCCGTCTTTTAGTAAAATCTGGGATTCCTGATAGGATCCTGGTTGTATATATATATATATATATATATATATATATATATATATATATATATATTTCTATTTCTGTCAGTCCTGATTTTACTTCGTTGCCTTTTACTACTTTATTTACATTTCATCTCGCCTGAAGTTTACTTTGTGGCGGTAGATCGTCTTTACTATTTTATTTATATTTAGTCCCGTCTGGAGTTTACTTCGTGGTGGATGATCACATTTACTATTTTATTTACATTTTCGATCCCCCATGCAAGTGCGTCGTGGTGGTTGATCATGTATATATATATATATATATATATATATATATATATATATATATATATTTACAGCTTTTATATATATAACTGCTTACTGCTTTTCATATAAACTGCGGCATCATGTGAGCCTAGGAATCATGTGACCACATATTCAGGCTATTGAATCTAGATTCGATTCTCGTGATGGACTTTTTCAGCTGTAAGCAGCTTGCACATTATTTACAGTGTTTAAATTTCCTTAGATGGCTATCATGCCCATGAGGAGTTCGGCACTTCTGTATATTATTTTCTCGAAGATGCTTCGCATCTCGAAAGTAAAAGCAAACAAGCCGAACACTTAATAATAAAATGGAAGTATGAAAAGGCCTCAATTACTATTGAGCACAGGGTTTGAAAAACCTCTTTTACAAAACTTCATTGCTATATCATGTTTAAAACTGAATTTTTCATATAAATTCAAACCCTTTGTATATAGGTGCGAATGAGGCCTCACACTACTTCCAAATAAATTGCACATTGATCCACACACACAGACACACATTCATATAACAGTTTCTTGAAAAGTAGTGGTTACTGTGGTAACATGGATGTCGGGGGGTGCCTAACACCTTCCCTCCACATAATCAAACCCCCGAACCCAAATGAATCTCGGTTTCACAGACCCGTTTATGTAGTGTCAATCACTGGGTCAATGTGCAAACCTTTTCTCAGTTGCGTTGGTGCAACCAGTTAAAAACACCAACTGGCGACTCTTATAGTCAAATCGTCGACATGATACACGTCGAACCTTTTTCACTTATTTTTTCAAATAAATCTCACATAACATGAGAACACCAAAAAATAAGAAACGAAAAGGGACAAATAAAAACCCCGATGTTGACAGGTGGCGACTCTGCTGGGGACACCAGTAAGAGGGTTTAAGCCACTACTACAAGCTTTTCAAAACTGTTATATGCTTATGTGTGAATGTTACATTTACATTTATGATGAATGTGTACGAATGCATTTTACTTACTGCACTGTAATATATCTATATGTGATATTAGTGCTTCACACATGTCATCATTTTCATAAACGGCGAGACACGTTGTGTGTAAATATATGTTGTGTGGTTCCTCCAGCAAGAGGCTATCCTGTCGGTGTTTGATTACTGGACTCGTAGGGAGACTAATTCCAACGAGGCTCAGGAAAGGCACCACCTAGATTCGCTCCAGTTGAAAGACCAGATTAACTTCCCTTCAAGTAGATTGCGATGATCTGGGGACCTTCATGCAAAAAAGCTGCGAGAGTAACCCTAAGATAGGTCAGCCTCTGATAAACCAAACGCGGAGGAAAGTCTCTCATGCTTTCCATTTTCTATTACTTGTAAAAGCATTTACTTATAAATTTATTCCATGTTCATCTTTATGTAATGGAAAATATGAAGAATATTTGTGCATACATGACATGCTATCAAATAACACCCATTTTTGCAGGATGATATTCCTAAAATGGACACATTATGATAGCATTTATATTATCCCTAAGACTAAACTACATAAGTCTTTTGTAGGGAAACAATTGGGCCAGTTACCCGCTCAAAATCTAAAAAGGCCACGAGCCTACATCCAATCATGTCTTCTTCTGACCAGTCTAATGCCGTTTCTCGAGAAGAATTTGATGGATTGAGTAAACAAATTACAGATTTGGTTGTTCTGCTTAAATAATTACATCAGTCTACTCAGGGATCAAAGATGCCTATCATACAGAATCCTCTACACAAGGAGGAACACAAGGTATGTATAAAATAAATCCAGAACCTCAGTATGATATGACCAACAAAGACCTTAAAAACATCCACTTCAAAGGAGATCCATACACCGGTGATATCAGGAAGAAGGTCCTTTAAATGGAAGAAACTATCCATGCTCTCAAAGGGATTGGAACACATGGAAGTGTTTCATATGCTGACCTTTGTATATTCCCTGATGTTCATTATCCAGAGAAATTCAAAACCCCTGACTTTGAAAAGTATGACGGATTAGGGGATCCTTACACACATTTGAAGGTTTTTATTGGAGAACTTGGATCTTATGCAGAAAAAGAGAAGCTCAGAATGCAGCTGTTCCAGAAGAGTTTGACCGCAGAAGCCCGTTCATGGTATACCAGATTAGATAACTCAAAGATCCATAGTTGGGAAGAGCTAGCTCACGCCTTTCTTACTCAATACAGTTTTCAATCTCAGATGGCTCCTGACCGATACCAGATTACCAAGGTCAAGAAACAATCTAATGAGTTCTTTCAGAGAGTACGCTCAAAGGTGGAGGCGCCTTGCTGCTCAAGTTATTCCTTCCATGACAAAGTCAGAAATGGTCATGACTTTTATAGACATACAAGAAGCTTCTTTCTATGAAAGAGTCTTAGCTAGTATTGGCAAACCATTTTCTGAAATGATCAAGCACGGAGAGATGACTGAAATGGGTTGAAGTTAGGAAAGATTCAAGACCTAGTCGGTCTTAAAGCAATTACTGAGCACATCCAATCTGGATCTTATGGAAACAATCCCCGGAGGGTCCATAAAAAGAAAGAGGAAGATGTTTCCTTGATACTACAAGGTCAAAAAGGCAGTCAGAACATGCCTATACAGAGGAGAAACTACTCCCCTTTCCAAGCACAGTCTTCAAACCCTCCATTGCCAAAAGGTGGAGAAGCAAATCGCCCTCGAACGTTCACACCTTAGGGGACTCGCTCGAGAATATTCTTGATCTTCTGACTACTCAGAAGAAAATCATACATCTTCTTCCACCAGCCAACCCTAATGGGAGGGGTTTCAATGTTACTCAGAAGTGTGTTTATCATGCTAGAGCACCTGGACATGATGCTCAAGATTGTTGGGCCTTGAAACATAAGATCCAAGATTTAATAGACAACAGTGAGATCGTGGTTACCAAACCAGATCAACCTCATGTGCAAGACAACCCTCTTCCTCAACACAAAGATGAAGAGGTCAACATGATTAGTTGGAGCACTGGACAAAGTTCCAATTTTAACAGTGAATCATCCCAAACCATCAAGGACGGTGTTGACAGATGGGATTAAACAAAGTTTCAATTTGCTATGGAACGAAAGATGAAAGCTGTAATACCCGAGAATTTCACGTATTATTAAATGAATATATTAATGGAAATAATATTTTTGTGAATATAAGTGTTATTATTTTGTGAGTCGGTTAAATCAAGTGATTCGTATTTGATCGATGCGTATTAAGATGTGTGAAGTGACAATGGGATTTGTGAAATGCCTTGTGTGGCATAATGTGAAAAGAGGAAATCCATTAAGTAGATTAAAACGAGAATTAAGAAGATTAATCGTGTTGATAAGATGATTTAATAATTGTAATCAATACGTTCGTAGACTCGTAGTAACATGTTTGTGGGTAGTAATTCATGTAATATAAAGCGAGTTTAGCGATGAAAATTGATACGGGTTGAAGCTAAACCAATCTTGGCACTGTCAGCGCACGACGCAGCTGTGCTGTCTCTGCGGTACAAACTGGCGCAGCTGCGCCAGTGGTCAGTTGGAGAAAATTAATTTTTTCTACTTTGGAAATAAAATAGAACAATTATGTGGCGTGTGTGACATTAATGAACCATGAAATAAAGTACGCAATTAAGTAATATTAATTGTTAGTTGTTATATTAATTAATTATTAATTGTTGTGGTAGAATATTGAATTCTTAGTAATGAACGAATAATGTGTGATTAATATTATTTGCAATATATTATAAAGATAAATAATGATTATGGAAATCCATAACTACATTAATCAATGATGATTGGATTAATTAATATTGTTGTTAATTAATTTATGAAGTGAATAATTTATATATTTGACATAAATAAATAAGTTATTAACGGTTATGTGCATATACAACTATACTATATCGTGCAGTGTGGCATTGTGTGACTATATATTAAGTCTTATAAATTTTATTGTACGAGGCAATGTGATAAAATATATTAGAACTATATGTTATAAATACGTTATGAAATATCTATGTGACAATATGTATGTGGGTATATATTAAAATAAAATACCATGAGCATATTGTAAATTATTATTTCAATGAAATGTACCAGTGATAAAAATGTACATGGATTATACGTATGATACATTTCCATATTTCATCTACTATCTTGAAACCTTAATTACTAAAATTGTAGTTATAGTTAAGGTATGGATGGTATACCATAAGAATAAGGGTTGTGCATAAGTATAGTCTAAGTGTTGCTAGAATGCTGAGCATTTGAATTGTCCCAAATTGAGTGTCCCATTTGCTCCTTCCTCAGTCACGTGTAGAACAAAAAGGCTAAGCCTACTCCTTCTTCCAACTTTTTAGCTGATGATTATGGTAGGGAGTGGTGATTATGATGAGTTTCAACCACCATCTAACAACTCCTCCATAACCTTCATGCAATCTTACAATCCATGGGTTTGATTCAATGGAAAATTGTTATGTCTGTGTAAAAAAATTTCTATAAATAGCAAACATGTTTTATCAGTTGGTGTTGCTTGAGTTGTCTGATATTTGTTAAGTGAGAGATGATAGCATACAAGCATTCTTAGAGCTTAAGAGTTCATTGGAGCAAGTTCCTTTCACATTTGTAGAGGTATAATCCCATTCCTGGCTTTCTATTTTCAGTTCTGTTAAACAGAGTTAACATGTATGGAAATTTAAATTCTTGATTATGTGGAAATAGATGTTAATGAGGATGGGTATGGGTTATATAGATGTTATATTGTAAGACCCCAACTTTTATGAATAAATATAATTTTTCTATGAATGTCATTTTTGAATATTATGGAATAAATTTGATATAATGTTATAGTTGTGGGTAATATTTATAAATTTTGCAAAGTACGCAAGTTGTTATATAGTATTCGATTGGTCGGGGAATATTCTTTTTAACAGGGAATATTCGTACAACGACACAATCATTGGTGGACCCCGCAACAGAATTATTATCGAATTGAGAAAACGACAAAAATATTTTATGAAAATAACGGCGGAAGTTTTACCGTTAACTGTTGAAACACCTGGTGTTAAAAGTACAGTAATACGCGTGGTTGCATAGTAGCACACGATTTTGATTATTGATGCTTACGTGAGAAGTCACTCAGTTTTGTTCAATTATTGCTATAGTAATTGTTGCATAGTATCTAACGTTATTTGATTCAATTATTGTCGATATTTTATATATTATTAAATTAATAATTGAGATAACAAAGTTATTAATATTATTATTTGCAATATTAACAATGTCTAGAAGTTCCGTCAATGAGAGGTTTGGTCACCTAATTGCGCGTCAATAGAGAGAAATCTTTATTGGAAAGCCCCCTCTTTCCTCGGAACAACCTGGTCGATTAATATTGTGAATTATAATAAATGTGATAAGTTTTGTTTTATTATTATTATAAATGTAACAAAACAGAAAACTTTTTATATAAAATAGAATACTTTTATAAAGTTATTCGTTTTATTAGACTTTAAATAAAATATATAATATTCTATTATGCATAGTGTTTGCATAGTGCCTGCATAGTGTTTACATAGTAAAATCTTTTTATATAAAATACAATACTTTTATAAAGTTATTCGTTTTATTAGATTATAAATAGAATATATTATATTTTATTTAAAAGATTTTATTTTATTAGAATATTTTATTAATACTGTATAGTAAATTAATATGGACCGTCCATTTAAAAGTAAATCAATATGGACCGTTCATGAATTAGTTACTATTCAGTCCATTCTCTTATAAATAGAAGCTCATTCCTTCATTATTTCTTACGAATTCACTGAAACTCTAGAGAGAGAAACTATAAAGAAAGAAGAAAAGTATTCTGCTACTTCACTACTCCTATATCCAATTTCTTTTAAGGTAAGGGGTATTATTTCTTTTGTATTCATGAAGAGAACTTCTGTTATTCCATTCTTTATTATTCTGTTGGAATAACATGTATACGCAGACTACCCTATACATGGTGAATTTCTTTTGTTATTACATTCTTTATTATTATGTTGGAATAACCTATCTATGCGAAGTACCGCATACATGGTGAAATTTTTCTGTTATTCCATTCTTTATTATTATGTTGAATAACATGTCTATGCGAAGTACCGCATACATGGTGAAATTCTTCTGTTATTCTATTCTTTATTATTCATGGATAAATTAATTCTTGAACTTGTTTTATTGAATTCTTATATCATTGTCATCATTCTCATGTTTATATTATGTTGAAAGTCATCTGTGACATGTAGTGTATAGATGGACTTGGTATGATTATGACCAGGGATTATTCGGTATAATCATGACCGTAATGTTACAAATGATGTGGTAAAAGTCCTCATTGGCCCGTAGTGCATGGATAATTTGTGGTTGTGATACTAATGAATATCCTTGGCCGTAGTGCAGGGATGATGTGGTTTATTTATTAAGCCGAGTCTCAGTAATAAAAGTGATGAAAAACCTTTTAAATTATAGAAGATAGTATATTTTATTCTCTACTTGACTCTTTTAATGGATTGCTTATTCCGCTGCAGTTAAACTTGATGTTTGTTATATTGTATCAGTTTAATACTGTTGAAGACTAACGATAAATTATTCTGCATTATTTAGTCATAATATTTCTAACTGGGCTAGTTTAGCTCACCCTTTTACTTTCATTGTTCTCTTCAGGAAATGAGAACGTAGCAGGGACTAGTTCGAGAAACGGAGTGACGGTCCAGATGATAGCATTAGTAGTCCTCACTATTCTATGAAATACTGTGTTAATAAATGTATTGGGGACTTATTTGAGTTTGAATTGAAAGTAGTATGCACACAAGCCAATCATGTTTGATGATAAAGCATATACTTTATAACAATCTTATTTATTTATTAATAAAAAGTATTAATTAATTAAAGGCTTTTAAATTATCTATATGATGCTGTTTTATAATATGTGATAAACTCATAGTTTTAAGCAATACTTTTAAAATAATGATGATGATCATTATAATGAGATCTAAATTCTTAGAAAGCTTAAAACTAAAATAGTTCCCAATTGTTGGATTACTAAATTGGGAGATTAGTGAATCCGGATAGATTGGTACATACGTTGCTTGCTCATTGGATGAGGATTATTGATCTCATGATCATTTGTGTGGAGATACTAAAGCAAGTATGTATGTGCTTATTAGAGAATAATTTCACTGAACGTGGCTCGCTAAGGAATACTTAATGGAGTTTTACTTGCCTGTCAATAAGAATCCTTTAGTGATAGTAGTACAAGTGATCCTTGGACTTGAGATCATCATAGTATCTTGTGTATGATGAATTATACTTTGACTTATTCCTTAAGACCCTTAGGGTATATCAAAGGGTATGCTTGGGTATAATAAGTTATACATGGAGATAATGTATGATCAATAAAGAATCTACCACTTCTAGTAAAAGAAGAGAAATGTCCTATGTGATTCGATAAATGACAACACAGTAGTCCTTGACCAAGGCAGGAATGAAATTAGAAAGGAGTTTCTAATTTGCATTATTGGTGTTGTGCATTTAAGAGTCAAAATACATATAATTAAATAAAATAAGACTTGACAGTAATTTCATGTTTTATATTTAATTGGGACATTGTATGGTGGAAGGATTGAATTGTACGGTAACTATTTACTCAAAGGTTCTTTTATGATTAATGTTGAAATCTATATTATCTGGAAAGTCGTTGATCGCTAAGGAGGCTTATCCCTATTGTAGAATAAATATTATTTATTTAAATAAATTATTAGTTTAATTTATTTATTTAAATAAGATTAGAATTGTTCTAATTAATTTATTCACAACTGGTTAAATATGGAGAACCTAAAGGGTCATACCATAAAAGGAAGAATAATTATTTAAGAAGTTAATGACATAATCATAATAATAAGTTAAGGTATATTTAACTTAATTTATGATGATAGAATAAATTAAATAACTTAATATTTATTATTTAATATTTTAGAAATATTAAATATAAATTAATAAGAGGAGTCTTATTATTATTATTATTATTATTATTATTATTACTATTATTATTTAATTCGTAAAGGAGTTTGGGAATTAATTAATAAAAGTACTCTCATATATTCCTAATAAGATTAGGAGGTAAATTAATTAAAAGATTTTAATTAATTATTCCTAATAAGATTAGGAGCTTAATTAATTAAAGGAGTTTAATTAATTAAAATAAAACCCAATTCCTTAATTGTTAAGAATGGTTGCTTACATCTATAGATAAGAGGAGTCTTATTATGGGTGAAGGGGGTTCTTGACGTTTTTATAGAATACGTAATTCTAATATTTGGGTGAGTACACCCTTTTCTATGAGAGATAGAAAAACCAGGGTTTTGCCAAACACCCATTTTCTTGAATTTTTATTCTTCCTTGGTGGATCACCTCTAGAGGCCAAACACTTGGGTGGCTAACGTTGATTAAAGGAAGGAACCAAACCTGGTGAATTCAAGTTGAACGCGAAAAGGATTGGAGGTGAACTTGTACCTGAGGAAGCTCAGATCTTCAAGGGTATGATTCTTATTCTTAATCTTTTCTTTTAATTAATAATTGAGCATAAAGGATGATCCGGGTATATGATTTGTAAAATTTTAAAACTCTGATTTTCCACGTTTCCACTTATTTTGTGCAATTTGATTGCGTTCATGAATATTACAAACCTAACAGTGGCATCAGAGCCAAACCTTTATGCGAATTATTAATTGTTTTAATTTGATATGTATATTGATATTTGTTTAGAACAATTTAATTGGGCATAATTTTATTGTATAAAATTAAAAATAAATAAATAAATAAAAAATCGCGAAATCGTAATTTGCACTGCATCTTTTTTTTTGTTGCTAAATTGTGAGTATTATAAACAAAAGTCAAAGACTGCATCTTTTTTTGTGTGCTAAATTTAGACTGAAATAAAAGAAAGAATAAGTACAAAGAACATGGGGCAACCCCCAATCAGTATACCATACCCATCATAGGACAGGTGTAATAACCCATTTTTTTAAATTAAATATTAATTAATTTTTTTTATTTTATACAATTGTGTTTCAATTGGAAAAGGTAAATGATTTTGTTTCCCTCTTTTCTTCCTTGTTTTATTCAAAAAATTAAATTCTTTTAGTTGGTAAGTAAATAACTGATTAAATTAAAATGGAGAAAGATAATTCCTCTTGTTAAAGTCTTGTGGTAAAATCAGTCGGAGCGGAAAGCTACTTGAGAGATAGAGAAGACTATTCGAGCGGAGTATCCGGATCTTTTTGATAATTAGCTACGTTCTTTCTTTTGATTCCGGGGACGGAATCCTTTTTAAGGGGTAGGTGATGTAATACCCGGTAATAATAATAATAATAATAATAATAATAATAATAATAATAATAATAATAATAATAATAATAATAATAATAATAATGATTTGATCGGTGAAAAGGTTGCAGAATAGATATTTGTGTATCTATAAGAATTAGAGAATTATCACTTATCAATTGTGACTACTATACTTTTGATTTTTTTTTTTAGTTATTGAACCTGCTGCTGTTAAAAAAAAAAAAAAAAAAAACGAACGAAAAGATAACAGGAAGGTAATCAAGTTGCTGCTGTATAGTATATATATATATATATAGTTAGTACGGTGTGTGTGTATGTATATATATATATATATATATATATATATATATATATTGTGATTTGTCAAATTCGTGAGTTGTTAAGCAGTATATGTAGATGTGGTATGTTGGTATGTTATTAATAGTATATATTATATTATTTATATTATTTTACCAACCTATATTTTTTTTTATATAAATTAAATTGAAAATTTGGTATATAAATTAGTAATTCTAATGATAGATTATAAATTTACTTAATAATAAATTAAATAATATTATGTTAGTAATGGTTAAATTTGAAATAAATTTTATTTTATTTTATTAGATCGACTTGAAGGAGACTAACATAATCTTATTTAAATTTGAGTATATGAGCTAATATTAAAATGATTAAATTTATAAAAAAAAAAGAAGAAGAAAATGCATAAATTTTGTAAGTTAGTAATTTAATTAATGGTCTTGTGTTATTTTGATAATTATATAGATCGAATTGAGGGAGTCTAACGGGTGATATGTAGCTTCAGTGAATTATTTTGGTACTGTATTAAGGTACGGATTCCGTACTCTTTCTGCGATACTCTTGTTAAATTTGATTTGTTCGTTTTGTCGCTTGTTCGAATTTCGTTATTATTTCACATAATTGTTTCTTGTGAAATAAGTATATTAGTTTCATTTTGGAGTTGATTCATATAACTCGCATTTGTACTCTTTGAATGAGGTTATCATGTCTAATATTTATTTCGATAATTATAGAGCGGTACATGTTGCTACCTTCTTTTTGAAACCTTGTGATTATAATTTGATTTGGTTCAACATGTACATATAGAACCCTTTTGTTGGTATTTTGTTGCATGTGTTGTGACATGATATTTTTGTTAGAATATACCGTAGGGTATACCTGAGCTATAACCACCTGTGGGGGTACCACAGGCATGTCGTCTTGGCACGAGAGGCATGACACTCTCCGGGGCGGTGTGATTAGTCCACGGCGTCTCCGTTTTGGGCTCCGGAGTAAGTGGGCCAGTTGGTGTTTTGTTGTGGGAGGCGTATGGGTTAACCCTAGTTTTCTGTTCTGCGGATTGGTGATGTTGTGCCAAACACCCCTATCCGATTTGCATACATTTGGATTCGCGGTCCAATGTGTGATTGCCTGTGTGGCATTGTTTCGATGTGCCTGTGTGGCATTATTTTGGTTGCCTGTGTGGCATCATTTGAATTGCCTGCGTGGCATTATTTTGACTTGCCTGTGTGGTAATATTTTGACTTGCCTGTGTGGCATTGTTTTTACTTGTCTGTGTGACAAGATATATTTCTGAGCTCATTCGGTATGACATAACTCCAGCCATTTGTTTCAGCCTATCATTTTATTGGATTAGTTTTGTTGGTTTTTGTTCAGTTCAAGTCATTGAGTTAGTTGCTTCAGTTCGTTATTTCTTTATTCTCTTATTGGTTTCGTCAATTATGTTGATTCATATATATTCCATTCAGATCCTTGGATATTACATTTTCGTTCGTACGTATTTGCACTTGAGGCTTGTTCAGTATTTGTCTCAACTGTTTTCGTATATCAGTTGTATATCTTTTGTATATCTTTTGTATATCTGTATCCGTACTGGGCAATTGGCTCATGCTGTGTTTTTTCTTCCGGCAGGTTAGCAGGGGTGTTTCAGTGCTAGTGTGATGAGAGAGTTGTCTTTGACCATCGATCTAGGTTGTTTCGATTTTTAAGTTTGATTATTTTGACTCTAGTTGGAGAATTGTAATTAATACTTCATTGATAGATATCATTATTACATATTTTGAAGTTGTTAGTGCTCTGTTCACTTATTTTGAGGTTTGTTGTGCTTTGCACGTGACCTCCCTTTCCTTTTCGGGAAGGGGGTGTTACAGATATGGTATCAAAGCTTAGGTTCTTTCTTGTAGTAAAACCTATTTAGGTTTGACCTGTGAGTTGTGGGTAAATCACTGGGTAGACATAGGAATTTGATTCGATTTTGTTCTCTGTTTGGTTGGTCTTGATTTTGACAAAGTGTTTTTAACTCTTTGAGTTGTAGTTGATTTGAGAAAGCCGAGATAATTTGTTAAGATTATTATTATTATGCGTTGGAGCAATAATATTAGTTAAAGATTATGATTGAATCATTCAGAAGAATAAAGTTATACCTTGTACAGTTAATAAATGATCATATATGAGACGTAATTATGATGTGATTATTTTTATCAACGAGAATTTGGTTTTGGAGATTTTTTTTATAGTGCTTTTGGGTGATAATCTATTATGATCTTAGAATTAAGGATTTGATTTGGGTGATGATTTAGTTTTGTTAAGTTGTGGATAATTTGAGGTATGTGTATTGATTAGATAATATGATAAATGATTATACAATTATGATATGAGCATTTGTATCAGTAAGTTTTGATATTAGAGAATTATTTATTAAGAGTTATTTCAGGTAATTACAAATTATTATGATTTTGGAATTGAGGATTTTATTTGGGTTAGACTCTAATTTTTGTTAAGTTGTGAATAATTTGAGGTATGTGAATCGGTGGGATAATTTGATAAAGTGAAAACTATTAAGTACAAAGGATCTCTTGTAATTTTGAGTTGTTGTAAAAATTTGAGGTAATTAGATTATTCTTTTGGTGTAGATGAATTTTGCGATTATTTTCTAGTAGAATATTGGAGTTATCTTTTATGAAATTTTGAGTGATAGTATGACGAGATCTAGAAATTTGTTAGGTTAATATTTGCATTAAGAGAATGATTGATTCATTATATGATTAAATAACAAGTGATGAAATTCAATTGATTTTGAGAGATCTCGAATAGCTATAGTTTGCTTATTCAGATAGTAGGATATATGATTTGAAGTTGGTATGGTGATGAAGAGATCTTAGTAGTAGTATATTTTGGTGTAATATTAGTTGAGAACTAATTTGATTTGAGGTTATAATATTTTGAAGCTCTTGAGGACTTGAGGAGGGTTGATAATATAGTTTGCATAGTTGTTTTGTTTATCTGATATCTTTAGAGTTTTGTATGAATTTATGTAAAATAAAACAAAAATAATTTGTTAGATCTTTGTCATGGATGGAATATATACGAATTAAAAATAATTTTAAATATTTGAATCGTATTTGGATGAAGAGAATTTTTTTTGTGATTTTGAATTATATTCCGAAGATTACGTTTACAAGAATTAAACTCAAAGATATTAGCGACGGCCAGCACCAACTGTGGATCATGGGATCTAAATTGATGCAACACGAACAACCTTACCAAGGCTGACACGATAGCTGACGAATCGTTTACAAGTACACTAATAATTACGTGGACCGATGACTTATTCGCGTTGATCGTTACAAATGGAGACGCTACGTCGTAACTAAATTTTTTTTTGTAGCTTATTTGAATTTCGAGGACGAAATTATTTTTAAGGGGTGAAAAATGTAATATGTTAGAGTTTATGCCCTAGAGGCCAATTATTTGATATAATTGTTTAACGTTTTGATATTATATTTGATTGAATAAATACATGATTTTATTATGGTTTTATTTACTGCGTAATATAATTGTTAACATAATAAAATTCCTTAGAATAGTGATACAAATTATATAGTTTCAAGTATGTGACTTGAACATGAGATTATATATTACCATTAGTATCAGTGTTCTTAAATGTCCCTAGTCGAGTATCATTGTTGATGGGACAACAATGATGCATTGAGACTAGTATGTGGATTGACTGATGACCAAATCTCATTGGTCATAAATATATGAGATATTAAGTCAATGCATAGGTACATGTTAGAGAACGATGTACTGGACAGACCCACCATGAGAATTCTATATGGAGCATTATGCGAAGTGTCATTAGCAATTCTCATAGTGACAATGATGTAATGGTCCTCCGACCTGAAATCGCTATATTACTACACGAGAATTTATGTACTTTGATATCATCAAATGTCACCTTTAATCGGGTGGACTATAAAGGTGATTATTGGGTTCATCATTAATCATGTGAGAAATATGAGTGATCTAGATGGAATTTAACCATCCTATATATTATGGGTGATATCCATAGGCCTCTTGATTGAGTAGGACTATGAAATGCATGGCCATGCTCAAATAGTGATTTGTTTCATATAGTTTACTCATTGATCAAGAAAACTCAGATTAAATAATGAAGAGTATGACACATTCCATGACTCGAGTTTAATCTAGGATATTAAGGTTAAAAGGATTAAATTGCATTGAAACATTGGTCACAAAAGGTTGCATCGAATCATCGATCTTATTATTACTTGGGTAGCAGTGATGCATTACTAGATGCCGCTCACTGTTTATAATTTTATAATATGATTTTAAAATTATTGCCAACGTAATAATAACCTATAGGGTCACACACATAGAACGTTATTAAAAGGGAATTAATTTAAAGGATTTAAATATATCAATATGATTGATAGTATTTAAATTACGAATTTAAATTAATAGGATAATTTATATATATAGGTATATTAATTAAGTAAGACTTAATTAAGATATATATATATATATATATATATATAAATTCGGATTTTACAAATTAGGGTTTTGAATAGTGGTTTTTATTTTGCTATATATATGATATGTAGCCTCCACTTTGGATGATTATCTCATTTCATAACAAAACCCTAGCCGCTCTTGAGAGAGAAGCTAGAGAGAAAAGTTCTGAAAATCCATCCTTGGTGGCTAGTACCATACTCCCTTTTCTGCAGATCGTAGGACCATTCGTGCAGAGCGTTCGTGTGGATACCGTAGAGACGCAGTCCGCTTGAATTGCGTTGGAGATTCGACCGGATCGGTTCTAGCAAATCTAATCGGTAAAATTTCTACCCTCTGAATTAATTGATTTTCGCATGGATCCTGTTTTAGGGTTTCGGAAATTGCTTTAAAATTTTAATTTCCGCTTTGCGTTTCTGTGCCGAAGCCCTACATAATAACCCATTTTTTTAAATTAAATATTAATTGATTTTTTTTATTTTATACAATTGTGTTTCAATTGGAAAAGGTAAATGATTTTGTTTCCCTCTTTTCTTCCTTGTTTTATTCGAAAAATTAAATTCTTTTAGTTGGTAAGTAAATAACTGATTAAATTAAAATGGAGAAAGATAATTCCTCTTGTTAAAGTCTTGTGGTAAAATCAGTCGGAGCGGAAAGCTACTTGAGAGATAGAGAAGACTATTCGAGCGGAGTATCCGGATCTTTTTGATAATTAGCTACGTTCATTCTTTTGATTCCGGGGACGGAATCCTTTTTAAGGGGTAGGTGATGTAATACCCGGTAATAATAATAATAATAATAATAATAATAATAATAATAATAATAATGATTTGATCGGTGAAAAGGTTGCAGAATAGATATTTGTGTATCTATAAGAATTAGAGAATTATCACTTATCAATTGTGACTACTATACTTTTGATTTTTTTTTTAGTTATTGAACCTGCTGCTGTTAAAAAAAAAAAAAAAAAAAAAAACGAACGAAAAGATAACAGGAAGGTAATCAAGTTGCTGCTGTATAGTATATATATATATATAGTTAGTACGGTGTGTATATATATATATATATATATATATATATATATATATATATATATATATATATATATATATATATATATATATATATATATATATATATATATATTGTGATTTGTCAAATTCGTGAGTTGTTAAGCAGTATATGTAGATGTGGTATGTTGGTATGTTATTAATAGTATATATTATATTATTTATATTATTTTACCAACCTATATTTTTTTTTATATAAATTAAATTGAAAATTTGGTATATAAATTAGTAATTCTAATGATAGATTATAAATTTACTTAATAATAAATTAAATAATATTATGTTAGTAATGGTTAAATTTGAAATAAATTTTATTTTATTTTATTAGATCGACTTGAAGGAGACTAACATAATCTTATTTAAATTTGAGTATATGAGCTAATATTAAAATGATTAAATTTATAAAAAAAAAAAGAAGAAAATGCATAAATTTTGTAAGTTAGTAATTTAATTAATGGTCTTGTGTTATTTTGATAATTATATAGATCGAATTGAGGGAGTCTAACGGGTGATATGTAGCTTCAGTGAATTATTTTGGTACTGTATTAAGGTACGGATTCCGTACTCTTTCTGCGATACTCTTGTTAAATTTGATTTGTTCGTTTTGTCGCTTGTTCGAATTTCGTTATTATTTCACATAATTGTTTCTTGTGAACTAAGTATATTAGTTTCATTTTGGAGTTGATTCATATAACTCGCATTTGTACTCTTTGAATGAGGTTATCATGTCTAATATTTATTTCGATAATTATAGAGCGGTACATGTTGCTACCTTCTTTTTGAAACCTTGTGATTATAATTTGATTTGGTTCAACATGTACATATAGAACCCTTTTGTTGGTATTTTGTTGCATGTGTTGTGACATGATATTTTTGTTAGAATATACCGTAGGGTATACCTGAGCTATAACCACCTGTGGGGGTACCACAGGCATGTCGTCTTGGCACGAGAGGCATGACACTCTCCGTGGCGGTGTGATTAGTCCACGGCGTCTCCGTTTTGGGCTCCGGAGTAAGTGGGCCAGTTGGTGTTTTGTTGTGGGAGGCGTATGGGTTAACCCTAGTTTTCTGTTCTGCGGATTGATGATGTTGTGCCAAACACACCTATCCGATTTGCATACATTTGGATTCGCGGTCCAATGTGTGATTGCCTGTGTGGCATTGTTTCGATGTGCCTGTGTGGCATTATTTTGGTTGCCTGTGTGGCATCATTTGAATTGCCTGTGTGACATTATTTTGACTTGCCTGTGTGGTAATATTTTGACTTTTTTTTTTGCTAAATTTGTTTGTGTATTAAATGCAAAAAATAAGGATATTACAATGAAGATCAGATCATAGACCTCTTCTTCCGAGAGGGCTAAAACACCTAGTAAAGCCTAGGAACAAATTTACCTAACCTAAATTACATTTTCCTCACAACACGAGGTTAGGCAAATGAAACACAAAAAACACGGAATAAGCCCAAAGCCCATCCGAGAAACAAAGCAGTGAGCCAAATAAGCCCACCATCTTAAGATAATCGGCGCATGTGGTCATACCAATAAAACATCAAACCACCAAGTCCACGTGATCAACATTTAGCTAAAATAAATTAGCAAACCACCAGTCATTTGGTCCCAATAGAACAAATTCATTTAGAGGGGCCCAAATGTAGGAAAAGCAATAGACCACAACTGCATTAACCCCAAAGCAGCCTCATGAATCGAGACCTGCTAGAGAGCAACCAGAGATAGCAGCTGATACATCCATCTCCGGCAGATAGACAGTAAGTATCCGGACAAACCAAAGAGAGAAGAAACTCCATGGATTCCGGCAATAAAGACTACACCAAATTAGTCGGACAAAGCTTCCTCAATCAGACTAAAATGGAGGCCGCCAAATCAGATCCGGCGAGAGCAACCATGAATCCCTTAACAGATAAAAAGGCAATAAACCCCAAACTAATCTGAAAAGGTATCACCAACAACACAAATCGGATTAAAGGACATAAAATCAGATCTGAAGCCATCATCTACCGAGGCCAACCCAGACCAAAGCATCAAGATCTAAACCCCCTGGCAAAGGAAGGGGGGAGTAGGTGGGCCGGATGAAATGGAGGAACCGACGACCGAAGATGGAGGATGATTGGTTAGACCCATTAAAGCAGAACTTTAATTTAAACCAATAACAACCCCAACACTGCAACCAATAACACAATCAGCCAAATCAAAACCTCAACCCAGCAACACCGAAGTGAGGAAGGCTCCAGACCAGATCCAAACAACCTAACCAACAAGAAATACTCCCCTACTAACTTAAGAAAATAGGAAAATCTGCTATGTAGCCACCAGACTATGCCAACACAATAGCAAGAAGGTAATGTTCGGGTTAAGTCACACTTGAAGATGCCGGAGAGACCTCAAGTAGAAATCAAGTAAAGGATGGCCAGGATGATGGGTGGGCCGATCAAGGGCGGGAAGAGAGGGATAGGCCAAAAGTGGGATGGGAGAGGTGTGGGGGAAGGAGGGGGGGATTAGTTTTGTTGGTTTTTGTTCAGTTCAAGTCATTGAGTTAGTTGCTTCAGTTCGTTATTTCTTTATTCTCTTATTGGTTTCGTCAATTATGTTGATTCATATATATTCCATTCAGATCCTTGGATATTACATTTTCGTTCGTACGTATTTGCACTTGAGGCTTGTTCAGTATTTGTCTCAACTGTTTTCGTATATCAGTTGTATATCTTTTGTATATCTGTATCCGTACTGGGCAATTGGCTCATGCTTGTGTTTTTTCTTCCGGCAGGTTAGCAGGGGTGTTTCAGTGCTAGTGTGATGAGAGAGTTGTCTTTGACCATCGATCTAGGTTGTTTCGATTTTTAAGTTTGATTATTTTGACTCTAGTTGGAGAATTGTAATTAATACTTCATTGATAGATATCATTATTACATATTTTGAAGTTGTTAGTGCTCTGTTCACTTATTTTGAGGTTTGTTGTGCTTTGCACGTGACCTCCCTTTCCTTTTCGGGAAGGGGGTGTTACAACAAGCCCTATGATGGCAGTAGTAAACCCAAGCTAGACACGAGCAACAAGGAAACATCATGGAACAAAGCAACTACAATAACTAACAAACAAAGAGGCTTGAGGACAGTCTATACACAGATCGGACCAATAAGCACAAAACAGACCAGGCCATCCGCCCAACCCAACATTTGCAAACCCAGCACTGCAACCTCAAGACAGGAGTGAACCACACGCAGCAATAGAAAACTGCTCAAGTCCACAACAGCACTCAAGACAGGAGCGAACCAAACCAGATAACCAGTTAACCAAGCCCACAACAGCAAAATTTGCTAGCAGCTAGCAGAACCAAGCCACCAAGCAAACCCAGCACCAAACCACATCTGCAAAGCCAGCAGACCCAGCACCACAGAACACAGCAAACCCAACTACCAAGCCAGCGGACCAAAGCAACTGCATAAAGACCATAGGCCAAATCGGAAGACTGCAGTTGAGGCCAAACCGCCAAGAGCAGGACAGCAGCACCAGCAGACTGCAGATATGACACCCACATATGACAGCAGCACCAAACATTCAGCACCCACATGTGACAGCAGCACCAGCAGACTGCAGATCCAGGCTACCTAGCTAGCAGACCAAAGTAACCAGCAGACTGCAGAAACCCAAAGGCCAAACCAGCAGACTGCAGCAGAGGCCAAATGCCTAGAATAAGCAGAAAACAGGACAGCACCAACCAACATCTGCATATAACAGCAGCTCTTCCCTAAGCCACAGCTCATCCCTAAACGGGAGACCAGCAGCAACAGCATCCAAGCAAGCCATTCAGCAGCCAACATCTGAATATCCACAGCAGCAGCCACCTACCATCAGCCCATGCCCAGTCAACAGAAAACTAAGGCAGCCCCAGACCATGCCCAAATTGCAATAGGGCAGAATCATAGCAGAAGCAAAGGTCAACTGCTGAAAGGGCATAGTGAAACCAGCAGAACCAATCATCACAGACCATCCAACCCGTGCAGAAGATAGGCTCCCAACAGCAGTAGGGAATCCCACAAATAATCAACCAGCAGTACTGCAACACAGCAGAGCAGACACAGAAATGATCATGCTCAGCAGCAGAGACAAGGGAACATGCTACAGCCTCTCCAGTAGGACATACCAGCAGATAAACAAGCTGCACAACCGAAGAGGAGCCAGCAAAGCTCAACAGCAAACCAACACCTTGCAGCTGCATCTGTAGCACAACTGCTAAACCAGGACCAATCCACAGCTCAAGCAGCCCTCCCACACAGCAAACAGCGATAGCAGCTAGAACACAACAACGAACCAGCATGGCCCAATTCTGCATCAGGGATAAAGCCAACCTGCTGCTGCACCCAACAACAAAGACTGCTCAAATCCATTCATATCAGAACACTGCCCTAAACAACAATCAGACAACCAGAAGCAGCTACTCCCTTAGCCAAAACCAACAATATCAACAGCAGCATCCCATTAGCCACTGCAGCAGACTGCAATCGACCAGCAGCAGACTACAGCAATTCCCTAAACCAGAACAGAGCATACAACATCACTCAACAGCCGGACAAGGAAACCATAAATCAGAAACCGATGACAAATTACAGATTACAGAGCAAGATGTTGATAGCATAACTTGGATTTAATTTTTTGAAACCGAGCATTTGTATGGAGACCACACTTCAGCAAGTGAATAATATCTTGGATAATGATCCGAGCAGGGATAGATACTTGAGTGAAAATTCTAGCGTTCCGTTCTTGCCAAATCCTATAGACCACCACTGCAAAACCAAAATGCAGAAGACTGTTTAGAAATTTGGGGCAAGAGCTGTTAGTAATAAAATCGGTCATAGTAGTCCAGCTACGACTCAACCCTCTCCAACCACATCGCCTAAGGACCGCAACCAAAATCTGGAAAGAATAACTACAGTGGAAAAATAAGTGATGAAAAGTTTCCCTATCGTTGGAACAGAGAACACATAGGGGATCAACCGTAAGACCAAAATTAAGAAGTCTATCCAGAGTACGAAGCCCATTATGGAATGCAAGCCATAGAAGAAAAGAGTGACGAGGAGGCACAATCTTATGCCACACTAAACTATGCCACCCTACAGTCGTCCCAACACGGCGAATGGAACGCCATATGGTAGAAGCTTTCACGTCCTTAGCCGCAGTACCATCCCAGATAAGCTCATCCTGACAGTCCGAATTACAATTCCTAGTACGATTAAAAGAAGACCGAAACTCAATAACCTCGCAGTAATTGGAGCTAGGGAGGACCCAATCAGAATCATGAATAATACTACTAACAGAGGCAGTAGGCCCAAGACCCAAATTTACAATCAAGGGAGAGTGCACAAAGGAGGCCAAAGGATCCCCTAGCCAAGGATCAAACCAGAGACTAGTGTTAGCACCATTACCAATGCGAAATGATAGATATCTACGAGCTAGGCCCCTAAGTTGAAGCACTTTTCTCCAAATCCAGGAGCAATCATTAGGGATAGGGGTAGTCCAGAAATATTTATTCTTAAGATGAACTTCACGAACCCAAGAGGCCCAAATAGAAGTAGAAGAAGGATTGATGACTTTCCAAAGATGCAACATGATCATAGCTTTGTTCCAATCTTTAAGGTTCTTAATAGCGAGGCCCCCTTCTGAAACAGGGAGAGTGATCTTGTTCCAGGCAACCTTGGAACCATGTTTCAGCATAGAAGGGCCCTTCCATAAAAATCTAGACATAGTAGATTGGAGGTCTTTTAAAGCAGCAGCAGGGAGGATAAAGTGAGAAGACCAATAAGCTTGGGTGGTATAAATAACAGATTTTAGTAGCTGAAGTCTACCGGCATAGGACAAAAATCTGTTAGTCCACGAGCTTATTCTAGCTTTAACCTTTTCAAGCAGAGGTTGGCAATCCGCAATACTTAACTTGGAAGTGAGCAAGGGAACTCCCAGGAACTTAGCAGGAAATATCCCTAACTGGAAACCCAAAGCAAGGATAATGGAGTCCGCAGTTTCAGGAGGAACATGAGACAGGAAACACATACTATTCGAAGCATTTGTGTATAAGCCCGAAAAGGAAGCAAATTTCTCAAGACATCGCTTAACTATCATTACCGAATTAAGGTCTACATGGCAGAAAATAATGAGATCATCCGCGAAGCAAAGGTGAGTAAGAAATGGGAGCAGTTTTCCAGTGATGATGAAAAGCAGGAAACTTAGAAGCCTTCGCGAGCATGAAAGAAAGGACCTCCATAACGATAACGAAAAGATAAGGAGATAGCGGGTCGCCTTGCCTGAGACCTTTCGCCCCTTCGCCCCTTTAAAATAGCCACACAGAGCACCATTAACCTTCACAGAAAAACTTGTCGTAGTAATACAGGCCTTAATCCAATACAAGAATTTGGGGGGAAACTTAAAGAGCTTAAGGGCTGCTAATAAGAAGTCCCAAGAAATAGAATCAAAAGCTTTCCTTAGGTCAATTTTCATAGCACATCTGGCCGGACCCGAAGGTCGGTGGTAGTTCCTGAATAATTCTTGAGCCAAAAGAATGTTGTCTCCTATTCTCCTTCCCGGAATAAAGGCCGATTGATTAGGAGAAATGAGATTCGGGAGGATACATTTAAGCCTAGCAGCAATAATCTTGGATATGCATTTATAAGTAGTATTGCAACAAGAGATGGGCCTATAATCATTCATCGAAGTGGGGTTAGAAATTTTCGGGACAAGAGCAATCGCTGTAGAATTAGTACCACGAAGCAAACAGCCCTGCCGGAAGAAAGATTGAACAGCATTGGTAAAAACATTTCCAACAATGTCCCAGGTATGGATAAAGAAATTCACATTAAACCCATCCGGGCCAGGGCTTTTATTCTGCTTCATGTGCTTCAAAGTGCTCAGAATTTCATCATCAAAGATAACCCTTTCAAGTAACAAAGCTTGTTGAGGAGAAACACAGTTATGCTCTGCAGACTCCCAATCATGTAAAAAATGGCCATCCACAAGAGAAGGAGAACCTAAAAGGGATTTGAAGTAATCAACCGCAATACTTTGGACATCCATATGCCCATAACACATTTCACCTTCTGAGTTCTCAATAGCCAAAATTTTATTCTGATTCCATCGGTTTTTAACTTGGTTATGAAAATAACCAGTATTCTTATCCCCTTCCTTAAGCCATTGGATTCTGGATTTTTGTTTTATCAATTTCTCTTCACAAATGAAAGCAGACCACAAGCTAGAAGATTTGGTCTGCTGAAGATCAAGGAGACTAGAATCAGTAGGGTTAGAGGCAAGAGCTAGCTGAGTAGAGTGAAGACTCGCCCTTAATAGCTCAACATTTGAAGCAAGATTCCCATTAAGCTTGTTCAGATCAATCAAAGCCCTTTTCACCACTTTAAGCTTTCCTGCAAGGATTTGCAAGGGGTCACCAGAACATGGAGTACTCCAAGCCGCCTGCACTACTTCTTGAAAATTATCCAGCCCCGTCATAAAATTAAAGAATTGAAAAGGTTTAGGACTATAAGACATGACCAAACCAGAATTGATAACTACTGGACAATGGTCAGAGAGCTCCCGGGGAGTAAAGTTAGCTAAAGAATTAGGGTAAGAATCCAGCCAGAGATTATTGACCAAAGCTCTATCAAGTTTCTTGTAAGTAGGATTCGATACTTGAGAATCCCACCAAGTGAGATGAGGACCAACAGCCCTCAGATCAACCAAATGCAAGTCATTGAGCCAATCCTTGAAATCCTGCATCCCATAATCCCACAAACCAGCCCCTCCATCAATTTTAGAAAGAGATTGAACAACATTGAAGTCCCCCAGAAGAGTCCAAGGTTTATCAATATATGCAACAAGCGCCCTTAAGTCATTCCACAAAGCTTTACGTTCAGCCGGGGTATTAAGCCCATAAATAATGGTAACAAAGGAATGGAAGTCAAGACTGACAGAGGAAATATAACAGTGAATAAATTGAGAAGACTTAAATATAATATTAACATTCCAAAGAATTGGATCCCAACCAACCCAAATACGACCATTAACATGATGCTCATAGTTAAAATGCCATTGCCAATTCCTGCAAATAGCTTTAGAAATTGAATTAGCTTTATGACACTTGACCCTGGTTTCAACTAGGCCGACAAAAGAGAGACTATGCTTACTAATAATAGCACGGACACTATCCTGCTTAGGAGACATATTTACACCTCTAATATTCATAGAGCAAAAATTTAACATAATAAATTTAAAAATGTCCCGCTGGGGACTTATTGCTCCCCCCTCCCTTGATCTTTTTCTTAGAAGCTTGTATAACATCCAGAGATAATCTTGCTTTATGCTTTAGATCCTTGACCTCCTTCTCATCAATTTGTTTCAGCTTATCCACAAGAGGATTAGGAATAGGAGTAATATCATTGTCGGAATAACTATCACAAATGCCTCCATCCAAAGGAGATATAGACTTAAAAGGATTAGGGCATGGTCCAACTGAGGATGGCATAGATCCCTTGAGCACAAATGGGCCAACTTGAGGCTTTGGACCTTTAGTGACTATAGTCCAACACTCAGAATCCCCAACAGGAGGAGTATCGGTAGCAATGAGATCCCCTAAGGATCCAGAAGCCACAAACTCAGGGGTTAGAGAAGGGGCTTTGGGAATCCATTTATAGTTTGCATTTGGACACCGAACAAAAGAATGCCCGAAAGACAGACAATGCGAACATAATTGAGGCCTATTTTGATATTCAACTTTAACCACCACAACTTTCTCCACTTTTGATTCCTCATCTAGCACAACGACATCCAGGCAAGGAGGGAAGGTAGAAGAGGAGGATATTTCAACACACATCCGAGCAAATTTCATAGGTTCTAGTTTTTCAGTAACCTTATCCACAGATAGCGGCTTGCCAATACCGCTAGCAATATAGCACAACCCAGGAGCCGAGAGATATGACATAGGGACATTATGAAATTTGACCCTAAACCGGGGCTTGAGTACAAGCTTCAGACTGAAAATCCATTCCCTCCTTCCAACGTTTAAGACACAGAAACTTGTTAGAAATATACCACGGACCCAAGGCAAGAACATTGTCACGTTCCTCATGGGAAGAGAACTTGAAGATAAACAGTCCTTTATCCTGGAGGAACACCTTTTGTAACCCAAACTTATCCCACAGTTTATGAACACTATCTTCTACAAGCTTGAAAGGAAGCCTAGAATGGATAAAACTACCAACAAGACAAGAGCTCCAAAGTTTATTGCCTAACTGAAGGACCTCGGAGGGAGGCTTAATAAGGATAGAACCGTTTTCAATAACAGGAGGAGTAGGGGGAAAAAATTCTAGAACCAGACCAGGTTTAGGAAAATCCTGGGCCACGACTGAGCTCCAAGATTTCCTCACTACACTAGGAGAGCCCGAATGCCCAGCTAAGCCAGCCCCAACAGCAACTGCAGCAATGTTCTCCATAAACTTAGCAGACTTAGGCGAACCAGTCCCAACAGCAGCTACAGCACCAGCAGACTGAGACGAACATGGCAGCTCCCCTTCTCCTAACCCGGCCTCAGCTGACTTGTGAGAGCCAACACCCACACCTGAACCCATTGGCAACATTCCAGAATAGCCTTCTCTCACAGGACATATATCAAACATATTAAGCTCATTAACATGACGAATATGCCGACCCCCATTAGCGAACTCAGCAACCTCCTGGGTATTAAACCCCTTAGAGAGTATAAAGTCCAGAAGAGTATTACTCTTCTTACGCTCATCTGCTGCTTCTACATAACCTCGACTAGAAAAGTGCTGAGCAACACTAAAAATCTCCTTCAAAGCTGAATCATGTTTAAGCCCTAAGCTTGCTTCAATGTCACTATTAGCATCTGAATCATCAGATTCAACCGGAACATTGCAAGGGTTAACGTCAGACTCAGCCATAACCGGCTCAACCAATAGAGAAAGAGGAGGAAAATCTGCCCCAAGACCAGGCCTTAAGGCCGAACCAGCCATTAAATCATACCCAACCGAGGTCTCTGAGCTAGGGATAGAAACCCCCAAATCAGAAGAGCTAACCCTGGAGGAACTGCTCAAGGAGTTTCCCCCTGAGAGGTGGGAGTAATCCACCATAGAACCAGGAACCGCACAAAGGAATGATAGGAGGGAAGAAAAATGAAGAACAAGAAAGAAGAGAGAAGGCAGAGAACGAAATCTAGAGAGCGAAACCTGCGTGGGTTACATATCCTAATTCTTGAATTACTCAGATTCACGTGATAAGCACATAACATGATTTCCTTATCCTGCAATCAAGTACTTCAAGGGTGATTCTTTTAAAAAAAAGGTTACAAGAGAAATTTTAAAAAGGTTCCTGGTGATTTTTTTTAAGAACCACAGGAGTCATGGATTCACGTGATTAGCAAGAAGATTCACGGGATTATATATATATATATATATATATATATATATATATATATATATATATATATATATATATATATATATATATATATATATATAATCTGGTGTGGTAATATATATAAGTTATATATATATATTAATCTTATTATTTTATAATTAAAATAAAATGTTTATTTTAATTTTAAAATAAAATTTCATGCTAACTAATTAGAGTTGGAATTGAATTTCATGATAAGTAATTGGATTTGAAATTGGACTTCATGTTTTCTAAAATAAAGGAGTTTATTTGTGAATAGGAAAGTGAATCCATCTTTCCTTAAATAAAGGAGTTTATTTAGATATGGAATAAGATTTCATATTATTCAAAATAAAGGAGTTTATTTTTTTTTTGCTAAATTTTGTTTGTATAAAAGGAACCAAATTACAAAGGCAAGGGGCATACCCCAGAAAATAGCTACATCATCTGTGGACATGCCCAATGATGAGGAAACTAAACGAGGAACGAAATTAGAGCCCAAAGAGCTAAAATAAGCATTTACATAAAATTTGACTATTTGAAGTTAAGTGAAGAAATATGAAGATGACCCAGTCTTAGTGTGCAAACTAGACCATCCTGTCCCATTATCCAGAGGCAACAATCCCTCAAACTGCCTAAGCAGCAATTTCCATTGCAGAAATCAACTTGCCCAGTACAATAACATGCACTGTACAACCAACTTGCCCAGCAGAAACAAAAGGCCCAAAGCCGATTACATCAAACCAGCAGCAAAAGAACAGCAGCAGGAAGAGAGGATGGGCAAGACAGAACCGAAAACTATAAGCAGTAGCCAAGTTGTACAATTGTGAAATCAAATTTTTGCACCTCGCCATACAGCAGAACAACAGCAGCACAAATAGCAGCCCGCCAACCCGCCCCTCGCCTTAAGCAGCCCGAAGCAGCCTAGGAGCTCAGGCATTCCATCTCGTCCAAAGCATCCCAGACTAGCAGTTCGCCAACCCAGACAATTGCACCTCTAGCCACCTCTCCCGAAGCAGCACCCCAAGATCAGGAAAAATAACCAGCTACACTACCAATCCAGCAATCAAGGCAGGACCAAATCCGGAGCAGAATTACCAGCATCCAAGCGACAAATAGCAGTCAAGACATTTGCACCTCAAGAAATACACCACCACACTAGTTTGTAATTAACCAATTACAAAAATATTGACTGTTTGTAGCTTTGATAAAGGATTTACATGTAGATAATCTAGACTTGATAATATTTATAACATCATTCGCAAGGCAAAACATAGGAGGAATAGAGTCAAGGTGAAGCTTTTTATTTCTAGCCTCCCATATTTTCTAGCCTCCCATATTTGCTTGAAAGCTCATAATAGCCTCCCAAGAGTTTGGGAAAGAAGGCCAATTCCCAAGGTTAGCAGCCGTAAGGATAACATGCTTTGAGTAAGCACATTCAAAGAAAAGATGTTCAAAAGTTTCCGGACAAAGGTTGCACAGAGGACAATTCCAAGTTATCCCCGAAAATTTTGAAGTCCGGTCATTTGTGGGCAGCCTCTTCAGAATGCCAAGCCACAAAATGAAGGAGAATCTGGGGATGTGACATTTGTTCCACACCAATGAGTACCAAGGAATAGGGGGTTGTCTTAACCGTATGGACTCCCAAATTTGGTTAACTTTGATATTTTTCGAATCCCAAGCATCCCAAAGGATCCTATCTCGTTGCTATGTGGGTGGGGGAAGCCTTTCAAGATCTCTACGTAACATGATGATGTCGTGATGGTTGCCCGTAGGAAGAATCCAAGTGGTACCTCTAATGAAAGAACTGACCTTTGCAGATATGTGGATCCCAGAATTGGAAATAAGATAGCTTGAAGGGTTGATGGCAGTGTCATAGAGCCGAGGGTCAAACCACATGCTTGTGTCCAGACCATTTCCAACTTGATAATGAAGGTGCTGTAATGCTAGAGGCCGAAGCTTAAGAACCTGCTTCCATATCCAAGAGCAAGCTGAAGTGAGTTTTATTTACCAGAAAGATTTATGTTTGAGAATTGTGGCTTTGGTCCAATTGACCCAAAGAGAATTTGATTGAGGTTGGATGATGCAAACAAGGAGCTGCAGGATAAGAGCTTTGTTCCAGTCAGATAAGCTTTTAATGGCAAGACCACCTTCAGCTAGGGGAAGTGTTATATTGTCCCAAGCAACTTTAGCACCATATTTCCCAAGATTAGTCCCTTTACATAGAAACCGAGATAAAATAGATTGGATTTCTTTGAGCACCATTTTAGGAAGAAGAAAATGTTAGCTCCAAAAAACTTGAATGGAAAAAAGAGTAGTTCTAATCAGCTGGAGCCTTCCCGAATAGGAGAGTACTTAGAAGTCCAAGATGTTACACGGTTAGTTATTCTATGAATGAGAGGAATACAATCAACCTTCTTGAGTTTTTTTGACAAAAGGGGAACGCCTATAAATTTTGAGGGAAGGGTTCCCATCGGAAAACCAAGCAAAGAGGAAATTTCCATAATGGCTGAAGTATCTGAATTAGAGAGGAAAAAATGGCTTTTGTGTGCGTTTGGTATAAGACCCGAGAACAATGAGAAAGATAGAATGCATGAGTTAATGATGGATACCGAAGGCAATGATGAATGACAGAAAATCAGGATGTCATCCGCAAAGAAGAGGTGGGTAAGATTGCAATCTTTGGCTTTCCAATGATGGTTGAACTCAAGAACTGAGGTAGCCTTATTTAATTTGAGGGATAACATTTCCATGACCAAAACAAAAAGGAAAGGAGAGAGAGGGTCTCCTTATCTGAGACCTCTGGAGCTTCCAAAGAACCCTGCAAGAGAGCCATTAACTCTTACCGAGAACATGGCACTAGAGATACATGCTTTGATCCAGCCTACAAAGGAAGGAGGAAATTTGAAGGCTTGAAGTGTATCCAGGAGGAAATCCCATCTTACCGTGTCAAAAGCTTTAGTGAGATCAATTTTTAAAGCACAGCGAGAGGGACCATTCGATCTGAGATAGCCTGTGAACATTTCTTGAGCAATAAGAATGTTGTCACTAATACGACGCCCTTTAACAAAAGCAGATTGAGCTTTGTCCACAAGAGAAGGGAGGGAGAGCTTCCTTTAACCGATTGGCTAAGATTTTTGCAATACATTTGTATATTGTGTTGCAACATGAGATGGGTCAAAAATCAGACATGGAAGTAGGATTGGAGCTTTTAGGAATGAGAGCAAGAACAGTCGAATTGAAACCACTCGACAACCTACTAACTTCAAAGAAGTAGTGGACAACTTTAAGGAAGTCTACACCCACAATATTCCAACAACTAACAAAGAAGTTGACATTAAACCCGTCTGGACCAGGACTTTTGTTACGCTTCATGGATTTGAGAACCTCAAGGATTTCAGTATCCGAGATAAGGCATCCCAATTTAGAGGCTATGGCACTACTAATCTGTTTGGATGGAAGGATATGATAATTTCCGAACCCAGGATAGGACTCCTCCACAGAGTTGAAAAGATGATCAAAATATCCAACTGCAACCTCTTCAATATTTTTTTGGCCCTGCACTAATGAACCGGCCGAATTTAATATGGATAAGATTTTGTTGGAGTTCCAACGGTTTTTCATTAAGTTCGCAAAATAGCTGGAGTTATGGTCGCCCAAAGCCAACCAATTGGCTCGAGATTTCTGTTGAAGAAACATTTCCTCTCTTTCTAATGCAGTCCAAAGAAGGTGATGGCTAGATTTTTCTCGCTCCAGCAGGTCAAGATCCAAGGGATTATCATGGAGCAGTGTTTGTACAATGTGCAGCTCCTCTTTAGCCGAGCTAACTAGCGTCACAACATTCCCAGAGGTAGTATTGAGGGACACCAAAGCAGTTCTGGTAAGTTTGAGTTTCTCAGAGAAAACATGGAAGGGATTCCCAGAAATGGAAGTAGACCAGGCATTTGCCAACGACCTCATTGAAACCTTCAAGAAGAAGCATGTGATTGAAGAATTGAAACTGGCGCTTAGATTGAGGGAGCCTGATCCCAGTCCGGAGCAGAAGAAGAGAATGGTCTGATAATCCACGAGGGGCATAGGTGACCAGAGACATGCTAAAATTAGAGAACCAGTCAGAGTTACCCATAGCACGATCCAGTTTTTTGTGTACCGGCCGGGCCAACTGCATGTTAGACCAAGTAAACAGAGGACCAAATCCTCTAATGTCATCAACGCCAATCGAAGTGGTACAAGATCTAAATTCTTCCATCCCAATATCCCAAGAAACATTTTCATTGTTGGTTTCAGCGAGGTCCTTTATAACATTGAAATCGCCCAACATGCACCAACTAAAAGAGGGGGAGAAGGAGAGTAAATCATGCCATAAGTCCCTTCTTTCCAAGTAAGTATTCAGCCCATAAACAAAAGAGATCAGAAAAGTAGTGCTAAACATGTCCACCGATTGAACTTTGCAATGTATCACTTGCGAGGAAACAAAAATAACATCCAAATTCCAAAGATTTGGATTCCATCCAACCCAAATTCTGCCATTGATATGAGAATCATAATTAAAGGCCCATTTCCAAGACTTACAAATGTTGCTTGAAATTCTTGAAGCCTTTTCTTGTTTGACCCTGGTTTCAAGAAGACCCAAAAGGGTAATTTTATTATCAGCAATAAGCTGTTTGGCAAAAGCCTTCTTAGGCAATTTATTGAGACCTCTTATATTATAGGAAGCTAACATAAATAACTATGTAGGGGACGAACCAGCTCTGCCTTTCCCTTTCCGCTTCTTAGCAGCTTGAGGATTTTCGTTATTATGATTCTGTTTGTTCTTAAGATCTTTGCCTTCCTTTTCGTCAATCAATTTTAGCTTAGAGACTAAAGGGTTTGGGACACCGGGGGAGTCAAAATCTGAGTTATCCTGAAGATCATCCTCAACAATAGGAGCAAAGGAGTTAGAAATATACAAGGCAGGGCTGGAGCCAGAGAGACCATTCCCAGTTTTAGCACCACGAGAGGCATTCACCCAATCATTATTAGAAGGTGCCGGAACCAGTGGCTCGGACGAGGAAGCAATGGGTACAGTTTTCATAAGAGTTGGATCAGAAGTGCCAACTGAAGGATTTTTGAAGCTTTCGGTATTCATTGATAATTTGCCTTTGGGCATTTTTGCAGAGAGTGACCAAAACACATTGCAAGATGGGCATGAGGGGGGCTTGCTCTGATAATCAACCTCCACAGGTACATAAATGGTATCCATAGAATCCTCCGATTTTACAGCCACACGAATTGAGGGAGGAAAGGAGAAGGAAGCTTTCACCTCAATGCATACACAAGCATATTGCAGAAAATCATTTTGTGAGGTCATTTCATCCGTGAATAAAGGTTTTCCAATAGCACTAGCTATATAGCTTATCCCCTCATCCGACCAGTAGGATAGGGGAATGTTGGTTAACTTGACCCAAACCGGAAACACAGCACATTCTGACTTGGAGAAATTTACACCCTCCTTCCATTTCTGTAGGACTATTCCTTTAGAGGCGAAATGTCATGGACCAGAGGCGAGGATATTATCACGATCAGAAATGGAGTCGAATTTGAAAATATAGTACCCTTTGTTATGGAGGAACACATCAGAAAGGCCCAAATGTCCCCATAACCTTCTTGCAATCGGTTCAACAACCTTAAACGGGAGGGAGGATTGCATAAAGTAACCAACCAAGCTTGAAGCCCAAAGCTGAATACCCCTGTAAGAACCTCAGAGGGTGGGCAGACCGTGATTTTCCCATCAGCCAGAGTAGGGGGGTGGAAAGTAAGATTGCGAGTGGATCTTCTAAATTTCTTGCCCACAATATCACTCCAAGTTTTGGTGGGTTCTCCGACCGAGTCATTAACAATTTCACCCTCCTCAAGAATAGGAGCATCCCATTTTACAATAGAAGGATCGTGTACTTTAATGGCAGGGGAAATCAAGGCAGGGATAGGCACTTCCCCCAAGCAAGTGGCAGGAAAGAGAGGGCCACCCACCGGTGAAGATTCCAAAAGTTTTCTATTAGGATTATTATCAGACAGCATGGGTGCATTACCAAAATTTATCGTTTTCCCTTCCGAGAGAAAGGCTTGCACATCATTAGTGGAAACGCCATGAGCAGATAGGAATGACATTAAATGGAGGTTCTTTTTCCTTTCAAAAAGAGCTTCTTCACGGTCTTTCTGGGAAAAGTGTTGAGCAGCTGAGAAGATAGCCTTAGCATTTTCGCCCAGGGGATGGCCCAAATCGACTTCCGAAGGAAGAACCGGAGAAGAGGAGTCACCAGAACTAAC
Organism: Panax japonicus; assembly: GCA_020205505.1. Lineage (NCBI taxonomy): Eukaryota > Viridiplantae > Streptophyta > Magnoliopsida > Apiales > Araliaceae > Panax > Panax japonicus. The sequence goes on from CM035093.1 coordinate 57,794,865, forward strand.
CTGAAGACCAAGTGCGTCTGATTCACCCATCTTCTCAACAGCCGATAAGTGATTATGGCTGACCATATTTGAGACAAAGGCCGAGGAGAGAGAGAGAAACAAGTTTGAGGAGGAAATAAAATGAAAGAGGGCGGGAAGGAGATTCTGGAGGATGCCAGAAAACCTAGGTGAGAGAGGAGGCCGGAAGTTTTGTCGTCCGGAATTGTTAGGTGAGGCCTAGGGCGGGGGGAATTTTGAAAAGGTTCTAGAGAGAAGGCAGAGAAACTAGATCATGTTCTACTCTCCACAAAGATGACCATGATTGAAAAATCTGTGTTTCCTTTAATAAATTGTTTACATGGAATTGGATTCCATAATTAATTAAAATAAAGGAGTTTATTTTGATTAAAATAAAATAGTTTATTTTATTTAAAATTGGATAAATTAAAATAAAATAGTTTTATTTGATTTAAATTTGGATTAAAATAAAGGAATTTATTTTGATTCAAAATTAGATTTTATACTAACTAATTTGCCCATTAAATGATATCAATATATATATTGAATGTTTATTATTCATGAGATGAATGTTATTTATTGATGCATATGGTGATGTATATGATAATAAATGGGATTGATTATGGACTATTGACCAATGTGATTGGATTTTATTTTAGTTGGATGCATGAATGTTTGGGTTTTATTAAATGGGGTTTGCGTACCTCGTCTTCTCTAATTTTTCTTAATGTAAATTCTATCTCCCTCTTATGTACTTCCCATTGACTGCATATCAAGGTTTCTATTTATTTTAAATAGTTTTGTAATAGGAATAGTTAGAATTAATTTTGAAGAATTGGAGATCAAGGAGCAAGGAGCGCGTGAAGACCCGTTTGTAATGGAGCCCAGATTTAAATGTAATAGTTATATTTAAATATTAATTCTTGCACCCCTAGGGTTTGACCTTTTGGTTCACTTGGTGGCTCTAGTGAACCAAACTAGAATAAAAGTCCATAATCAATCTAGGCAGAATATAGTATTCTATATGTGCATGCTTGTACTATATATATATATAAGTTATCATAAATAAAATTGTTTTTATTTAGTTATTTGAATTGTGTATATATGCGCATCTCTGTACTTCTTACTTCTCTTCAATAGTATCTCATTCCGCCTCCTAATGGTATCAGAGCCAAGTTTTGTTGTTGATGACTGTTTAGTAAGATCTTTTTAATCAAACTTCTCTCTACTATTTCAAAATTATCTTCTTCTCCAAAGTTCTGAAGTCACCTTACTTACCTGTAGTCCACCTAGTTCGTGTCTAACCTTTGTAAGTCTCCAGGGTGTGAGCAGTGTCGGGTTATAGAACATAGGTATGAGTCTACTTTGGGTAAACGGGGTATGCATGAATGAACCTTGTGTAAAGAATTTATTTTGAAACAGTTAAGATGAGTAGATTATTTAGATCTAGCTCTTCAGTTAGTAACAGGTCTACTTTGCCTCCTGTTCCGGACATAGTAAACCAAGAAGAACATAGTTATGAAAACATTAATCAAGTTCTACACAATTGGAATATACCTAGGGTATCCCCAAAAGAAATTTATCAGTCAACTTTTTCAGACAAATTTAAAACAGATTATAATGTCAAAACAGTTGAAAGAGTTTATGCAATTAATAAAGAATATGAAAATTGTAGTTTATTATCACCAGAAGTCATTAATAAACATAGAAAAAGGGGTTACAATTTTATTCATATAGGTCTAGTCCAAGTTGTTGTTAAACCACTCAATAGAAAAGGAATTAACTCATCTATCTATCTCTGTCTTAGAGATGCTAGATTTTTAAATTATTATCCAAGTATTATTGGAGCTATGGAAGCAAGTTTGCATAATGGACCTATCCATTTCAATTGCTTTCCAGATTTTACTCTAAGTCTTAGTGATCAAAACTTATTTAAAGCTTTATCATTAAACATTAAAACTGATGGAGAGATAACTCAAATGATTGAGGGATCTCAGCCCATTGCTTTGATTTACAGGATTTATTATAAGACAATGAAATCAAACTTGAACGTTCATGCTCTTAATAAAAGTCCAAAAGATCAAACAGTTTTAATTCAAAGTTCAACTAGTGATGCTAATATCCAAATCCCTAGAACAATTCTTTGGAAAGATATTAACTTACCTAATCAATGGACTTTGCCAAATGAATTACCTCAACAGCCCATAGTTAATAATTTGTTAAATATTGAAAATATTCAACAATTTTCTGATGGAACAGTTAAAATTAGTTTTGAACGAACTAGATCTCCAGTCATTATTGAAGATATTTCTAGTTCTGCAACCCCTTCAGTAATTCATACTAGAAGAGATTCTGAGGTTCTTAGTAATCCTCTAGTTAGAGATATCAAACTTAAAGGTATCCTTAATCAAGGACAAGTTAGTCATCCTTGCTATACTCAGAATGATACTGTTGATACTGTTGAAGATGAAAATTCTTCTTCTCCGGCATCCTCAGTTTATCCTACACAATCTGATTTTAATGCCCCTATTCATAATCAGTTAAGGGTCCTTAAAAAGGATTTCGTTTTAGATTGGGAAAACTTAGTTAAAGATTTTAATTCAAAAGAAAACAAAGAAAACAGACGACTATTCAGATCTAATCATCCAACTGAAAAGGAAAAGAATAAAATAATTAATAGATGGAAAAGATTTATTAAAAATGAAGAAATTAATATTACTTTTTACGATTGGTTTGAACAATATCAAAGTAAATGTAACGTTATTAGTAAAACCCAATGGACCAAAGAAGATAAAACTAAAGTATCTTCTACTCACCCTCCGTTAGAAACTGTTTTAATCCCAGTAAAAAACACTTCAGTTATTGCTAGTCCCTTCAAAATCCCAGAAGGTACTAATAATGATAAAAAAATAATTGAACAATTAAACTTTAGTAACCAATACTTAGCCACAGTAGGTAAACAATTAGATAGAATTGAAGAAAAATTTGAAGAAGGTATTATCAAAAAACCTGATTCAAAAATGGAACAACCTCTAATTAAATTACCAGAAAACAGATATAACTTAAGCTTACCCAACAAAGATAGTGAATTGGTCCAATCTATTGAAAAGTTGTTTACTAAACTTAAAACAGAACCCGACCCAAGTGGAACTATTGCTGTTATCGATCAGGTAGAATCCGATGATAATAACGAAAGTTCTTCTGACCATTCATCTATATCAAACCTTAATGAAAATTTAAATAAATTGACAGTCAAAAACACAAGTCTAACTAGGAACTGGTATTCTAGACCTACTCCTCCAGATTTACAATTTGAAGAGAGAAATCTAGATAAACAGTTTTCAGTTTCCTCTAATAAAATTTATGAATGGAATATTGACGGTTTTAGTGAACAAGAAATTCTTAATAAACTTAATCATATGTCTATGGTAGCCAACAGTTATATTACTAAATTCAACACGTTATCTCAGCCAGATATTGTTGAATTATTAGCTAGTGGATTTACCGGCATTCTTAGGTCTTGGTGGGAAAAGCACCTCACTGAAGACATTCGGATTTCCATTATTCATGCTATTCAAAGAGATAGTGAAGGCAATCCCATTTTTAATGAAGATTTGGGTATTGGTCTTCCTGATGGAGTTAACACTCTGATTTTTACAATAATCAAACATTTTGTTGGAACACCTAGTAATATTACAGAAAGAATCCATGATCAATTAAGTAACCTTACTTGTCCCACTCTAAGTGACTTTAGATGGTACAAAGATGTATTTACTTCTATGGTTATGATGCGAAATGACAGTAATAAACCATTTTGGAAAGAAAAATTCGTTAATGGTTTACCATCCTTATTTGCTCATAAAGTTAGAGAAGAATTAAGCAAAGATTTAGGATTTATTGACTATGATAATTTAACCTATGGTGATATTGTAAGTCATATCCAAAAAATTGGATTAAAAATGTGCATTGATTTTAAGTTAGCCAAACAAGCCAGGAAAGATAAAAATAAAGCTAAATACGAATTAGGAACATTCTGTGAACAGTATGGTTTACCGCCGGTTGCTCCCTCTAGAAGAAAGCACAGGCATAAAGATAATTCTGGGAGGGTAACTTCTTTAATTGGAGACTTAAACCTTTCAAGTGTTTTATTCAAACTAAAAATAGGTTTTTCTTTTGCTCTAAGGACCTTATCAGGGACCTTCTTGTCTTTAATTAACAAATCTTTCAATTGTTTTAAATATTGAGTTTTTAATTCTGGGTCAGTGATTTTACTGATTAAATCAATTAATAGAGAGCTTTCTTCTTCATCCTTTGTAATTACATTAATTCTTTTACAACAGGTTTTATTACAATTATCAGCACATATAGTGACTTCATTTTCGCTAACAGAACCATTATCAGATGAATTATAACTGGAAGATTATGGGATATCAGAAGCTTCTTCTTTACTGCTACTACTTTCAATATCAATTCTCATTAACTCTAATAATTGTTCTGTATCTTCGGTTGAAATATTCAACTGTGCTAATTTTTGTTTAACTCTACACTCACTTTTGTAATGACCTTTCTGACCACAATTGTGACAGACAATTTTACTCTTATCATAAGTTTTTGATTTTTTGTATGATTTTTTCTTAGATGACTTAGGCTTATTATAGTAAGTATCTTGCTTTCTTCTAGAGGGAGCAACCGGCGGTAAACCATACTGTTCACAGAATGTTCCTAATTCGTATTTAGCTTTATTTTTATCTTTCCTGGCTTGTTTGGCTAACTTAAAATCAATGCACATTTTTAATCCAATTTTTTGGATATGACTTACAATATCACCATAGGTTAAATTATCATAGTCAATAAATCCTAAATCTTTGCTTAATTCTTCTCTAACTTTATGAGCAAATAAGGATGGTAAACCATTAACGAATTTTTCTTTCCAAAATGGTTTATTACTGTCATTTCGCATCATAACCCTAGAAGTAAATACATCTTTGTACCATGAAGTACAGAGATGCGCATATATACACAATTCAAATAACTAAATAAAAACAATTTTATTTATGATAACTTGAATATTTACAAAACAGAAGATTACAATTGACTTACAATTTACTGAAATAAGAACATTAGAGGAAGAGGGGCTAAGTAGGCTAAACAGCGGTTGAGGTTAAAGATTCGCCAGAGAATGAACTCTAGGTCTTTCAAAATCTACCTCACTAACTAAGTTCTGCTTCCTTTTATAGAATAAGGAAAAGAACTATTACAAATGTAAATGTAAATGAAATACAAATGAAATTCAAATTACAGACAAGTAACTGTTGATAAATAGTATAAACTTTTGACTAAATACAGACGCATTATTAACTTTAGACCAGATGGCCGACAAGCTTTTGACTAATCATGCTTTCGGTGGAAAAGCTGGTGTTAACTTTTTTGACAGATGCGGCCGTGGGGCCAGATGCTTGACTGGACGCTACTGACTGGAGATGCTGCTGACTATGCTGCTGGAACAGGTAACTGAGGCTGCCGGAGCAGGTGACGGTAGGTGCTGGCAGACTGAAGTAGGGACGATGTCTCATCACACTTTGATTGATTACTACTGGTCTCAAGAAAATGGATCTTGAGCATCCTGAAGAGCAAAATTATCTTCTTCTCCAAAGTTCTGAAGTCACCTTACTTACCTGTAGTCCACCTAGTTCGTGTCTAACCTTTGTAAGTTTCCAGGGTGTGAGCAGTGTCGGGTTATAGAACATAGGTATGAGTCTACTTTGGGTAAACGGGGTATGCATGAATGAACCTTGTGTAAAGAATTTATTTTGAAACAGTTAAGATGAGTAGATTATTTAGATCTAGCTCTTCAGTTAGTAACATGTCTACTTTGCCTCCTGTTCCGGACATAGTAAACCAAGAAGAACATAGTTATGAAAACATTAATCAAGTTCTATACAATTGGAATATACCTAGGGTATCCCCAAAAGAAATTTATCAGTCAACTTTTTCAGACAAATTTAAAACAGATTATAATGTCAAAACAGTTGAAAGAGTTTATGCAATTAATAAAGAATATGAAAATTGTAGTTTATTATCACCAGAAGTCATTAATAACCTGATGATAATTAGACACTTGATAACTAGACTTTGATGAAGTAGCTGGGGTTTGACTGGCGTAAATATCAAACGGCTTTGGTTGACTAGCAAGAACCGAGGAGTAGGGCTTGGGAACTGTACCAAGCACCTGAAATTTATTATGTGTTTGGGTGAGGAACAACAGTTCCCTTTGGTTGATTAACTGGACCGACGGAGCGGCCATGACCACGAGAAGAAGAACCTCCTCGAACACTCATTTTGCTGTGACTGTACCTGTGTTAATAAATTCACGAGTAAGAAAATCCGGAACTGAATTGTTACTGCCTTATATATATATATATATATATATATATATATATATATATATATATATATATATATATATATATATTATGCAAACATGCTTCACATGTTCATTAATATGACGCGTATTTTATATATATATGTTCATGCGCGCTAAACAAAATGAGACGAATTAATAACAAACCCCTCAAATATTTAATATTAAGTTGTAACGTTCAAAGATATTTGGAATATCGAACGTCGCCTTCTAGCATGGTAAAACAATAGAGTATTAAATATTTAATATGAGTTTGTTGTGCACACACAAGGCAATTATTAAATATTTAAGATGTTGTTTTATCACATTTAATGCTTATAAATAGACTGAACAATGCTGTTTTGTTGTGCACACACAAGGACAATATTTTTCTTTCGAATATATAGAAGTGCAAGGTATGACTTAACTTAAATCATTTTAGTTCGGATGTGCGCACACTTGACCATTATGATTTAAGAGGCAAAATACAAGGAGTTACATAGTTGATGTAATTGACAATAGTTGTCTACCTATTTATTTATATATAGTTTGTTGTGCATACACAAGGCTATATACATTTGAAATGGGATCTTTATTCTCACTAGCATATCTTTAATTAGATATTGCCGAACTATATATATTGAGGGTAATATAGTTTGAAGAAAATAGTGGGAGATACCAATTGAAAACAAAATCTAAATTATTTTGGTAATTAATAAAATAATGTATGTTAAAATGTTGTTAATTACAAATTCATTTACAGAATTTTACAATGTCTAAAATTACTATCACTGCATAACATATTAGATGCTAAATTAATCGGACTGAATTAAACGGATTGGTTAAGGAATTTGAGAATAGTTCTCGTGGCTAAAAAGCTATCTTATGTCCTTAATAGGCCTAACCCTGTAATGGTTGCAGACAATGCCTCTGAGGAAGAGATTGCTACTTTTAGAAAGTGGCAAGATGATGCACAGTTGGCTCAATGCATCATGCTCGTATCCATGAGTAACAAGCTTCAGTGTCAGCCTGAAACTATGGATACTCCTACTATACTCATGCACGTCAAGTAGTTGATGGTGAGGAAAGTAGGACTGATAGATATCAGATATCTAAGGAGCTCTTCCGATCTAGAATGACTTATGACACTACAGTACAGACACATGTCCTAAACATGATCAATTTGATTGAACAATTAGAACAACGGGTTTGATCATGGATGGGGAGTTGTGCCAAGATTTGATCTTGCACTCACTCCCAGACTCCTTTCACAATTGTTGTGAATTTTTCATATGAATAAGCTAGATATAAGCCTCGCTGATTTTCTTAACATAATAAAAAATGTTGAGAGTCACTTTCCAACCAATAAAGACCATGTCTTACTGGTAGGGGCCAAAGGATCTTCTGAAAAGAAGAACGATTCAAAGAAAGTAAATAGAAAGGCATAAACAAAGGATAATAAGAACAAATATGATACGAATAGCAAAGGAGTTTGCTTCCACTGCAATAAGCCTGGGCACTGGAAAGAAACTGCAAGAAGCATCTTGCAGAGGATAACCAGAAAAAACTTAGTGAAGTTTCGGTTACAAATACAATTTTGTTCATGATTTGAAATAAATTTTTCTTTAAGTCAAGGTTCTACTTGGGTATTGGATACCGACTTTGGTTATCATAAATATTGATTTATGAAGGGACCAAGAAGAAGTAGAAAGCTAAACAAAGATAAGTAATCCTATGTCTGGTAAACGAAGCAAAGGTTGCTACATTAGCCATAAGAACTTATTGTTTAGCATTGCCTACAGGCAAGTCTATTAAGTGAATAAGTTGCTATTGTATTCCAGTTCTCGTTATATACATTATTTTCATTTTGTTGTTGGACAATAAAATTTAGTATTATATTTAAGAACAAGTGTTGTTCTATTTATAATAATAATGTTTTGTATAGAACTGGAATATTACTTAATGGATTTTGTATACTTAACTTACGTGAAAATAATTTTGTAAATTGAACAAACTAGTATATGAAAAGGAGATGATCATTCAAAGAGTTGAATGTATGTATTTGTTGAAATACAAGTGTGAATTATTTGAAAGGTTCAAAGAATTCAGAAGTGAAACAAATTGGCAAAGTATTAAGATTCTTTGATTAGATCAAGGAATAAATACTTGTGCAATAGGTTTCTAGATCATCTCAAATGGTTTTCTCACAATGGACGCCTCCTAATACGCAATAATTGATTGATGTATTTGAAAGGAAAAATTGTACCCTGTTGGACATGGTGCGGTCTATAATAATTTTACCGACATTCTAGTATCCTTCTGGGATGATGTCCTAGAAATGGCAGTATATCTACGAAAAGGTAACCTCAAAATATGGCCCCAAGACTCCATAAAAGTTATGGACAGGGAGGATTCCTAATCTTAAGTATGTTAAGATAAGGGGTTGTCCAACTTATGTGAAAAAGTTTCAAAGGATAAGCTTGGGAAAATATTTGACAAATACAGATTTGTGGGACATCCTAAAGTAAGTTTAGGGTATATGTTCTATAATCCTACTTAGCAAAAGGTGTTTGTTGTGAAACACGCTGCCTTCTAAGATAAAGGTGTTTATCATTGAAAGGGCTAGTGGGAGGATAATAGAATATTGAAGAGTTCAAGAACCACAAAATAATATAAGTCAAATAAGAGGAACCTGTAGATGGACCTATTGTACCACAACCGAATCATAAATCTGGAATAGTACCGAAGATACCTGGGAGGTATGGATTCATTATAGATGATATTGATGAGGTACACATCATAGAAGATGATGATCCAGTTACATACGATGCGGTAAGAGTTGTAGAAACTCAGAGAAATAGATTGAAGCAAGCTTCTCAAAAATGGAACATTCGTTTTGATGAGACAATCAAAAGAGTTTGATTTTATCAAAAACAAGAATGAACCTAGTGTGTACAAAAGAGTCAGTGGGAGCATCGTGATATTCCTAGTATTATATGTTGATATATTACGGATAAGGAATGACATACTATTGCTATAATCAGTAAAGATAAAGTTGTCTAAACATTCCTCCATGAATAATTTGGGAAGAGTATCGTAATTGGGGATAAAAATCTATATAGATAGATTTAAAAGGATGCTCAGCTTAACCCAAGGAACATATAATCATTTGATGCTAAAGTCGTTTAGCATGGAAAACTCCAAGAGTTGTCTCATGTTGATGAGACATGGAGTGTATCTCACTTAATAGTCCCCATAGACTCCTGAAAAGAGAGATCGCATGAGTGACAATCATGTATGCAATGGAATATACGAGACCTGATGATGATCGGTCATATTCTGGAGAAGATCACTGGCAGACAATGAAAAACATCTTAAAGTACTTAATCGACACTAAGGATGTGATCATATTTATGGTGGGTCTGAATTAAAACTAGAGAGTTTAACAGACTCAAGTTTTTTCAGATAGACCAAGATAATAGAAAATCCTCTTTAAGGTAAAGCGTTACCTTGAACGGTGGTGCAGTGAATTGGAAAGGTTCCAAATAGCAAAGAGTTGCTAGTTTAGTGATAAAGACAAAGTATATAGCTGTAAATGAAGCTGCAAGTTGATTGTTTGGATAGAAGTTCATTATAGAACTAGGAGTAGTTCCTAAGTCTCATCTTGGATCTAAACATGTGTTGTGGCACTTTCATTTGATTATAAGAATCATTGAAAGATGGGAAATCACTATAGAAATAGTGGACTCTCAAGAACAACACTACATATCCATTAACTAAAGCTTATCCAACAGCAGGATAATCATCACTTAGAGAAGAGTATAAGATACCATGACGATTGGCTTTAGTGCAAGTGGGAGATTGAAAGTAGTATGCACACAAGCCAATCATGTTTGATGATAAAGCATATACTTTGTAACAATCTTATTCATTTATTAATAAAAAAGTATTAATTAATTAAAGGCTTTTAAATTATCTACATGATGTTGTTTTATAATATGTGATAAACCCATAGTTTTAAGCAATACTTTTAGAATAATAATGATGATCATTCTAATGAGATCTAAATTCTTAGAAAGCTTAAAACTAAAATAGTTCCCAATCGTTGGATTACAAAATTGGAGATTAGTGAATCCGGATAGATTGGTACATACATTGCTTGCTCATTGGATGAGGATGATTGATCTCATGATCATTTGTGTGGAGACACTAAAGCAAGTATGTAGATGCTTATTAGAGAATAAGTTCACTGAACGTGGCTCGCTAAGGAATACCTAATGGAGTTTTACTTGACTGTTACTAGGAATTCCTGTAGTGATAGTAGTACAAGTGATCCTTGGACTTGAGATCATCATAGTATCTTGTGTATGATGAATTATACTTTGACTTATTCCTTAAGACCCTTAGGGTATATCAAAGGGTATGCTTAGGTATAATAAGTTGTACATGGAGATAATGTATGATCAATAAAGAATCTACCACTTCTAGTAAAAGAAGAGAAATGCCCTATGTGATTCGATAAATGACAACCCAGTAGTCCTTGGCCAAGGCAGAATGAAATTAGAAAGGAGTTTCTAATTTTCATTATTGGTGTTGTGCATTTAAGATTCGAAATACATATAATTAAATAAAACAAGACTTGACAGTAATTCCATGTTTTATATTTAATTGAGACATTGTATGGTGGAAGGATTGAATTGTACGGTAACTATTTACTCAAAGGTTCTTTTTATGATTAATGTTGAAATCTATATTATCTGGAAAGTCGTTGATCGCTAGGGAGGCTTATCCCTATTGTAGAATAAATATTATTTTTTAAATAAAATATTAATTTAATTTATTTATTTAAATAAGATTAGAATTGTTCTAATTGATTTATTCACAACCGGTTTAATATGGAGAACCTAAAGGGTCACACCATAAAAGGAAGAATAATTATTTAAGAAGTTAATGATATAATCGTAATAATAAGTTAAGTATATTTAATTTAATCTATGGTGATAGAATAAAATAAATAACTTAATATTTAATATTTAATATTTAATATTTTAGAAATATTAAATATAAATTAATAAGAGGAGTCTTATTATTATTATTATTACTATTATTATTATTATTATTTAATTCCTAAAGGAGTTTGGAAATTAATTAATAAAAGCACTCTCATATATTCCTAATAAGATTAGGAGGTAAATTAATTAAAAGATTTTAATTAATTATTCCTAATAAGATTAGGAGCCTAATTAATTAAAGGAGTTTAATTAATTAAAATAAAATCCAATTCCTTAATTGTTGAGGGTTGCCTACATCTATAAATAAGAGGAGTCTTATTATGGGTGAAAGGGGTTCTTGACGTTTTCATAGAATACGTAATTCTAATATTTGAGAGAGTACACCCTTTTCTATGAAAGATAGAAAAACTAGGGTTTTGCCAAACACCCATCTTCCTGAATTTTTATTCTTCCTTGGTGGATCTCCTCTAGAGGCCAAACACTTGGGTGGCTAACGTTGATCAAAGAAAGGAACCAAACCCGGTGAATTCAAGTTGAACGCGAAAAGGATTTGAGGTGAACTTGTACCTGAGGAAGCTCAGATCTTCAAGGGTATGATTCTTATTCTTAATATTTTCGTTTAATTAATAATTGTGCATAAAGGATGATCCGGGTATATGGTTTGTAAAATTTTAAAACTCTGATTTTTCACGTTTCCGCTTATTTTGTGCAATTTGATTGTGTTCATGAATATTACAAACCTAACATGAATACTGTCTAGAAGACAATATTTTTATTAAAACTCACAGCTCATGTTGTATATTTAAGATTGTATTTTTTTTCTGTACCATGTATTTGGTGACTCAGAATAGGTGATGTATACCTATTTTGGGGGCGTCACATATATAATCATATAAGCATGTTGCAATTGATATATGAGTGTTTAGTAATGAATTCATGTGTAATTTCTGTATTTGGGCTGAACAGTTGCCGAGGTTTATTGTTCTTGGCTCGAACCAGGTATGACGCAGCTGTACCAGATTAACACTGAGGCGCAGCGCGCTGCTGCGCCGGTCCCTGTTTTTAGTTGGATGTTCTGTTTGCAAATCTGATCAATGGTAGTCACTCATTATGACATGTACTAGCTTATAGGTATGTGGAAAGGGCATATACCAGTATATTGACTTGATGTGAGCATGTGTTAATAGATTAGTATTCATGAATAATGAGAGTATATAGTTGGAATGACATTAGAACTAAAAAAAATGAATTTGACATGTATCTATGACATGCATGTGTATTGACTTTGCAAGCATGTTAGTATGACTTAGAAATGCATGAATAAATCCTTTATATTGTGTTTATGTGATTAGTAAGCAAGCATGAACATGTTGTGCTAATTTATAAACTTTATAAAAGAAAATATGACTTTTGAAGTGAATGTTAACACGCTACCTTGAAGGTTAGAATTTGACACTTGTGATCATGTTTGATGTCACTATTAGACTCACTCATGTAGTATAAATATATAAATACCATGCATGTGTGTCATATTTCAAATAAAGCATGAACGAAGTGTATTTTCAACTAAAGTTTTGCATATGTGTTATGAATACTCACAAGCATGCCTAATATGAGTTTTATAACTATCTTGTATGTTTAGAGAGCAAGCATGATAGATTTTGTGAGTTCATGAACTCGAATGGCCTTAAATGGTTGAAATGATCAACTTAGAATTCTGTTGTGAAAGAAGGAACTTAGATTGACTTAAGGAACATGAGAAGACCTTTAACATGTCAAAATATATTATGTATGATTGTGTGTTCAAGCCGGACAGAGACCACAAGGCAACATCTGAGTTTTGGCTGGGTCAGAGGACGGCGCAGCTGCGCCGGTCCTAGGCTTAGCCATGGCGCAGCTGCGCCAGTTTGAAGTCAGGACTTGGTCAGTTTTGAAATCTGAACTTTTGCAGTTAACTTGTATGGTACTTAAAATGCTAGAGGTGGTGTAAAACCTATTGATGTATATATATATATATATATATATATATATATATATATATATATATATATATATATATATATATATATAATGCTTAGATGATAAGTTGGTGTTGCCTTGTAATGGAAAGTCCATGAGTAAGGAGGTCTTAAACTTAAGCATTCTTGATTTGCTTATGAAGTAACTAAATATTTGATTCATGATGAATTGATAATCTGACAGGATGTTTCCAGGATGTTTCTTCTCTCTAGATTTTTTCCTCTGCCTTTTCTCTACCTTTTCAAAACTTCCCCCGCCTTTCTCCTCACCTAATTTTTCTGGCCATCACCTAACTTTTTCGGTTTTCCCTCTTCTTCTCCCCTCTCTACTCCCGGTCTTCTCTTCTCTTCCTCTCCTCCCCTCTTCTCTATATTCGATCTGGTCTGCCTCTATGGTGAGTTATAATCATCTTTCAGCCGGTAACTCTGTTAGTAGTGAGTCTAAGGATACCTTTGGGGTTTATGGGGTCTCCAAACCGGCTTCGCCTAGACACTCTTCGCTTCCTCCAGCGTTAGACATAGAGGAAATGGGAGAATCTGATGCCCTCCTTATTCCTATGAGTAACCAAGCTAGCTCTGAAAACTCAGTTTCTCTTGAGCTCGGCACGGAGGTTCAATTGGGCTCTGTTTTGGGTGAGAATGCTTGAGAGATATTTTCTGCTGCTCAACATTTCTCTCATAAGGATCGTGAAGAGGCTATCTTTGAAAGAAGGAAAAACCTTCACCTTATGTCTTTCTTATCTGCCCATGGCATTTCTTCTAATGACGTGCAAACTTTCCTTTCCGAAGGAAAAACTGTTAGTTTTGATAATGCCCACAAGATGTCGGGGATCTTTCCTCCGACCTCTTTCTTGGGGAATACTATCTCTCCAGTAGTTTGTGTGGGAGAAGACTTTGTTCCGGCAAATGTTTCTATTCTTTCTAAGAAGTCCATTATGGACAAGACTTTTCCTGCTATAGGGTCAGAGGGTCCCTCTCTTTTCAAAATTCCAGCTACTCCTTCTGCCACCCTTCTGGAGGAAGGTGAAATACCTGCTGCCTTGGTCAAGGAGCCTGCCAAATCTTGGAGCGATATAGTGGGCAAATCTCCTGGTAAATCCACACGTCTCCTCTCTTACCACCCTCTTCCTCGGCTGATAAAACCCTTACTGTCATCCCTCCTGATGAAGTACTTTCTAGAGGCAACAAGCTTTGGGCTTCTAGTCTTGTAGGATACTTTCTACAGTCCTCGTTACCATACAAAGTTGTAGAACCTATAGCTAGACGTTTATGGGGACATCTTGGGCTCTCTGAGGTCTTCTTACATAACAAAGGATATTACATATTCAAATTTGGCTCTATCTCTGATTGTGATAACATCCTTGCCTCCGGTCCCTGGCATTTCGCTTCTAAAGGCATTGTCCTGCAAAAATGGAAAGAAGGTGTGGCATTCTCAAAGACCGAATGTGATGTGTTCCCTATATGGGTGAAGCTATCCAATATACCACTCTCCTACTGGTCCGATAAGGGCATAAGTTATATAGCCAGTGCTGTTGGGGAACCTCTGTTCACTGATGAAAGGACTGCGAAAAATGATTTCCTAAATTTTGCAAGGATATGCATAGAAGTCAAAGCCTCTTTTTTCTTTCCTTCTTCAATCCGTGTTGCTGTTAAAAATGATGACTCTTCGGCCAACATCATTGTCCCAGTTGAGGTGGAATATCAGAGTAGACCTCCTTCTTGCCCTTCTTGCAATGTATTCGGGCACTCTCAATTTAAGTGCCCCAAAGCTCAATATATCTGGGTGCCGAAAGTCACCAATAAATCTACCTCTGGCCTTACCACATCTTCCACTCCTCCTCTTAATGTCACCACTTCAGGCATTTTGGCCTCGCCCCCCCCCCCCTCCTCCTATAAATGATTGGGTAAATGTCTCACGAGGTGTCAAACAAGGATCGGGACATATTTCCCTTGAACCAGCTCTAAATATTTCCAATGCCTTCGCTCCAATAAACGATGCAGGTATCTCGGATGATGAATCTCCTATTGGTCCGAACCTTCTAGTCTCCAGACTCAGGGTTATTGATGAAAAGGAAGCGAAAGAGATCAAGAACTAACAAGACTCTAGTTTTGTCAACTTGCAGGCAGCGAAGAAAAGGAAAGGGAAAGGAAAGGCTGGTCATTCCCCTACTTCTTAGTTTCCTTAATGTTAGCATCCTATAATATTAGAGGTCTAAATAAAAAGCCTAAGCAGGCTTATGTTAAGCAAATAATAGCTGATAATAAAATTTCTATGTTGGGTCTCCTTGAAACACGGGTCAAACAACATAAAGCTCAAAGAATATCCAGGAATCTTTGCAACTCTTGGAATTGGGCCTTTAACTATGATTCTCACTCCAATGGTAGAATCTGGGTTGGATGGAATCCAAGTTTATGGCTTGTTGATATCCTTTTTGTGTCCTCTCAAGTCATACATTGTAAGGTCCAATCTGTTGATCTTAATAGCACCTCTTTCTTGATTTCTTTCGTCTATGGGCTGAACTCCTATTTGGAACGGAGAGACTTATGGAATGATTTACTCTCACTGGCTTCCAATGCTAGCTGGTGTATGATGGGTGATTTTAATGTAATTAAGGACCTAACGGAAACTAATCAGGATAATGAAACTTGGGATATTGGGATGGAAGAATTCAAATCATGTATTACCTCTGTTGGGGTGGATGATATCAGGGGAGTTGGTACCTTATTCACTTGGTGGAACATGCAAACTGCTCGGCCAGTTCACAAAAAGTTGGATCGTGCAATGGGAAATTCAGATTGGTTTTCTATCTTCTGCATGTCACATGTCACCTATGGTCCACGTGGTCTTTCGGATCATTCTTTGACTCTACTTCATACTGGAATCCATCTTAATCAACCTAGACGTTAGTTTCAATTCTTCAACCATATGCTTCTGATTGAAGGCTTCAGGGACTCGGTCAGCAACGTTTGGGCCTCATCCATATCGGACAATCCGTTTCATGTTTTCACTGAGAAATTGAAACGTACTAGACTTGCTTTGGTATCTCTCAATATTCTCAATGGGAACCTTAGCACTCTTGTAAAGGTTGCAAAGAGGACCTGCACGCAGTGCAGTCTCTTCTAAATGACAATCCATTGGATCTAAACCTTCTGGCTCGTGAAAAATCCAGCCAACAGCAACTCTGGAATGCCTTTGATAGAGAAGAAACTCTTCTTCAACAGAAATCAAGGGCCAACTGGCTAGCCTTGGGTGACCGAAACTCTAGCTTCTTTTCCAATATGATGAAAAATCGATGGAATGCAAATAAGATTTTGTCAATCACTGATAATGAAGGTAATATGATTCATGGTCAAAGGAACATTGAAGATGTGGCGGTGGATTATTTTTTCAAACTCTTCAACTCCTCTGAAGATCCCTATCCTGGGTTTGATAATTATGCCATAACCCCTACTAAATTGCTCAGTTCGGACCAAGCCTCTAAGCTAATTGCACCTATCACTGATCTGGAAATTCTGGGGACCCTCAAATCCATGAAACGGAACAAAAGCCCGGGTCCAGATGGTTTTAATGTCAACTTCTTACTCAGCTGCTGGGACATTGTGGGGACAGATTTTTCAAAGGCTGTGCACTTCTTCTTTGCCAATAGTAGACTTTCTAAGGCCTCAATTCCACGGCTCTTGCTCTTATTCCTAAGGGTTCCAACCCTGCTTCAATGACTGACTTCCGACCCATCTCTTGCTGCAATACAATTTACAAATGCATTGCTAAAATTCTCTCTAACCGCTTGAAGGAGGTTCTTCCCTTTCTTGTTGATAAAGCTCAATATGCTTTTGTTAAAAGAAGAAGCATTAGTGACAACTATCCTTATGGCCCAAGAAATGTTCAAAGGCTACCATAGTTATTCTGGTTCTGCTCGGTGTGCTCTCAAGATTGATCTCACCAAAGCTTTTGACACGGTAAGATGGGAATTCCTTTTTGACACCTTAAGAGCTTTCAAATTTCCAGACTGCTATGTTGGTTGGATCAAGGCCTGTGTCACCTCTGCCATGTTCTCAGTTAAGGTTAATGGTGCTCTAGTCGGTTTTTTTCGGTAGTTCAAGAGGTCTCAGACAAGGGGACCCCTTATCTCCTTTCCTCTTTGTGATTGTCATGGAAATGCTCTCTCTAAAGCTAAATAATGCTACCTCTGATCCGGGCTTCCTTTACCATTGGAAAACTAAAGTATGCAAGCTTACTCACTTATTTTTTGCGGATGACATCATGATCTTCTGTAAAGCTTGCTTGCAATCCATTTCTATCGTAAACTCATGCATTCTTTCCTTCTCTCTTTACTCTGGTCTGATTCCCAACTCCCACAAAAGTCATTTTTTCCTCTCAAACTCGGCAAACATAGATGTTAGTGATATTTCTCTCATCCTTGGGTTCCACTCTGGAACCTTACCTTCAAAATTTTTGGGTGTTCCTCTCCTGTCCAGGAAGCTGTCGCCGGCTGATTGCATCCCCTTAATCCAAAAGATCACATATCGGGCTTCTTCTTGGACATCAAAGGTGCTATCTTACTCAGGTAGACTTCAACTTATCAGATCCATTCTTGTTCTATCCAAATATTCTGGAGCTCCCACTTTCTGCTGCCAAAAGGGGTTCTCAAAGATATTCAATCAATCTTGACCCGATTTCTTTGGAAGGGAGCAACTCTTGACAAGTATGGTGCAAAGGTTGCATGGTCCACTATTTCACTTCCACTCGCTGAAGGTGGTCTTGGCATCAAAAATTTGGTGGAATGGAATTCTGCTCTTATCCTCCAACACTTGGTTCGCATTATTCAACCCCATTCCAACTCTATATGGGTGAATTGGATCAAAAGCAACCTCATTAAAACATACATCCTTTTGGCAGGTTCGTAACACAGCAACATGTTCTTGGGTCTGGAAACAAGTTTTAAAGTTTCGTCCACTTGCTCTTCGACACCTTCACTATCATGTAGGTAATGGGCAGGATACAAGCCTATGGTTCGACCCTTGGTTAAATGACACAGCTATCAATCCTCCCCAATGTTTTATGTCTTCCTCTGGGATACAACGATATGCAATTGTTAGCCACCTTATCAGTAACAACAGATGGATCATGCCCCAAGGCAATTACCATGATATGATCATCCTGAGGAGAAAACTAGCTCTCCTTCCCCCTCCTTCTCAACAAATGGATAAGATTCTTTGGGACTCTTGGGATACGAAGAATATAAAAGCCAACCAGTTATGGGACTCTATCCGCACGAGGCAGCAGTCGGTTTCTTGGTGCTCCATTGTTTGGAATAAATGCCATGTTCCAAGATACTCTTTTATTTTGTGGCTTGACATTCTTAAAAAGCTCCCCACCAATGACAGAACAGTCAGATTCTCTAACAGATCCTGGAACTGTCCACTATGCAACCTTCATCTGGAGACCTTTGATCATATGTTCTTCAACTGTGTATTCTCCAAATCTGTTCTTCTGAATGCTATAAGACTTGGAAATTGGACCGCTTTTCCCAGTTCGTGGGATGACATTATGGAGTTTCTCACTTCTTATCAAGGTTCTAAATTGTCACGTAATATCCTTAGTTTGACGGTGGTAGTCTGTTTTTATAAAATTTGGGAAGCAAGGAACAAAAAGCTTCATGATGATCAACTCCCTCCACTCACCAGGATCACACAGGATGTTATCCACATTATTAAGTCTAAGCTTTCCACTTGCAAATCATTTATCAAAGCCACAAATAACCAATATTTCTGTAATCGGCTATTAACTAGTTAGAGAAGTTTGGGCGTTCTTTCTTTTGTGGCTTCTGGCAAATATCGGCAAGATCCTTTGAGTGGGGCGGTGCTGGGCGAGCCATGTTATAGCTTCGGACGTAGTCTTCCGAGCGAGATCTATGAGGTGGGCTTCGGGCGAGAGGGCTTTGGGCTTCGGGTGAGGTCCATTGTTCGAGGTCCTTCGGGCTCCGGGCTTCGAGCTTCTGACTTCGGGCTTGAGGCAGAACCCAAGTCTTCAGGCGAGGTGGAAAAGGAAATATAGTTTCGGATTCGAAAGAGGTAGTGTACTGGTCTTCGCCTTCGGGCAAGTGGCGGTAAGAGGTCCTTGTAATTCTCTTATCAAAGATAGAAATGATTCTGTAATAGGCCTATTACTAGCTAGTTGGTTTCTGGTATAGTTCCTGTATAATTTCCTATCCTCTGGGCTTGTCTATAGATGATGTAGCTATACTGTGGGTATGCCCCTTGTCTATGTAATTTGGTTCTTTTCTATACAAACAAAATTTAGCAAAAAAAAAATTGATAATCTGATTTATGTACCATATGTGCATACTTGAATCGTGTCAAGCTTGTTTAAAGACCGGGTTAGCTAATGAACATCTTGAACATATAATACGCTATAAATAGATTTGAAAGTGTTGATTTCTTAAAGTGGATAAACTACGCTTAAGGCAAGTATCCGAACCCTACTCTTATTGTGCAAGTATCTTTGCATTCTTTATTCGATGAATACCGTAAGCTTATCTCTTCGAATACAAATTATATTACTTTCTCGTTCAAATGCTAGTATGTTTTAAACCCTTGTGAAAGTTATTATTCATGTTGAACTAATATTGTTCTTAAATATTGTGAAAGAGTCCATGCCATTTGATTCGGCTAGATTATATGCATGCTTATAAAAGATGTCCAAACCAATTGATTGGTGCGGAAATCTTGAAAACTGAGTTGGACAACCCTTTTAGTAAGGGGAATGTATGTCGTTGGAAACCCCAACACATGAATGAATATTATTGTGGTGTTATGATAACGTAAAGTATTGTAGACTGATCATCTATAGTACTTTATATTTTTGGGTTATTAGTTTAATATTGGTAACTCTAGTGGAGGTTCAATAGTCCTTAGTGACTGCTTAGTATAAATTGTTTATCTAGTTGGATACATTGTTAGTCGTTGAATTCATATATATCTGTTGATTTATATTGAATTGTCATTCTTATTCCAAGAATTGATGATATTCTTTATCCATAATGTTATTCTGACACTTTGAACTGTCCTAGAAATGACACTTCGATATTTCAAACCTTGTGATATTATATCCTACACCCTTATTGTATATTACTTGCTGGGCAATTTGTGCTCATCCTTGCTTATTTAAAACCTTTCAGTTAAGGAGGAACATGGAGGTGTCTCTGGAACAGACAAGGGCAAGGGCAAGGGCAAGGCTACCGACTAGCTTATCCCTTTTATGTTTAAGATTATTATGTTGTATTAAGACTATGTTTAAACTTAAGCAGGATTATGTAATAAGTCTTTATTCGATACTATTATGTAATATATTAAGTACTGTAGGTTGCGAGACTTGGCGAAATAATTATAATAATCATTGTATATTATTCTTTAGATTTTCTGTTGTGAAT